>VWZY01010924.1:104976-127975 GCA_013399075.1 Chloroceryle aenea
TCAGGCATGATTTCCCCATGATCAACCTATGCTGACCACTCCTGATAACCTTTCATCCACATGCATAGAGATGACTTCCAGAATGAGTTGTTCCATCACATTTAGAGGGATGGAGGTGAGGCTGATGGGCCTATAATTTCTTGGGTCATCCTTCTTGCCCTTTTTGAAGACTGGAGTGACATTGGCCTTCCTCCAGTCCTCAGGCACCTCTCCTATTCTCCATCACCTTTCAAAGATGATGGATGGTGACTCAACATTAACATCTGCCAGCTCCCTCAGCATTCCCTCACAGTTACACCCCATCAGGGCCCATGGATTTGGGGCTGTCCAGTTCACCTAAATGACTCTAAGGTTGATCTCTAAGGGGTTCTAAGGTTGAATTTAACATCTCTTTCCAGGATTCCCACTAACCAGCGCCGTTGGCAGGCGTACACATGAAGGCAGGTGGAGTGGCTGCAGGGAGTGTCTGGGACACATCAAGTGCTGTCCAGTGGACAGGGCAATATTTTACACCAGGTGCTTGCTGGGGCTCCCCGAAGCTCGCGAGGTGGTGGAGACTCATCCTCCACACGTTTCGAGCGGTTCCCACTTCATCTGTTGAATTGCTCAGTAATTCATTACAAATAAGTTTTGCTGGGATTTTTGCCAATATTTTTGATCACAAGTGCCACAAAGACAAATCCTGTCACTGTGTGTCCAGCTGTGCAGTGACACTGGCATTCTCTGCAGGGCTGAGCCCATTAGCCGAGCTAAACAACACCGGCAAGAAAAGGGGGAGCGCTCCACTGCAGAGCATCCAGTCCCAACACAGGCACCTAAGCAACAGCAAACCCTTCTGCCTTGATTTAATAACCCCCCACACCCACTTTGTTCAGCTGGAGACCTGCTCTATCGTCTTCCCACTGAATGTTGTTTTGTTTTTTTTGTCAACAAAAACCAGACGGCGTTTTTAAAGCAGAATGTTTCACAACAGCGTGCTGGGTTTGATGAATGCATATTTCAGGAGGGGAAAAGAAATACGCAGGCTGTTTCATTAATACATCAATATCCTGTTCCCACACTGTCAAAACAAAACACTTTTATTTGTGTTTTGAGTGACTTTTTGTTTAGAAGTATCTTTGCTTTACACTATAAATATCCCTTTAAAAATACGTAAGCAGTGTGGAACATTCCTCTTTCATAAAACAAAACACCTTCATTATCCCCAGATGCCTTTTTCTAACACTGGCAGGACGTTTCCATTTCCACTTTTACTCTGTTCAGCAGCAGCACACAGATTTGCTCAGAAAGGGAAGATGTGATTCCTGCCCGTTCCTTGCAGCTCTCGGGGAAATCCTGCAGAAGCAGCTGCAGCAAACACAAGCTGAGTGTTAACCCAGCAGCTCCACGCTGCTTTTCCTCCCTGGCTGAGAAGAGGAGCAGGTTGCATTGGTCACCTCGTGGCAAAGCCGTGCTGCAGGAGGAGAGGGGCTGACCACCAGCTTGGCCAGTGTGTCGCAGAAACCACTGCTCTGCTCCTGCGCTGAGACAGAGAGAACACCGCAGGACACTGCAGCATCTTCTCAGCATTCTCTCAGCTGTGCAAGAACCTCTCCAGCTTCTACTATAATTTACCCCTCTAATTTACAGCTCTGCTTCCTGTGCCTCTTCTCAGTGCTGGGCAGCAGACCAGAGCCGTAAATCAGTTTGGGCCAAAGATGCCCCTCTCCCAGCCCTGCACAGGCACTGCTCTGTGCCCCTACCTACGTAACAAGTTCCCTGTGGGTGTCTCTTCAGGTATGGAATTCTGAAAGGTTCATGAGATAATGGGAAATTTCTCTCTATAATCCTCCCAAAATAATCACCTTCATTCTAAGCTTTAATAGTTCTGCTCCCCTGCCCCCCTCCACACACAACCCCCTCCCTACCTTCGTGTGACTCTAAGGAGCAGACAATTCCAGCTCCTGCCTGTTTACATGTGACCCAAGCCTCTTTCTTTGGCTCTGATTCAATCAGCCTTTGAGATTAGACTGAGATTAAATATTTTGTGTGTATTTTAAGGGGAAAGATTAATTGAACTTTATTATAGGTTTAATGCTTCAGTCTCAATTTGCATTTTAAAAGGCGTGATCTCATCCACTTTCAGAATACTGCTTTTCGTGTTTACCGCTTAGAATTGATTCCGTGTTTGATAGGTTATAATTAAAGTAGGCACATTAAGGATTTAATAGTGCTTCTTATTGTTAAGAAGGATTAAAGAGGTGTTAGAATTCATACTTTAAATTAATGACTTTGATTAAACGAGGGCATGAGGGGATCCTTCGTTCCTGACTCCTGTTCTGACCTTGGGAAAGTCACCTGGGCCCAGAACCTGTTCTCCACCAGCTAAAGCTCTGGGCCTGTTTTACACATTTGGCCTCAACTCCTTTGAACTGTGGTCAGTTCTCTTCATAAAAGCCGGTGACCAGGAAATTCCCAGCCTGTGAAGAGGGGCCTTTTCCAGCCCCACTGGATCAGTGTTTTGGCAGGACTGAGCCCAGCCTCCCACTTTGTAAACCTTGCTACCTTTGGGTTTCTTGTGTTGTTCCTGTTTGGAGCATCAGCCCCTCTGTACCTGTGCAGCCGTTGCTGTTTGAAGGTCCCTGGTTCACAGTAGCTGCAGATACTTCCAGCTGCAGAACAGGGTCTGGGGTTTGGGTTCAGTGTGAGATTTCTTCAAGATCTATCTTGTAAAGTGCTAAATACATTGTCTGACTTGAGCAGCAGTGATGGGAAAGAGTTCACTTGTTGTCCTGGTGTGCGGTTGCGTCATGAATGTGCAACTGTCTCATTGCAATAAGGAAAAATTCAGCTTTGCTCCTCTAGAAAAGAGTTCTATGAGCCATGAAATATTTCCCTGCTCAGCCCTTTCTGGTGCATGCGAGGTTTTCTGCAGGCTTCATCTCGAAACGGTGGCAAATCTTCAGCTCTGATGTGGCAGCACAGCACCCAGGGGAGAATCCAGGCTGAGATCACTGCAAAGGGAATGTTTTAGATCCATTCAGCAAAACGGAGTGAAATCTTTCAGCTTGAAAAATGTCAAACCTCTTTCTCTTCATTTAAAAATGTCTCACTGAAACGCTTCTGGAGTTTAAGTTCAATAACAAACATTCGCTTCCCATCACAGTTTCAGATGAAAACAAAGTACTGAAAGATGGGGATTTGCCACCGAATAGGAATCCCATCTTTTGCTCAGCTGTAACCATATGGCTTCTGCTTCAGACTCCGAGAATTTGAATCGTGAAATCAGTCATGAATTGGGAACAGCTACTCCATGGAGTGAATAGCAAATTCTCTTCTTTCCCATCCCTCTTTTCCTGCAAATCTGGAGGTGAAGAATGAATGGTGTTCAAATCATGAGAGCTTCAATAGGAATGTAAGTTGGGGAGCTGTGGGCTGCCTTTCTGCACATCAATTTCTATGGCAAAATGAAAACTCAGCCTGGTAGAAGCGTTGACTCAAAGAGCTTTCAGATATCAGACAAACATCTGTAGCTCTGAGTCACCTCCTGCTCAGTCTGGGGTAAATTTGGAATCATTTTTCAAGGTCCACCTTGCATCAGTGGTACAAGTCCTGGTTGAGTCATACTGGGAGCTTGCTCAGGTGCAGAGCTGGCACCAGGAACTCAGCTGGGGCAAAGCCCTGCGAGGGGGAGAGGTTTGTTCTGCTGCCATCAGGCTGCCCCAAGCTGTCCCGGCTGCCACACACACACCTTGCAGGCAGTTCCCCGAAGAAGGGAACGCTTTGCTGTGTGTAAGTGGTAGCTTTATGTGATCTAAGCTGTGGTTTGGGTCCAGAAACCTCTGCTGATCTCCAAGCAGTTAATGGTCAGGTCGTCTCACTGGTAAAACACAACTTAGGGCCGGTCTCGCAGTGAGACCAGTGTGATCCCAGACGGGTCTGTGAGCTGCAGGAAATGGGTGCAGGCGCCCAGGAGTCGATGGAGTGATGCTGATTTACATCAGCTGGAGGCTGGTCGTGCTCTGACATCCTTCGTTTTTCCTTGAGGGCCACAGGCTGCGTGACCGTCTGTTACCGTCTGCCATTAAATTATTCATCTCCAATAAGGGCTGAATTAAAATTTCATCAGACAGTTGTAAACCTGCAACACAAGCTAATGGCAAGGGGTGTGTTTTCTGGGACTGGTAAAGGATGTAGCATGGTCCTGGAGCTGTAACCAGCCCTCTGAACTCTGCTGATAGTTTTACCACAATCATCTAGTTTGTGGAGCTAACCTTTTGGTCTCTAACTGTGAAAAAAACCAGTTGATTGAGTTCTGTGGGATTTGTCCATGGTTTAGTCACAACCTGAGCTATTTGTCACTCACCACAGCTGTTACTGCATGTGTGTGTTATTAAATGAGAGTGTTATTAAAGTTTTCCTAAAAAAAAATACACCATACCCACCTATGTATCTAAAGCAGACTGCTAAACATGGTTATTAATTAACTTATGAAGTTATGGTGCAATTAATGTAAAAAATATATTTGCCTAGCTTTAACCACTGCTGAATGTAAATACCTCTCTTCTGCAGAGCTGCTTAGCTTTGGGTTTGTACCTAAGATACCTTCAGGGTTTATTCAAAACACAGCATTTTTAACTTTGAGATGAAGGATGCTCTTGGTCTTGCAAAGGAGCTGCCTGCCCGTCCTTCCCAGCTGACTTTGTGCCCACGCTGGTTGCTTTGTCTGCAGGAGGTTGAAAAAAGGGCAGTTGCCACCTGGCTGAGAGCATCTTTCTGATGGACGTGAAGTGAATCTTCAAAGGAGACATGTGCCGGGGCAGAGGCTGCGTTCAGAGCACGCAGGCAGGAGCAGCTGCCTCGCCACTGCTCCAGGGTTACCCCAGGGACACTTGGGCTGCCTTGTGCTGACTGACAGGGTCAGTCCCAGAAGTGAATTCTGGACCCGGGTATCGCAAGGTGATGCTCTTTGCCTCCTGGAAGCAAACTGTCTTTCCTCATTTATACACCCTAAGCTGTGCCAGAGCCCCTCCACCTTGTAATGAATTGCATCATTTCCTTCCCGGGTACTTCACCTGTTAGCTGCCAGTGAGAGCCCTGCACCAGCACGATCCATTCCTCGTGCCAGCTTTATAGCCTTGCAGATAGAATTGGCACGGCAAAGCAATACCTGTCAGTGGCAGAAAATTGTTGACTCTGCACTTCTCTTGGACTGCTCTTCGGGAAGAGAAGGGGAAGAGGAGCTCAGGCACTATTTCACAGCCCTCTAGATTCAGCCCTCTAGATATATAGAGGCTCGTGAGATGGAGTCGTAGTGGGCGCCTAGGAAAGACTGTGGGGAAGGGGGGAGCTGTAATCCCACCCTCTGACAGGAAGATCGCCCGGGAAGGGACTCTCAGTGCTGGGACCCGTGCTGTAAAGCTCTGCTCCTCTGCTGCATGCATCACGATAGTTCCAATCTCTGCAAAGGAGATTTCCTTCAAATTCCCCCCCAACCCTTCAGTCTGATCGTGTCTCTCAAATCCAACCAGTTCCTGCTCAGTGAGGGGACCGTTTCTCCAGCACAAAGCTGACACTGCCTTAATCCCGGGGAAGCCGGCGATGAGATGCTGGAGGGAGCCAGCAGAGCTTTGTTGGCAGTGAGGGTAAAGAACAGGCTTAGTCAGGCTCTTCAGCCCTCTGCCCACCCCTTGCCAGCTATTAGCTGCACCTTGGGCTCGAAGGGTGAGATTTTTTGACTGAAATTTTAGAATTTTAGGTGACAAAGAGCTGGTAGCTAGCACTGATGCCAGACATCTCTGTGTTGCTGCCAGTGGGGAGAAATGGGCACCCCCAGGGGTAATTCAGCTGACCTGCCTCAGATACCTCTTGTAGGATGAGGTGAATGTCCTGGGTATGTCCGTGTCCTCCACTGACTACTGGGGGAAGCCAGGGACGGGGGAGGCCAGGAACAGGAGGCAGCTCAGGACACAACCCAGGTATCAATGCTCCCATTCTAGCCAGCTCTCTTACGTCAGGCTGTCCAGAGCTGAACTGTTGGAGGCATCTGTTGGTGGAAGGGGCTGTGGGCTTCATCCACAATAAAACCACTCCAGCGGCAGCTTGTGCACACTGGAAGATACCAGCCACGTTCTCCTCCTCTCATGTCAGATGGCTTTGGAGCTTGTGCTAAGCCAGTTCACAGCTACCTGAGAGTCCGTCTTACAATGATGTGAAGTCTGAACTTCAGTGCAGAGCTGAGCCTACGCCTGAGAGAGACTGTGACAAAAATGTAGCCCCACAGAGGGACTAAGAGACCTGTACCAGGTACACTGGGCTCACACGGTGCCCTGCATTGGAGTTCACTGGTGGAAACAAGTACACAGGAGCAAGAAGAGCTGAGAGGTACCTGGGGCCAGGAAGTACACACAGCATCAGGTTATTTTATGGTGATATTTTTGTTCATTAACTCTCTGATCTTTCCACATGCTGCCATCTGTAGAAAGCACACACTGTACATATGGGATTTTTATGCCCCCTGTCAGGGGGAGCTGGATTATTTCCAGTGAGATCAGCTCCTTCCCTTCAATATTCAGGAAAAACTACGGCGTTCTGGAGAACATTCTTGCTGGAGTTTCAAAATAACATTCCTTTCCCTGTTGTTTTTCTGCATTTCTGTTATGTAAACATTGCTTTTCATCACCCTCACGTTCCCTGGTCTGCTGTCCAGACTCTGATCATTTACATCCCTGTGGAACCAGTGTTGCCAATAGAGCTGGTCAAATAAAGATGGAACCAAGTGGGGAGTGAGCATCGGGACAGCTCAGCGGATGTAAATCAGAGCTGAGCCAGCCTGTAGATGGGTGCCAGTGGTGCACAGTCTGGCTTTGTTAGACTGATGTTACCCACTAGTCTAAGGCCTTCAAAAGACCCCAGAGCCTCTGTCCAGATGGAAAAATGACGTGACCACATGTTTCAGGAGGAACTGGTATTCATCCAGGAAAGCACTGACTGGGAAGCCTGTGGTTCAGTGGTGACCACACTCCAAGCTCAGGAATAACCCCCTGCACCAGTACAAGTGAGGGGCTGACCTGCTGGAAAGCAGCTCCATGGAGAGGGACCTTGGTGTCCTGGTGGGCAATANAGAAAAGGGCCTGTGGTGAACATTCCATGGGTGAGCTGTGTGTAGCCTGTGAGAACTTCCCATCCTGTAAATGAGAACAGTGATGGGAATGGATTCTTCAGGGCACCTTTGAAACAAGGCAAGTGGCAAGACTGAAAGTCACTGTCCACTTGGGTTCCATCCTCTTGCAGTGACTATTCAGTTCCACTACTGGAAGAGCACCAATCTTCCCACCTAGCAGTGCCACAGAGGAGCAGATTTCTTGACAAAATCTAAACCTAGTAAAATGGAGGAGAAAACAGTGACCAAGACAGCTGTGGTGGAGTCCATAAATCTGCGTGCTGATAAATCACTTCAGAAAGTGCACTGCACAGACACCCAGTCCCAGTTCCCAGGGGGAGCTGCTGCTGCTGCCTCCAGAGGTTGTTGCTAGCGGGGCATAGCCAGTCTATTTTTCTCCTTTACGGTTATCTGTCCTCAGGAAGACATCCATCAGGAGAAAAATCCTTTCTAAACATTGAATTTATTTGATGGCCAGCCAAGTGCCAGTGCCACGTTGGCTGAAGCATGTGGCTCAGTAGCTAATATATAGATTAACAAAAGCTTCCTGCTCTGTTTCTTCCTCCCAGCTGAAGTCAACTGGCTGAGCTATGGACAGCCTGCCATTCATTCATAACATTCTTCCTGGCTCACAGGGTGATCAATTCCAGGCTGCTGTCTTTCATCCCGGCTCTTCCAGGAATTAGTAGAGAAACTTTCTAGTGCTTGACTGTGGGCCTCTTCAAGATAATTTTAGGTGATTAAATGGTAGATGAGCAGTTGCTTCTGATTATTCAGACCTTCTGCCGCTGCTCTGGCTCGTATTCTTCAAACAATACTCTTGGGGATGAGGAAGAGTGTTGGCATCACTGTTGCACTCACTGCAGGTTTTGCTTAATTAATAGCTCTGGTTTTGGACTGGCCTACACAAAAAGTGGTCCAGCTTGGGCAAAATGGTGTGTAAAACTCAAGATAGTTTGTTCATCAGGGTGTAATGGCCAAAAGCAGTGAGAAACCAGCACTGACGAGCTGTCCAAAAGCAGTGAGAAACCAGCACTGACGAGCTGTCCATCAGAAGGCTCTGCTCATGGTGATGCTGGGTGGTTGAACAGGAGCACATAGTGTAGGGTCACCTTGTGTGCAGCTGGCCCAGCTCAGTGCAGCAGCACGAGGGCAATGCCTTCAGCCCAGTGCTGCAGTGACCTCCCCACCCCTCCCTGGTGAGATTTAGTAAGCTGGGCGTGCAGCAGCACCAGCTGAATGCATCCAGAATTCACGACTCAAAAATCTTAAAATTGCCTTGGACAAATCATGAGTTTAATTTTTCTTGTATTTGATTTTTCAGCAGTAGTTTGACATTTTTCTTCTTCACCTTTTCCTTCTTGTCCCTGGTCACCCGTATCCATTGCTTTTGTTGATCTGGGTGGGCTGTGAGAAGCTTGTTCCTTCTAAAGGGAAGCCGAGGCTGCCGGGTACACAGAGGGACTGAGGACTGGTGGTATGTATCATTATCAGGAGATGTGAGGAAATAACAGTAGCTGACAGTAGTGGATTTAGGGAAGATGTTTACAAGATAAATAACAGCAACAGCTTTATTAGATCTACTGACTTAGAAATACAAACAGATATATTTTCCCACCCAGGAGATGACACACACTTTATGTCAGCTCCCAGTTCCACATACACGTGGCTGCTTGTCAGCACTGGTGAGAGGCTCATCTCTCTGCCTTCCACCTCTTTGCTCAGGGCTGCTTTGGAGAAACTCTGGTCAGCTCCACCTCAGGGTGGATTAGGGGCTGGGGTGGGATGGCTGAAGAGCACAGCCAGGGATGCTGAGCAGCCAGCCCAGTTCCTACAGCCCAGCCTGGACAGTGCAGAGAAGGGGCTGTGGCTCTGCTGTCCTGCCCAGCACCTGGGGCTTCTCCAGAACTCTCTGCTTACCAGTCAGGTCCTGGATCTGTGCTCAGTCTGATGTTCTGTTAAATCACAGCTGTATGAAATCCCAGCTCAGCATGAGCCAGAACTGAATTCTGTGTTTCAGAAAGCTCAGAACCTCGGGCTGGTTTTTATCATTGTTGCTGCTGCTTCAAAATTCTCTGAAGCAAAAGTCAGTGACCTGTCATCCTCCTTGTACAAGTTCCTTTCCTTGCTGCTGTTCGATGCAAACATAAGACTGATTTCTCAAGGCCTCAGAATTTCTGAATCATCCTTTTTATGCCTGCAACCTGCTCTTCTCCTCCTCAAAACTGTCAAGTATATGAAATTATCTCCACTCTCTGGATGGGCAAAGAAGCTGCAGGTTGTTCAAGTGTAGGAATTGCCAGTTTCTTTATTGCTACTACATCATGCTGAGGCCAGGTCTGTACTGGGTGGGCCAATAGGTTGCTTAAATATGTATCTGGAGCACAGCAGATGTGTCGAATGCAGGTACTGTGTCTGTGTTCTGCTCTGGTCCCTCAACCACTGGCCTCTGGGATCGCTCTGTCCCATCCCATTCTTGGTCTCATGAAAACAATTGTGTGATTTCATGATCACACTTTCCAACCCCACAGTGTTAGCCTGAAGAAGAAACTGCTCTTGGAAGAAGCAGAACTTCATCCTTTTTTTTTTTTTTTGACTAAAAAGCCTTGAAACCCAGGGAAATGTGCCTGGCAGAGTCAGCATGATGTACTGACCTTGGGCTTCAAAGAGAATTTCTCTGCAGGGTCCTTCAAGGATGCACAGACAGGGGCATGGCAGGACTTCCCAGTTTGTGATGGTGTTTTCACCACTCATTGTAGGCCTGCAGTAAAAAAAAAGTGTGAAATAAATCAAAGTATAACTGTTATAAATAATTCCTGGCAGCTCCTTTCAGGTATTCCCAAGTTCACAGTATATCCTGAGAATTCTCCAGCTTGTTTAGACTTGCCTTGTGTGTTGAGTTCTGTGTTAAGTTGCTCTAAGACCAACCTCTGGGGTTGGGTAGTAAAGAGAATAAAGTAACATTCACGTTGATCTGGTGCCCAGACAGCCAGAGGATCTGCACCTACTCTCTCTTCAGCCGTGTTACAAATACTAATTAGTCCTCAGTTCAGCACTAGAAGGTAAATTACTGTCAACCTCATTGCTCAGGTAGGAAAACTGGTGGCAAAGTTTAAATGCCATGGAACTTCCCTGAATGACTCACTCCAAGGGTTTCCAGCTGGCCCCTGGAGCTGAAAGACCTCTGTCCCATCTCTCGTGACTCCCTGTGCTGGCAGCCTGGCAGGGATGGCTGTTTTGGAAAGGCTGAACAGGGAGACAGGGATCCCATTCCCATGGCTTTTCAATGGCAGAGAAGAGAGACGTGAACGGGACAAGTGAATCAAAGAGTCCAGCTACTTAGAAACTGAAACTTCTCACTCTTCAGAGGAATCAAGAGATTTCCTTAAACTTTCAGAGTCAGTCTTTCAAAGCAACCAGAGGAAGTTAGTTTCTTGCTAATATCCACACAGGGGACCAAAGCTCCTTAGCTCAGAGCCCTCGCTGCTTAAGAGCCATATAAAGATATTTTAGAGATATTTAATCAGGGAAAAGGGAGTTGGGAAGCGAGAGCCCTTGGAGAGCACAGGAGCAGCATTGCCTGGCAGCCTGCGGCCTCTGCCATTCTTCTACCTGATTTTATAGCCTGGCTTAATGATGAGCTGTGATGTTTGATGAAGCTGTGAATCGATCTGGGATGGCAGACTGATAGGGACAGATCAGGTGGGAGATAAATCTCCCTGACTGGCAGTGTTCAAAGTGGAAGGAGCTCTTCCCTTTCTCCACACTTTGTGCCCTTGCCAGCTGCGATCCCAGCTCAGGGATCAGGATTTGGTCTTCCAGAGGTAACAGTAGAAAGCCCTGGTAAATAAGGGAAGGGGAGGCTACGTAACAACCTCTGGGCTTTGTGGGAAGTAGCAGGGCTGTCTTGGTGAGCGAGTGGCTGCTTTTGTGCAGCAGCACTAAGGTCCTAGTGTTCACGACAGGGAAATGCTGCATCATAGCAAAAGGGGCATCTGGAAGATTCGGATCAGGCGCTAGCACAGCAGCTTGTTCAGGAAAATCAGGGCTCTTTTATTTTACTAAAATAATATTGCTTCAAGAGTATTAGAATGCAGAGCAATCAAACCACATTTCCCAGTCTTATCTCCAGCAGTGTTTGCTGTCAGAGACTTAATCATGTTGTGTTTTATTATGTTGTCTTAGTGTGACTCTTCAAAGCAAAATGTGCCACCTCTAAAACCCAGAATATGAGAATAAGATACAGAATTCCTGAATGCCATTATTACGGGGAAAGATGGTATAAAAGGCAGTTCAGCTTATTCCATTTAGAAAAGAGAATGGAACCAGCAAATGGAGTTACTGGTTATAAATGGGTTAAAAATTCTGAAGTGGGAGCTGTGGGAGTTGGACCATCTCACTTGGAGTTTTATGTGAATCATTTGGCTTGTTGGAGAAAGTGCTTACGCAACTCTCTGGATCACATGAAGCAGGACTTGAACAAAGTGTCTGTAACGTCGCCTGTTTCTGTAAAAGTTCTGCACCAGAACACAGCCAACAAATTCTGCCTTAGCTCAGGGAAAACCAGGATCGGTGTATTGTGCTTCACAAGTCAAAGCAAGAACTTGGGGAATGAGTGGAGGGGAACTGTCTCCGCTAGCCTGGGTGACGCAGCCAGCCTGGCCTGAGTCACAGCAGAGCTGCAGCATTATTCTGCAATAAAAATCAATGAATGAGTAGTTTCTACACAGCTCCAGACTGTCGGGAAACACCCCGGAGGCCCCACTGGCCAAGCACCACGCAATGTCCCCTCTCTGACAGAACATACTGCTCTGCATGTTCTGAGTGGAGACTTAAATTAGCTCAAGGCCCTTCTGCAGTTTCATAGTTAACTGCAGGTCTCCAGTGTTTCTGTCCTGCAGCCTCTGGAGCTGTTTAGCTGTTGCTCTGAGAAATGTTCCTCTGTCCTGCTGCTCGTTACTGCCCCATTCCTGCTGCTGATAAATACCTGAGAGTCAGGGCCCCGTCCTGTTCGCTCCCCTACCCATGGAGCTGCTGAATGGAGATGGGTACCGGAGGTAAAGGGAAATCTCTCTCCAGCAACGAGCCACATCTCTCTCCAACATGTAGTTTTACAACTGGCAAGTTGTGAGCTACTTCAGACAGAGCTGCTCTCAATGTTCATAGAAACATGGAAAGGCTGGAGTTGGAAGGGAGCATAAAGATCATCCAGTTCCAACCCCCCTGCCAAGGGCAGGGACACTTCCCACTGGAGCAGGTTGTTCAGAGCCTCAGCTAGCCTGGATTTAAACACTTTCAGGGATGAGGCATCCAGAGCTTCTCTGGGCATCCCGTTCCAGTGTCTCTCCACCCTCGTGTTACGTGGACACCCTCAGCATTAAGTGGACATTTGTGTTGGGAGAGAGTCACACACCCATCTCATCTCTGAAGAGCAGCACAGTCCATCAGGAGAGACTGCTACCTCACAGGCATCAACTTGTTCCTTAGAAGGAAGGAAATGAAGAAGGCAGGAGAGGAGAATGTGTGGAATGCAGATCAATTTATGGCACGGGTGAAACAGGGAGAGTTGGTTGCCACAGAAAAGGAAAGACCAAACCAGTGTCTGTCTTAATGCACTTGTATTTTGAAAGGTTTTCCTGAATATTTTTCCCTGAGTATTTTAATATTTAATTAAAAGCATCATTGTAATAATAACAACATCAAGATGGGATTTTTTCCCAGCTGACTTGGTAATAACTCTGTCCTCAGCTAATAAACTTGGGTGCTGAATATTCCAGCACCGCCTTTTAGAATTTATTTTGCCTATGATATGGTTATTGCAGCCCATAAACAAGAAGCATCCTCAAGTTACCATTGTAATAAAACTGTTACAAAGCACTGCTTTTTATATAGGAATTACAGAATGTGCTTTCAAATGACTAAAATTTATAGGTTTCGTTCACAGATTCAGATGCAGGTGTTTTGTTGGCGTTTCCAAGTGCAAAACTTGGAAACTTGGTACAGTGGGAATGGGAGCCATGACGGTCCCACACTGGGCAGGCAAGTGAAGTACAGGCTGCATAGTTTGCTAGGTGATTTTGAATCCTGTAGGGAGAAATCCTTGGTTTAGAAATAATGGAGATTATTATTACTTCCTGAATAAACAGCAGATTTGCTCCATCTGGGCTTGCTTCCTTCCAGGGAGTAAGTCTGGAGAGAAAGTAGAACATGTCTTATTAGTAACAGAGGTTTGAGCATCTGGATATCAGGGTCTAGAGCGCAAGGGTGGTGGGTGAGGAGCAGCTGAGGGACCTGGGCTTGTTCAGCCAGGAGCAAAGGAGGCTCAGGGGAGCCCTTCTGGCTCTGACAGCTCCTGACAGGAGGCTGGAGCCAGGGGGGTCGGGCTCTGCTCCCAAAGAGCAAAGGACAGGACAAGAGGAACTGGCCTCAGGTTGCCCCAGGGCAGGTTTAGTTTGGAGCTGAGGAACAATTTCTTCCCCTTCAGGGTTGTCCAGGGCTGTCCCAGGCTGCCCAGGGCAGGGGTGGAGCTCCCGTGCCCCCTGGAGGGGTTTCCAAGCCCCCCTGCGGAGCTGTGGTGCTGAGGGCCAGGGGTCAGTGGTGCCCTGGAAGTGCTGGCGGAGCAGTTGGACTTGATCTTCAAGGTCTCTTTCAACCAAAAGGATTCTGTGGTTCTATGATGGGTTGAGTGTTTGTCCTTCACTTCACAGCCTGGGTGCTGTAGCTGTGACGAGCACAATGGCT
This sequence comes from Chloroceryle aenea, assembly GCA_013399075.1. Classification (NCBI taxonomy): domain Eukaryota; kingdom Metazoa; phylum Chordata; class Aves; order Coraciiformes; family Cerylidae; genus Chloroceryle; species Chloroceryle aenea. The sequence goes on from VWZY01010924.1 coordinate 118,859, forward strand.
TTATTGCCCCATGTGGGGATTCCTCCTTCCGAACTGGGAAAGAAAAATGACAGAAGGGAAAGAATGACTGGTGGTGAAATGAACATGGGTGGTGAGGCAGAAAACTGCCCCATGCAGGGAGAGTGGAAGAGCTGTGCCAGTGGAGAAACCACAGAGAGCTTTGCACTCCTGTGCTCTGCTCCTCATTGCTGTGAACCACAAGACTTTCAGGCCCTCCACACCAGATGCAAAATGGGGATGGGAGCTGGGCAGTGAGCGAGCCTTCCTGGTAGCACTGGTGTAAAGGGCAGAATGCAAGACTGCAGAATCCCGTGTGCTGGGAGCACCTCCCACACTCCACCAGCACCTTCCAGGACATCCAGCGTGAGACGCAGAGCGTGCGTGCTGCAGCCAGCAGCTCACGGGGAGCAGTGGGGAGCTCCGGGCAGCTCCCAGCTTGGCACAAAACCCTGGAGCATTGGTGAGTCCTCCGGCATGCTCTGGTGTGACCAGGATAACTCACCACGGCGTGTTTCAACTGCATGAGGTAATTATTTTGCAGAAAAGTGCTCCAGTGGGAGAGGAAATCTCTGCCTGCTGCCGAGGGAGAGAATGTGGAGGGACGGTGGGAGCCTCCTCTGCCTGAACCTTTCCACCCAAGATGACATTTTACGAGTAACCACAACTTGCTGTGAACTCAGAAGTGCTTAGAGAGTAAAACTGAACTGAGCAAACAGGAAATCAGAGAGGGTCAAAGGGAGTTGCAAATGGGAAGATACTGCCTGGGAGGGCACCCCAGGGAAGTCATTAGAGCAGAGGCTCTGGGCGGGATACAGCTGATGGTATCATTTCTTTTCCAGAACAGCCGCAATTATTTGATCCCAGCCCTTGTGCTGCCGGTGTACACACAAGGACTTGAAGCTCAGTGAGCCCACTGATATTCAGATTGTCTTCCCAAGTAACACGGTGGTTTGACACAATGCTTTTCTCCTCATTTTTTCTTCTTTTTTTTTTCTAAATTTGTCTTTTGTTAAAAAAAAAAAAGGGTAACCAAAAGCTGGGGCAGAGGGGGAAAAAAGGTCAAGGTTTTATTTTTTCTTTCCATTTTCACTCCTCTGCAGCCTCTGTCCATCACATTCTGTCCTTTTTGAATGAGAAAAAGGTGATGAGGAAAACAATTGGCAATTAAAAAGGAGAACCATGAAATGGAAAATACTTGGGAAATTATGCAAGTGTTGGAAATTCCTTCTTTGTCATCACAGCTTATGGAATCTCACAATCCCCTCTCCTTCATCCTCTTTTTTCCTTTTATTAACTGTACACACCTAAGTCCCCAGCCCCCCAAAAGGTGTGGTTGGGTAGCTAGTGTCAGAGCAAAGGCACCGTCAGCCTGCTGGGGGGACTGAAGGGTGTCCTGGCCACGAGCAGGGCCCCCCAGCTGTTGTAACAATTGAGACTGGGACCAACAGCATAACTTCCAGTTTTGGAGGTAAAATGGGAGTAAAATGAATGAAAGTAAAACGTAGCAATAGGATGAGGGGTGATGGTTTGACACTAGAGCAGGGTAGATTTGGACTGGACAGGAGAAAGTTCTTTACTATGAGACACCAGAACGCGTTGCCCAGGGGGTGGTTGATGCCCCATCCCTGAAGACGTTCAAGGTCAGGCTGGATGAGGCTCTGAGCACCCTGCTCTAGGTGAGGCTGTCCCTGCTCACTGCAGGGGGTTGGACCAGATGACCTCTGAAGGTCACTTCTATTTGTTCTTGTCCTCTGATTGCTGTGTCAGTTCGCTGTCTGTGGACGGGCTGCCTGGCTGGTGGTAGGGAGTTGTCAGAGGTGTGGTGTTCAAACTAGAAACCTTGGGGTATTCATCCTTGCACAAAGACTCACCCAAGTGGCTACTGGCTATCTAAAGGGGAGTTCCTTTTCTATATAAACAAGCTGTGTCTCTCCTGCAAGCAGTGGATAAACAGCAGCCTGACCCTTCCCCCCGTGCTTTGCAGCGTTTTCCTGGAGGGCTTTGCACCGCACACGGAAGAGGCCGAGCAGGAGGGAAACCACGAGGTGTGCAGGCTGCTGCTGCTGCTGCTGCTGCTGCTGCTGCTGCTGCTGCTGCTGCTGCTGCTGCCGAGCGGGGGGAGCGCGGACGCGGGGGGACTCTGGAGCAGGTTGATAAAATCCAATACGCTCCACAGGGTGGGATCTTTTAGTACAGGAGAGTTGTGCTCCAGTGGGGCAAGTCCAGTCGGGGGAGCTGAAAGGCAGAGTCTTGTCAGCCTTGCAGGAGCGCTGGGCACCTTCAGCATTTCGTGTAACACTTTGTACTCTGTTTTCTTCTGCATGTACACGGTTTAGTGCTGCTTAGTCTCCTTTGAGAGGGAACAATGAAAACCAGAGTATCATTTAGGGCTTGGAGGAAGTATTTCAATCAATATTTTAAAACAACATGCCGGGATTTGTTTAGTGGGGATTTAAAATGCCATTTTACATTATTTTTCATTCCACAAAACAAAAGAGAAATGAACTTGAGTGGAAACTTCACAACAGTTAATCTGCTATCATTATTTTCATTGCAATTTGATTTGTAAAAATTTTATTTAGTTAAAAAATGAGAGAGAATTTAAAAACTGAATTCAATTTGGAAATAGCAATTTCATCTCATAATTTCAAAATTAGACTGAAAACATATGTCTTGTGTCTAGTGTTACCTGAGAGGACTGCTGATGCTCTTGCTCACTGCTAGGGGGTTGGACTAGATCACCTTTGCTAGTCCCTTCCATCCAGGGCATTCTGTGGTTCTGTGATTCTATGGTTCTGTGATTCTATGGTTCCATGATTCTGTGGTTCCACAATTCCATGGTTCTGTGATTCCATGGTTCTATGGCTCAATGAGTCTATGCTTGATTCTATGACAAACATTTTATTAGAAATTGTATTTCCCCTGACAGAAAATGTCTGGAATGCACTGATCTGCACCTTTCACTGGAGCTTTGGCTGTCGAGGACCCCAGGCTTCACTGCCGTGAGCGTTGTTTCAGTTCAGCAGTAGGAAGTGTTTTGTGTGTGAGTGTGCTCAGACATGTGAGTGTGCTCAGACATGTGAGTGTGCTCAGACATGTGAATACAGTTCAGGAAAGTCTCTTCCACACCCTCCACCTGTACACAGAAAGTGGTCTGAGGAAAGCCAAGAGCTGGCTCCTGTACCTGGTTGTACACGTAGGGGTGGGGGCATCGCCCCTGCTTTGAGGGGCACCGGAGCCTGTATTTCACTCCATCTCCTCCATAAAGTATCACAGACAGCAGTTTGCTGTGCCCTTGCAGGCCCAGACAGGAGCTCCTTGGCAGAAGGGTGTTCCTCTGTCAGTGCACATCCCATGCCAAGAGCTCCTGCACATGGACACACGGCTGGAGCTCCCCGCGCTGCTCGTAGCTGGGATGCTGATAATGGCCCTGCTGTAACTCCACGTTCAGGCCTGGCCGAGAGCAGCTGCACAGCCTGGATGGTGAGACATCCGTCTGTGGTCTAGACTGTATTCCCAGTTCTAAAATTACTGCTGAGTGGTTTGTATTTATATGAAGTAATTTCTCCTCACACTTGTTGCCGCCTTAAAGTGCATGGGCAGCCCGTTGAAAGCCTTGGGCAGCTGAACACACGTGATACAAAACTGTGAGGAGCGCTCGATACAGCAGAGGTTGTGCCACCAGTCAGAGGGACCACAGCAGGCTGGAGAAATGAGCAGAGGCACCTCCCAGAGTTCAGCTGAGGGAGTTTCACGTGGCTGTTCCCAGGCCCCGTGCTTGGCAGCGAAGCCTACATGGGAGAGGTGGAGAAAGGGAGCAGAACAAGCTCTGGGAAACAAAGTGAGATGAGTTTTGGGTGTCCCGATGCCAGCAGTGGAACTCTGCACACACTCGGCTCTGGTGTTTGGAGGGCAGTGGAGGGACAGGGACCTGCAGGGGAACCATGACAGGCTGATACTGCTACAAATCACCAGAGCTGGGCTCCCAGTGCCCATGCTATGATGAAAAGCTCCAGACTGATTTATCACATGGTGATCTATTTCACCTCCCTTGCTCTTCAGCATGTAAATCACTGCAGCCACACAATGGGACATTCTGCTTCCATGCTCTGAGTTGTTCATGGCAGCTCAGGGCACATCCCCCCCCGAGATCAGCAGGTGTATTAACAGCCTGCTTGGGGCAGCCAGCTGCCTCCTGCCTCCTGCTGCATCTCCTGTCCCTTCTCCCACCCTCTCATGCACCAGAGTTTCTTGCAGGTTGGAGGTGTTAACAGGAGTAGGTCATCTCCTTGGAGAAGGACAGTGGTAGTTTATATTGTTCTGGTGACTGTAGGAGGGAAGTGATGGTGCTGGAAAGCCTCAGAGCAGTAGGGGTGTGCACAGTGAGTTAGAACATAGTGACTGTTCCCTTCTTCCCATGTGTCCCATCAGCTAATGCATTTTGTGTTCCTGCACAACTTCCTCTGCCCATATATGCATAAAAATGTGTCCCTTTGAGGGAGGATTGCTCTGCTCAAGGTTATGTCTTTGTTTTCCAGGAGTGTAAACGTGAGCTAATCACTGTAAACTGGTTGTAGAGTCAGAGGGAAGAAATAGGCTCCTGCAACAGGGAGTTGTTCCCTCAGTCAGGCAGGGACCTCAGATGGGTGAAAATAATTTCCTTTTGAAGAAGCGTGGAGTAGCCAGCAGGTGCACAGACATATCCTTGGTATCTAGGTATTTATTAAGGTATCTGCCTAAAATGAGAAGAGATTAATTCTGATTATTTTCTGACTGCTTTGCTTGAACTTCACTTGTGGTTTTCTACCCATGTTCTTCAAGGAGAATGAAAACCCACCCAAGGAGCCCTCCACCTGCTGAAGGGCCAGGTGAAGGACTTCATTCCTCTGTGCTCGCTTGAAGGCAGCACTGGAAGGAGGTTGCCAGCTCTCTAATTTTGCTTCCCAATTAAGAAAGGGTAAACAGTACTCACAGAGTAAGTGCTGTGCCTTGGGTTAGTCGTTGGGGGCCAATGTCTCTTTCTTAGTGGCTTCCGATCTCCTCGTCTTTCAGCACTGACTGTCCCAGAAAGGAATTCAACTGTTGCTGCATAGACTCCTGGATTTTGAAAGGAAGGTGCTGTGCCTCCAGCAGACCCATCAATCACTGGGGCTGCAGCACGCTGCGATGTCATTCGTGTCAGTTCTCATTAAGTGGAGGAAAAAAACAAGCTTTGAAAACACTAGGGAAAAGTATTAATCAAATAATCATTTGAAAAGGGTGCTGCAAAATAAATCTGAAACATTTATCTGACTAATGTTATTTGACCAGTTTGAGTGATTAGCTGCAGATTTGCAGAGCATAATAATTATTAACAAAGGTAGGAACAAACAGCGGGCACTATCTGTGGCTGAGGAGACAGTGACAGCAACCAAGGGTTGTGTTCCCTGTGTCTGTCTTATTTGAGGATCTCACAGGCCCACCCAGTGGGTGCTGGAACACGCAGCACAGACCTGTGAGGAAAGGTGCACAGAGATGGGGCAAAATCAAGCTGTCTATCTGACAAACCACTTCTGTACCAGGTCAGGTTTGCCCAGGCATCCTGCATTCTCTTCTGCCTCTCTTAATCAGACTGGCTGGCTGGAGGACAACACAAAACAATAGGATTTATAACATGCCCCAAAAAGTGCCATTTACTGGCAGATGGTTTGCAGGCAGAATGGGTCAAAATACTTAGTGCTGCTGACGGGTGGGAAGAGCAGCTTATGTTGGTGTCAGCAAAAGCCCTGTGGAGCCATGAACTTCATATACATCTAGAGGTCCTGAGCTGGTATCTGTTTCACTCTTACCCAAGTTAAAAGCATAGTCATTGCCAGGTGCTCCCCATGTTTGGTCGTAAGAGAAGGAGAGAGGGATCTCAGGAGAGGGCCTGAAACCCCCCTGGGTGGTCCAGTTCGGGGTCCTGCTCGGTCTTAGCATCGTGTCGATGTGGTACCGACACCAGCTGAGCTGGTGCTCTCAGGGTTCTCCTCGCCACCCCTGGTGACAGAGCATTAACAGTGCCCAGCTAGCTGGGGTCCATGAAGCCAACCTCCACTGCCTCAGTGGTAGAGGGATTTGGGACAGGGGAAATCTGTCCTGTGATCCAGTCCCTCCCAGGGAATTGCTTATTGCCCCGGTTAACTGACGCTCAGCCACAATACAGGGTGCAACGGCAGCTGGAAATGGTGTGTCAAAGAAAGACACCTTCCTTTATTAACTCTGAGATAATCTCTGACTTTCCCCTTCAGAGACATGTATTAATATTCTACTTGGAAAGACAGAAAGAAAATCAATCGAGCGGAAAGCGTGGCGTGGTGTTTGTGGCAGCCAAGAAGGATTCATTTGCCTTATGACGCTTTGTTGTGACAGATGGTTACTTTGTGCTGTTTGGAGGAGGCCCATCCAGCAAAATTAAGATCTTTATTGGGAGAAGCCGTGACAGATTTCATGAGGGCAGCAGTTTTAGCAGAGGCATCCAGCAAAGAGATGCAGCATTTGCAGCACCTTCTCCTTGCTGTTACAAGCTGTGGCAGCTTGTGGCCGTTCATTCGCTCCGTAGCTCTTCGCTTGCGCTCCAGGTCCCTGTAAACAGTGGCCACGTTGGCAAGAGCAGGAGTTGATCAAATCCAATTCAGTTCCTGTAGCTTGATGAGTTACCACTTCTCCGCCAGACCTCGCTGAGCGGCTGCATCCCGTACTCCAGTCATTGCTGCTCCAAAGTGAAATCTGTTGATTGAACCCATTTCTCATTAACCCGGCCTGACTGGATTGCCTGTCACCGTCCCTGCTCTCAGAGTACAGCGCGTTGGCGCGGGTTTAAGGGGTGACCTGAGCTGGCCTTTCTTTAATGGAACAGAGGCACCGACATCCTCCTCTGGACCCTCCGTCGGCTGCCCCCCTGCCCTGACTCAGTGCTACAAGTGAACCCTGTCACCAGGTGGGGTGCAAAGTGTTTCTGCTTTCAGCGTGTGTTTGAAACACGGGAGCAACGCGCTGGCCTCTGCAGTTCCAGCAGCACTGAGCAGTGACTTTTTAAACTGCAGCCCCTCCTGGATTATTTCCTATTATTATTCATTGAGAAAAAATTCCCTCTGAATCCTGCCTGAATTCTAACCAGCAGAATTAGGTTTTGCCTCCTTCTTGCAGAGCAGACATCAGCTTCTTTGGTGCTTCTGAGGTGAGGTTTGGCTGGGTATTTATAAAAATTCACTTTTTGCTACTGAGTCAGCCCTGGTTGAACATTAAAAAGCTGATTCAATCCTAATCTGATCTAATCTAGTATAATAATCTAATAATCTATTCTAATAATATCATCTAATAATATCATCTAATAAACTGATCTGATCTAATCGATCAAACCTGCTTTTGTTTTGTCAGTTTTTGTGTTAAAATCAATGAACCTTCCCAACTGAAACAGCAAAGGAGCAGATTGAGAGGAACAAATATCTACAGAAAGCACCAGCAGATGATGCTGTCCCTCAGCTCTGTCTGCCCCCACCTGTTGGCAGGGCAAATAATTCTCAGTGAAAAGCAAACCACATTTCATTTGAGAAATACAGTTTTTTAACAACTGGAGTTGCCACTTCATGCCCCTGCCCCAAATAAACGTGCTCAGTCATTGGCAAAATGCTGCAGGCGTTGGTGATCTACTGCATAACACGCTGCATTTATTGACCAAAACAGAAACCCATGTCCAAGAATACGAAGTTTTATTGATTTGTTTTCTTGTAGACGGTATTTTCCCCTGAAAGCTGCAGCATGATCATGATTTGTTTTCATCTCTAACTTTTATGTATCTATTGATTTAGGATGGGGAAAACAAAAAGGAGAATTGAAGTTTGGTCTTCAGATCTATCCCTTGTTGTGTTTGCCAAGAACTTGAGAGCTTTTAGGAAGAATATAAATTCATAACCGCAGATATCTGGGTATTGTTCCTGATGTACGGGGGGGAATGCTCCCAAGCAATTCATTAAAGATGTTCGTCTGTACCGAGGAAGGGAACATACCACGTCCCTTTGCCAAGCAGACATCTAGTTAAGGTCACCTTATCCAGTAGCAGCCCTGAGGGTGGCGTAGGGCTGCCCGGGCTGCTCCTGTACAGCCCTCACTTCTCTGGCGCTCGTGTGGCCACTTGGAAACACAGAAGGATGTGGATTGGTAATAGATGTGGATCTATATATAGCACGAAAGTCATATAATGAGATGCTACTCAAAGTCATGGTGCTCCCAGGAAGGAAGGTTATTTCTTCAGATCGATGCACATAAGCCAATGTATTGATCCAGTATAGAAAATTGTACTTGCTCTATGACTTCTGCTGTCAGCGGCTGGGAAGAGAAAACCGGGTCTAGGGAGGGGTGGACGAAACCATCAGACTGGAGGCTGCCTTCAGTGGCCTCACCTTGGCTCTCCAGGTTCTAGTGCTCCTGCCTGGAAAAAAGAAATAACCCTGGTTCTGTTTCAAAAAGGCCTTTGATGTCTCAATTTTGTTTTCTTTTCAGCAAAGAACAAATCCAGAACATTTCCTTGACACACAATTTTTCAAATTTGTTTTTCCACCACCTCTCTCTTTCAAGCACTTTATTCCTCTTTGGTGAGAAATGTCAAGCTCCAGAAAATTTCCCATCAAAGCCCATCCTCAAAACCACTGTAGCTCATAGGAGAGCTGGCTACACGGCACAGTGCGTTTTGATGACGATACCCAGCAGCAGAAATGCTCTGACCAGCAGGTCTCCTCCTGCAGCTTCCCTCAGGGAAATCAAATGTAGGAATTTTTCCAGTAAATGAAACACCCATTTTGGCCTTTGCTTCCCTGACTTTAAACAGTAGACTGAAGTTACCAGTCACCAGCTGGAAAATAAGATCTTTAAAAAAGTACCATGTTCGTGGCACAGACCACCCAGGTGTGTCACCCAGAGATGGGCGGTTCAAAGACTGGAGGAAACCATTGCAGTCATCCCATCTGGCCTGCTGAAGACAAAGGCACATCCCCTGCAACTTCACCATGGGGGTGGTGGACACTGGAGCGGGTTGCTCAGGGAGGTGGTGGAGGCCCCAGCCCTGGAGACACTTCAAGGACAGGGTTGAGGAGGCTCTTA
>VWZY01010924.1:128104-140201 GCA_013399075.1 Chloroceryle aenea
CTGAGATTATATGGTTCTCTGATTCTCTGATTCTCTGACTGCCCAGCAGCTCCATGTGGCAGCGTGAGGCTGAGCTCAGGCAGAGGCAGCAGTAGTAGTGATGTGGGGGAGGGAAGCTGCATCTGCACCTTGCCTGGAGGTGAGAAGCTACAAGGCTGGTGCAGGAGGCTGGCTGAAGGCACATCGGCAGCATGGGCTGTCCCGTGTCTTGCCACTTTAGCAGTGAGGGCGAAACACCTTCCCAGAGCTCGCTGTCGCTAATAGGAAATCTTCATCCTGCTGAGACAAACAGGGCCTGGGCTTCTACCAGCAGCATGTTTGCTCCATACACTGTCCCTGCATGAGGTCTCTGGGTCTCAGGTTGGGACTGAGCAGAAGTCAAAAGGGGCAGCTCACATCATTCCCACCCACTCCTGTAACTCAGAGAAGACAGTGATGTCCAAAACTCAGAGGCAGCCCAGAAAACCTCATCCCCTCTATTCCCCTAGAAGGCTTTGCAGGGGGAAGTGTCAGCTTTTATCTCCTGCACTGGCACAGCCGGGAGAACGTCTGGGTCCAGTGGCTCTGCTGCTGACCTGCTGAGTGACCCGTGGCACTTTGTTCCTCGGCCAGTTTCTGTGGGCAGACAACCTCTTGCCCATGTTCATGGGCATGACTATGTCTGGGGACTGGCACACTCAGTGTGGTTCCGGTGACCTTCTAGTGCTGGCTTGCTGCAGTGAGAGGCCGAGGACATCGCTCCGGCTGGGAGCGGAGGTGAATACTGGCCTTTCTTCAGTCAAAGGTTCCAGGTTTGGATCCTGTTGCCAAAAGGCTGCTGAGGGACAGAATGTAACATTTTCAAAGCGCTCAGAGATCCTCTGATGGAAGATGTTATTTGAGCATAAAGCTGCCTTGTTATCCTCCGCACGGCTGAGAAGCAGGTGCACAAACCTCCATCCAAAACCTGTTTGCATGTAATTGGCATCACCTATGGAGACAAAGCCATCGTTTCGGAGGTGGGAACAAAGGAAACATGAAGTGAGAGCCTGTCTGCTCTCAGAGCACCTGCAAGGGAAGATCAGCCTAAGCCATCCGAATGGCTGTTTTTGCTGAGCCCTCTGCTAACACACCGCATGCGACCCGGCCATCGGTGCATTTCGTCATTATGCTTGATGAAAATAAATAAATATATATATAACAAAATAAAGTGAGATGGTATTATATTTCAATTAAAACTCCATGAAAATTTTGGCTGTGCTTTTTAATGTGATAATGTTAATTAAACTGTGCTCTCATGTTCTGAAGTCTTATAAAATGTCTTGGAAAAGGATAAAAAAATAATAGTCGAAATAAAATGGGGCTATTTATCTATCAGGAGATTAAAGGGCTTCATGTTTCCTTTGTGAATTTAGATTTCCAGAATTAAATGAGTGTGAAGTAATGATATTTTTCAGCAGAATCATTACCATATTTATTGCAATGGAAAGTGTGCAGCATTTCATTGTTATTGTACTTAACTCACCTAATTGTAGCTCTCCCCTCGCCGAGCACACCCGCCTCACAGCGATGACGCTGCACTCCTGCTGTGAACAGATCACAAGAATCTGGCCCTTTCTGCCAAGTTACTGCCAATAGGTGTTTTTCAGAGACCTGTTCTTTCATGGGGTGCTTCAGGTGGTAGGTGCAATGCTGGTAGCTACTTAAATATCCATCAGGCTTGGTTTTTTAATCTCTCCAAGACCTGTTTTTATAGCACATACCATACTCCCAAAGTATAATACATTGAAAATATGGCATGTAGTTCATGGTACAAACATTGAACGTATAAAGTCCAAGTGCATTCACAGACACAGGCAGAGGTGTTGAAGCAGATCTCTGGATGTTCTAGTGCAAAGCCTGGAGATGTCCTTTTGATAAAGTAATGACCGTGTTGCTGTTGTGTTCAGCAAAGTGACAGCAGAGGATATTGCAGGGGTGGCACGTGCTCTGTCTGCTGGTCCATCTGTCTGTACAGAGACACCCTCACTTTCCACTAAAATACAACTGGGGGGGAGCATAGCAGCTGTTCAGCTGGGCACGGTGACACCACAGAGAAAGCATGGAGAGAGAAAATGAGTGATGATCCAGATCCCTGGCTGGCCAAAGCCCAGGTAACTGGCTCTCTCTGCAGACAGACATTGCCCACTGCCCAGCTGAGGCTTTTTTCGGTCTGCCACAGGTAGGTGCCTTTGAGCTTGGGCACACCTTGTTCTTGTGAGTCAGTCACAGCACCTGCAGAGTCTGTAAAGAGGGCTCCTGATACGTGGAGAGCTGAAAGCACCCTGATAAGGACAAGTAGCGAGCGTTTCCCAGCCATTTGGTATCGTTTTTAAGGCTACTTTCTCATACTACTTGAGTAGAGCAGAGAACTACTTTAGGGCAGCCCTATTTCAGCTAATGGGGCCACTCAGCAGGACAGAGCTTAAATCTGACTGCTCATCACACATTAATGTGTCCCCATTCAAGTGCCTGGATTATGGAAGGAAAAGGGAAAAAGCTATGGAAGGGGAAGGAAGAATGCTATGATAGGGATCCTCATCCCAGTGACCAGAATGAGGACATCTCTGCTACGTTCCCTGTGACCAGGCTTTCTCCTTGTGCAGCAGGGGCTCTAACCACTGAAGGTAGCTGCCTCTCATGGGGTGTCTCCTGTTTCCTCCCTGTAGCATCAGCAGTAGGATGGGCAGACAGTGATATAATTTCTGTCATCAGGGTTAGGGTACCAAAAACTGGGAATCGTGGACATAATGCAAAAGAAAGGAGCTTCCCTTCCTTAGCCAAGCACTTGCCTTCAGTTTCCTGTTTAGCCATCAGTTTTTTGAGATGGGCACTGGAAGTTAGTGTGTATTGGGTCATCCTGGTTGTCATCAGGGACTTTAAGAGTAGCTGAGAAACAAGCAAGAGTGATAATGATTTGAGCATTCTCACTGAACACATAGTGAGGATTTTTCTGCAAATTCCCAGATTTCTGGAAGCATCTGAAATTTGGAGCGATTGTAGCAAATGCCTGTGCCCTTTTGCTGGTGGAGATGTTCATTTGTCAGGGTGTTGGGTGGTGTTGGGAGCAGGCGTTGGGCAGCTCCACGCAATCAAGTCAGTTTATGGATGAATTTGATGTCCAAGAGGTATGTATCCTGATTAGCCCAAGTCAATGTTCTCTTCTATATTTTCCTTCCTTCTTAGCTATCTGCTTTGATTTTGTCAGTCATGGAGTTTTTAAGATTTATCCATTAACATTTTTAATGGTCTTCTGCTCTGGGCACAAAACCTAATATGAAGCTGTTTGTTCATCTCTCGGAGTCTGAGCAGTGAAATAACAGTGCATAGCCTGGGCCCTCCAGAGAGGTGCAATAAAACTGTGGAATCATCTTGTAAACTGAAGAAGAAATCTCTTCTGATAACATATATTTGTCAGCCTGACATTCTTTATTGCTCTTCAAAGTCCAAACTGTAATGGGGACTTTGGGGCCAGGAGATTTTATGATGACAAGTCAGGGATGGGTCAAAAGTTCTCTTCCCTGAAGGCTGCTGTTCCTGATGCTTTGTACACAAAAGAGAGGAAAGGAAACTAGAGAGATATTACATATAAAGAATATGCTTCTTGGGTATCTCCTGGCTTTTCTCTGATAAACATGCTCCCCCTACTCCTGACGCTCCCTCAGTGATCCCTGAATTGTACTGGGAGGTGAAATATTTGTTTAGAGGAATGGAGACTGGCCCAGAAACTATGATTCAGGATCCCAGTCTTAAGGGTGGGCTTTAATTGGTTTGGCAAGAGGCACACGATGAGTTTCAGTGACAGAGGCAGTGAACCAGAACAGGTTTTCCTGTAATACCAAGATTTTAAAATGGTTTTGCAATTCATGAAGCTGTAAGCACTGCTCAACATAAAATGTGGTTTATAAGATGAGGTGATTTTTCTCCCCCTCTCTCTCTCAAAGAAAGTGTCAAAGGCTTCTGAAACGGAGCATGCCCAGAGTAGAGAAGGCCTGGGACTGGTCTCGGTGGTCCTGATGTGGATCAGAAGCCCCAGCAGTGAAGTCAGTGGTGTGACACCAGTGGAGGGTTAGGTGGGTGCAAGTGGAGCTGGGTGACGTGGGTGCGCAGGGAAGTACGTGTGGCCAGGACCCGTCGTGCCAGACTCGGCTCCAGCAGCAGCGTGAAAATGCTACAGGAGTTCTCTGTGAAGCCAGCTGTGTGATGTGTGGAGGTGGAAACCAAAGTTCTGCTGAAACGGGGCTTCTCTCACTGCTGGTATGTGTGAGGGCAGGTGGCATGCTCTGTCAGCGCTCTGGAGGATTGGTGGCAGGGGATCTCTGCAGATTTGGACTGTGGGCACTGTGAGACTTCCTCCGAGCTGACATCGGGGAGAGGGACTGTCACAGAATCCTTCTGGTTGGCAGAGCCCTTTCAGCTCATCCAGTCCCACCATTCCCCCAGCACTGCCAGGACACCACTGACCCCTGGCCCTCAGCACCACAGCTCCACGGGGGGCTTGGAAACCCCTCCAGGGGTCACAGGGACTCCCCCTGCCCTGGGCAGCCTGGGACAGCCCTGGACACCCCTCAAGGGGAAGCTGTTTCTCTAAGCTTGACTGCCACGTGCACACAGTGGCTGTCGCCTCATCTTGATGGCAGATGGGGGTTCTGTGGTGTTTCCTGGGTCTGAAGGTATCTCAGATGGTAGCCAGGACATCCACAGGATGGACTTGGTACATTCCATCTGAAAAGAAATGTGTTCTTCATGTCTTGGAGAGCACGTCTCCAGCAGGGCAGGAACTCCTTGGCATTCCTGCCCTTCCTCCACAGAAATGAAGGAGTCTTCCTCTCCCCGCCAGCTCGGCTGACCCAGAGGACAGCACATACCCTTTGCTCATCATGCTGTGAAGTGCCATCAGCAGTTTTGGAAACTCATTTTCAGTGTTTTCTGTGGCGTTTTCTGCGCACCAGGCAGCGGGGAACTGAGATCCCTTTTAATCACAGCAAAGCAAGGCCCCGCGAGGGGGAGGTTTAAAACCCATTTTTTATGCACCGCTGCTTACGTGGGAAAGGCTCATTACAACCCAAATCAATCAATGCAGCCTGGAACTCCAAAGGGACTCCTGAAGGGAACCAGGGATGCCGATGAAGACTGGGGGCGGGCGAGGGAGGATGGAAGGATAGAACAATGGGAAGGAGTGGGAAGGTGTTACACTAAACTAAGCCTTTTGGAGATATTTTGCCTGTAAGACTGAGGCAGCCTCCTCGGAGCCAGCCTTCTTCGGTGGGGTAGGCTGGAATTCAGTGGGAATTTTGCGTGTGTTCGGTCTCTTCTCAGCTGAGATGCTGCTCGAGGACCACGAGAGGGCAATGGAGATCGGAGCCAGAGCCGTGCCCGGGCTCTGCGGAGCGGGGATGTTGCCTCCTCTCTCTGCCCACCTTCCTTTAGAATGCCATTCTCCATGCAGAGAAAAAGATGAAGTGCAACAATAAGAGCTCTTGGGTTTCCAGACCCGCTCGTTTGGAATCAATGAGACATTATTACAAATAAAACATATGTCTGCTCTGTAGCTAATGCTGCCTAAATTGCATTAAGCCCCCAGCAGCCTGCCCGGGCCGTGTAAGTGTTCTCAGAAAGGTGCGTGGAAGCAGTATTGATCTTTTGACTAAGTGTCCTAATGAAATACAAATCTGCTATCATTTAGAGAGCCATCTGTCACAATGAGACATAAAAAAATGCTACAAGCAGAACAATAACTGTAATTCAATTTGAGAATCCAACCTACTCTCAGCAGGCGTCGAGCGGCCGGCCCCAGCCCGTGGCCTCCAGGATCGATTCTGTTTGCTGTGTTAAACTTCATCAAAGGGTAATAAAGAAATCAATCAATAAGGTATTAAAGAAATTTCCAATTATGGGTAAGGTACTTGTTGCAGAAGACTTCTTTAGCCCAGTGTGGTGATTTAAAGTCCATCTACACGGTTCAAGTTCTCTGGCCAGTGGCAGAGTCGTTCAGTGCTTGTGGTGTTACATTGTCCACCGTGCTGGTGAACTGCTGGAAGAGAAGCAGTGCACAACTGCTGAGAAGGAAACTGATGACAGCACGTTAATGGAGAGGTCATTTTCCTAATACTTTCCAGGCCACTGGTGATGCAGGACTTGAGAGTTTTCAGGAAAATTAATCCAAATTAACTTCTCAAGTGGGTTGGTTAAACCATATTAGCCACCTATGTGGACAGGCTCATTCAGAGATAAAATGGGCTTTATTCAATTGAGCTTCTGTTCAGTTTAAGCTCTGGTTCATCAGAGCACTTGAGTATTTGCTTTTGTCTCCAGAGGATGGCTGAGGCACCCAGTCTGCAAAGCTGCTCTGCTTAGGTCTGGACCTGCACCACCCCACGGCAGGGAGGCAGCTGGTCATAAATGCTCTGGGCTCCGTTTTTCAGTCTTTCCTGGTTTAGTTGCAAGGCTTCGGGACAGGGTCTTGCCTTAGTCCGAGGTGACAGCACACAGCACAGGGACGCTCCGCTCCAGCTGGCTGAGCTGCGGCTGCTACGCGTGGGGAATGCACGGTGGTACTTCCCTGGCCCTTTGTGCCCGGGTGTTTCAGTTCCTCATCATCTTTCTTACCTGGTTCTTCACAATGGACCTGTGAGGGCCACACAAGCTCCAGCACAGCAACGTGGGCAGAGAGTAGCAGTGGGCTGGGGGGCCTGGGCTTGGAGCCCCCAAAACAAGGTGCTGGAAGGGGAGTAGCTGCATACCTGAGAGAGGGAGAAGGCAGCTGGCAGCTGCAGGAACAGGAAGATCTCTCCAGTATCTACAGTACCCTTTCCTCAATCCCTCTGTCACTGCCTTACCCCTTCTGTCCACCTCTCCCTTTGTGCAGCAGGGGTAGCCAGTGACATCCCCCCACCCCCTGTCTTAGACGGGCAGTAAAACCTCATTTTGGCCAGTTTTTCTGAAAAGCCTTTTGCCACCCATAGGGGAGAATTACTGTGCTGGGAAAAGGGCCTGCGTCCTCAGAGCGCAGCTGTAGCAGGCATGTACCAAAAGGGGCTGGGAGTAGCCTCTAGTGACTTGGGCAGAGTCCCCACGGGGAAGGACCAGTGCTCCCAGCACAGCTCCGAGAGGCCCCGGCAGCCCCAGCAGCCTGGCTTCTGTGCACGTCGTGTGCAGCACGTGGGCACTGACGGGACTTAGCCTCTGCTCCGTGCTTGGGTTTAGTTTCTGACAAAACCCCAACTTGTTTCTTTTGCAGAGGAGCCAGATGAGAGCTCCTGTGTTCACAGATAGATAAAGAGGGGACCAGCAACACGGTGCAGAAGAAAAGGGAGAGAACCATTTTGATTGTGTCACACACTCAAAGCAAACATGCTGTAGCCACGGGCTGATTGTTCCCCATTCTGCATTGGTTTATTTCTTCCCTAGACAGATATCTGTGCTTTGCAGTGGTACCACTTGGGCCTCGACCCCCCCCGGAACCACCGGCGGGGTGCTAGTGAAAAGCCATGGCTGTGTACTCTGCTGTATTGTCTGCCATAATATATGGCCAAATTATTTTTTTGGAACCTTTTCCTAAAGTCTTTATCTGGCAGGCTCCAGGCTGTGGGATCGATGTGCTGCTGTGTACTCATTCGCTTTCCATCTCTGCAGCTTTTCTCCGAGAAAGGCTGTGTTGGAGCTTGGCTTGTGACAGCCCCCGATAAGCCAGGTTACTGTTTTCTTTGACAGTCGCTTCTCTGGAATGTCCTGTGTAATTTTTATGGCTATCAAAGTTCAGACTCCCTCACTGAAAGAAGATATTTTCATATTAATTGAGGATTTCTTTTTTCACCAACATGATGGCCGGTGTTAATGACCCCGCCTCTGATAGCAATCGGGGCTGTTATTTTTGAATGAGGGAATTACTAAAGGTGGATTTGATTCATCGTCCTCTCACAGAGGAGAATCTTTTGAGTCTTTTGAGCACTGTTTCTCGTGGATTTGTGGGATTTGAGCAGCGTGGGGACTGATGGGGCTTCGATCTGGTAGAGCTTGCCGTGAAGTGCCTGGGAGGTTGACAACAGTGAGAGAGCAAGCACGAAAAGGAGTGGAGCAAAGCAGCGAAAGTAGAACTAGAAAGGTTGTTTGTGGAGGAGCCTCCCTTTTCCCCAGCCCTGGTAGAGAGAAGCTGTTCCTGAGGAGAGACCCTGCCCCTGCTCCTTCCAGCTCTGGGATGAAGCACGTGAGAGGAGAGCTGGGGAGGAAGAGCGAAGGGCGTGGAGCTGTACCGTGGCTGGAAACTTCATTTAATTCCCCGTGCTGTTTGTAAATATTTTACTGTCTGGTATTAAGAGAATGTAATTGCTGCAGATAAAGGCTGGGGAAGCCGTTTAATAGGGATGCTGTCAAAGTATTTTCCCCTAAGTTTCAAAAGCTGTTATTTTTTTCTCTCCTGTCACTGGTAATAATCTCTTGAAAGCTCGAAAGTGAAATGTGCTGCCTTCCCTTGCAATTGTTTTTCTTTGTTATGTTTCTCAGACAAAGAGTAAAACATGCACTTCCAGGCTGGATGAGCTGTGTTTCAGATTAAGGGAAATAAACATAGAACGAACAAAACCTAAGCTATCTGGGAGAGGGAGCAGCCGCAGCTGCAGAGGGTCCAGGCACACTCTCTGAGCTTGGGCACAGCAGCACCGGCTGCACCCAGAGCTCTCCTGCACCAACAGCTGGTGCTGGCCCTGCTCCACAGTCACCAAGTGCCCCAGAGTGAAACGCACCATCATGTCACTTCTGCTGCACTCTCCTGGAAAGGTCTGGGTGCTCCCATCTTCCACCTCCACCGGGGTGCTCCGTGGGCCCATGTGCTGAATGCACTGTGGTCACGCAGTGGGGACCAGCAGCTTCCAGGCTCATGGAGTGGAGAGGCGGCAGGAGGAGGGATCAGAGGTGGAGGGAGCAGGATAAGTGGTGTCTGGCAGTTGCCCGTGAGGTCTCACTCGGAAGAGAAGAGAAGTTTATGTGTCCTATACCAGTGAAGAGCCTCCTGTTCTTCCAGGGGTGTAGGAAGGGGTGCCACAAAGCAGTGTGAGCACCCTCACAGAGGGAGGTTGGCTGGTGACCTGTTGACTCCCTCCAGCCTGCAGCACGTGGGATGGGAAGGCAGTGTCACCCGTGTCACAACAGGAAGGAACAATTCCATCGTTAGCCGGTCTGACTCTGCCTCCAGCCAACAAATGCTTGGTTGGTTAAAGGGTGTTCTGGGTGCAGTCACAGCAGAGCTACTGGCAGCGCTCTGGAAGTTGTCTCCCTCCTTTTGCTTTGTAATGACACTTCCTTCTGCAAACTGCATCTGTAGGATACAGTTCACACTGGGTTTGGGTTCCTGGGGATGCTGTTTGAGAAGGAGTGAGTGTCGCTGGCTCATCAAATCTCAGGGTGGTGTTCACAGAAGCAGCAATTGCAGCACATAATTCACTGCGGGAGGAATTCTCTGCAATGCAAACATTTCTTTATTCTTACCAAGGAGACTAATGGGCCTGATTATTCTGAGTCTGCTGAGCCCCAAAGAGGATTCATTTGCTGTCAGTCCCTCTCTCTGTTTCTCCTCTCCCAGCATCCTCCTCACGAGTGATAAGCATCACCAGCATCTCCACTGGTGCTGACTAGGATTACACAGGGTGGTCCAGATGTGCAGCAGAGCAGGGGTTTTGTTCCAGAAGTCAAGGCAACCTACTGCTTGGAAAAACACCTCAGGAAACTTCTAGCATGCTTTCACCAATTGCACTTGACTCTCATGCAGGTCTTTAGCTGCCAGATTCCTCATATGTCCTGAATTCATTGGAGGTCTAAAATCTGGCCAGAAGACAGAGACTTTCTGTGGGTAAATATGATGCTTGAGGCTTTTTTTCAAATCAGCAGTTACCTGCTAGATCAGATGCAGTCTGGAAGAAGAAGGAACAAACTGGTGGTCTGATCAGAGTATGAGGATGGTCTGTTGTCATCCAGAAGCTCTTGCTCATCTGGTGAAGCCTGGGCTTGCAGGCAGGATGGCTCTTTGGCTGCCTCTGGAGCACTAGGTACCCTGATCCTGTATTTAGCCAAATTGACAAGATTTGATCTCAAATGCTGGTTCCTCTGCTAAAATGAAGCATGTCTTTGTAAACTGTAGCAGGTCAGAGCCAGGCAGGTGAGCAACCTGTTTGGGAGTCCTGCTCTGCTCCCCCCGATCTCAGCCCAGGGCAACTCTGCTCTTCATCTCTGCCAGCCCCCGGGAGTGCTGGCAGCTCCGTCACCACCCTCAGCTCTCACATCCACCCCTGGGGCTGCTCCAGGGCAGTTGTGATTTGGAGCAAGCAGGATACAAGCCAGTTATGGTCCATGCTCTTTTCTACAGGAAGAATGTGGTTTCCTTTCCCAACCCCATCCTAAACAAGGCAATGAGATGCTTGTCTGGTACCTTTTACTAACAGCAATTCAGCTCAGGTTGAAGATGCTACTGGTAGTTTAGTTTGTAAGTGGTCCATGTGAGGCACCCATCCCTCATTATGGGTTAACAAGTCTGTCTCTGTCTCCCAAAATCTGCTGACAGCCCCACAAACAGTCCAAAGCTCTAATTCCTGGGACAGGTTTTCTTTAAACAGTTTTATTTCCCTTATTTTGCTGCCAGGGAGCACTTGCTTTGCTTTGCTTTCTGGGGGCCAGTGGCAGGGACAGGCTTCCTCCTTTTGCCAAGAAACTTTTTGTTTCCCTCTGATTCCCTCCATCTTTTTACCATAAAATCTAATCCAATGATTGACAGCCCAATTTAAACTTCTGTTTAATATTGCAATCAGGAGTGACATTTTCTGTTTGCTTTTTGAAGTGAGGAGAAAGGGTAGAGGAATTTGCCTTCCTGCAATCATTTCACCCACAAAAGTGAATACATCCAGCAAAGTGAAATTTTGCTAGCGAGGAAGAAAAAGAAAAGGAGAAGGGGGGATAAGAAAGAGACGAGATTAACATCCTTTAAAATGTGCCTGTTTACTCCTATCGTCTCAGAACTAACTTTAAATAGGATAAAATGATCCTTTAATCCCCTTTATCTTCTTAAGAGCTGCTGTAAAAGATCTACTTGACATTTGAGAAATGGGAAAAAAAAAAAAAATCAAGTCTCATAATATTCATCAAGAAATGGTGGATGAAAAGATCTGAATTTAACAAAACATGAAGAGTTGGATCCTGAGCTGGGCATAAATTACCCCACCTTCTGCTGAGTGGCACCAGTTCAGAGCAGCGCGGGAGGAGCCCTCCAGCTGCCTTGCTGGTGCCACCCAGGCCCGCCGCAGTGGGTTTGTCTCCTAATGCAGAGGCTCACGTTGGAAATCCATCTGTCTGAGCCTGTCCCCTTTGCTGCACTGGTGGGAAGGGGCCAGGAGACTCCTTTTAGGTGCTTAGGAACTCCTCGGCTGGCACCGGAAGTCACTGTCTCTGAGGCAGTTGCTGGTTTGCCTTTAAATATCTGGCATCTCTCGCTGAGTTGTTATCTGCAGCCTCGTTTCCAAAACATCTGTTTAGTCTTGAATAAATATGCATTCCAGTTACTTAATGGCCTTCTCTCAATTTTCAGCCCAGAAAAGAGGAATGAATCATGAATAAGTCATAAGGAGCTACAGCCCAGAGACCTGGAAGGTAAGCAATGTATCCTGCGATGCGCTGCCTTGGCTCTCCGAGCCGTCTGCTGGGGCTCTGCGTGGAGAGCAAGGGCCCTTCATTTGTTGTACTCCCATTTGCAGTGAGTAATGAGAGAATGACAACCACTAAAAGCCGAGGGATGTTTGCTCCAGAAGGTTGAACTTCCAGTGATGAACTGTCCTACTCAGCCATGCTGGGACTAATGCTTGGAGTGATGTATCTGGACTTGCATCGGCTCATAACTCACAGCCCTGTGAGAGCAGCGGTGGAGTTGTTTCAAGGAAAATAGACTCACCTGAATGTGGTGAGACTTGCTTGGCAAAGCACACACATGATCACTGCATGGCTGCTGGGATCAGGACATCCCTCATGGGCATGGCTGGGGGGTCTTTAGAGTCATAGAATCATAGAATCATTCTGGTTGGAAGGGACCTTCAAGATCATG
>VWZY01010924.1:148079-170667 GCA_013399075.1 Chloroceryle aenea
TGATTGCACACTGGTGGCTCATAGACAGTTTTTCATCCACCAGCACCCCAGGTCCTTTCACAGGACCACTCTCCAGTATGCATCTCAGGATTCATCCAGCCAGTTCTTCCCTGGCCGTGTCCTGGGCCACGCATGGACATGAGCGGTGGGGTCCAGGGAAGGACAATCCCGGTGGTGTCTGATGAGTTTCCCCTGACCACCGTTCTCAGCACAGTTGGCCTGCAGAGCAGAACCTCCCCCACCACAGATGGTTCTTCCCTGGGATTTGGAATCCTGTTTAAAGGCAGCGAGCAACTGAAAGGGCTCAAATTCATCAGGGGGACTTATAAATCATAGATGAATGCAACTCAGTGCCTCAAAGTAAGGTACTTGGGACCTCAGAAATATGAGTGAATGCTCCAGCATTACAGGGGAATGGTTTAGTTTTAACAAATTGACATTTTGGAAAGAAAAAGTATTTTATGCTAGGAGCTGGAAGATGCAAATAAGTGTCTGGGGGGTTCTTTGAAAAGCATTGAAGCAAGTTGAGGACTAACTTCTCTTTTTTAAACTCTCGTCTGGTTCCCAGATACATCTTTCATTGCCTTTGAAAATTGGGTCCTTTATTAACGAGAGTTAAATTGCATAATACTGAAGAAAGAATTTAAAATAATTACTTCCTAACCCTGTTTGCAAAGCCCCTGAAGTACAAGGCTTTATTGCCCTTATCTTAACTTTCTTAACTACTAATGTGTTAGTAGCTAGAAAATTATCCTTTCCCTTTCTGAAAATCCAGCTGCAGTTATTTTTTTCCACATTTTTATTAGCCCTCCATATATTGATAATAATCGCACCATATTGAGGTGTTTCAGGAGAAGACATTAAAGGCCAATCAAGTGAATAATTCAACACTTTAAAAATTGTCTGAACACAAATGTACACAATAGTCTGTGACAAAGGAATCTTTAGGGGACGATCGAATAAATAACGCTCATTTTTCAAGAACACTGCAACACTATCAAAAGAATAATCCAGGCCTCTCTTTTAATGGTAAGCTATTACTGCTCACATCCCTTGGTAATTTGAAGAGCTCTGAAGCCATGCTCTGCAAAGTTCTTACGGGTGGCTTTGGGAAGAGTCAGTTCCTACGAGCAGGGATCCTTGACTTCAGCATGGCTTTTGGCACTGTCTCCCATAATATCCACGTGGGTAAGCTCAGGAGGTGTGGGTTAGAAGAGTGGATGGTGAGATGTGTTGGGAACTGGCTGAACAGTAGAGCTCAGAGGGTTGTGATCAGTGGTGCAGAGTCTGGCTGGTGACCTGTACCTAGTGGGGTTCAGTGGGGGTCAGTTCTGGGTCCAGTCTTATTCGACATCTTCATCAATATCCTGGATGAAGGCACCGAGTGGACCCTCAGTAAGTTTATTGATGATAGGAAGCTGGGAGGAGTGGCTGATGCACCAGAGCTGTGCTGCCATCCAGCTGGACAGACCTGGGCAAAGGGGAACTTCATGAAGTTCAACAAGGGTAAGTGTAGAGTCCTGCAACTGGGGATGAACACCATGTACTGGTGCAGGTGAGGGGTAGATCTGCTGGAAAGCAGCTTCATGGAGAAGGACCCCGGTGTCCTGCTGAACAGTAAGTTACCCATGGGACAGCCATGGGCCCTCATGGCCCAAAAGGCCAGTGGTCTCTNAGGTCCCTTCCAACCCCCACCATTCTATGATTTGATGATCCACATTGGGTCAGCTACAATAATCTGCTGAGACTCTGAAGGCAGGTTCCCTAAACCCTACACCTTATTTTTCCCATTTATATGATGAAAAACTGTATTAGTGTTTCTGTATAATACATCTGGAAGGTGTGTGTAGGAGTGACGTGTCAGGAGGTACATTCCACGTGTCAGGAGCATTTTCCACTTGCCCTTTTTCTGACAGTATTTTTCTGGCAGTTATTGTAGAAGATGAGAAACCCGCCCAAAGCTAGAGCTTAGCTGGTCTTGTGAGTTCGTAGGTTTTTGTCTCCATTTAAGCTTGGCTTTTCCAGGCAATGCTTTTGGATTTGATGGGCTTTCTGCTGCATCTCAGCAGCATTTCCTTCAGAATCCAGAAGATAAAATGTCTCCATGCAGCAGAAGCTATTCCACTGTAAAAACCAGTTCTGACCTCTTGTCAGATGAAGTTTGCCAGCTGAACCCTCTCATGGACATGTAGGAGGATTCACTTGCACAGCGCCCTGTGATCCACTCTGCTGACAGGCAGAGCCTCCTTAAAGTACAGAGGAGAGCAGGGCAGGACTTCCTCATCAAGAGGTTTGAAGCCTCACCAGTCCTGCTTAACCACCCCAGCTCAAGTGCATAAGCCCTCAGCTGCCAGGGCAGATGCTTGCCTAGAGCAACCTGGTTCTTCAGCTGTTTTTTTTTTAAAGTTGTTGTGCTGGGCTTGATGATGCCAGTATGAGAGTCTTGATTTCTCAGTGCTTTCTGCTAAGAGCACTTAAAACCACCATTTGTTTTTTTCTGACAAAAGCACTGGTTTTCAACTTTATGCTAAGTAGCACTTTGTAATTTGGATGGCGAGTGAACTGCTGGTCTGGGGTGGTGGTTATGCTGGGCCGTTCCCAGTTTGTGATTTCTTACTTGTGTTGGAAGCAAACGCGTGCAGATTGTACCTCTAGATCCACAGAGCACCCCCCTGCCACCACCCTGGATTTTGGAGTTTAGAAACTTGTCCTCAGCTCCATTTTCTCATCCCTCACAGAATCCCACCATGCTGGGGGCTGGAAGGGAGCTCTGGAGATGCTCTGGTGCCACCCTCCTGCTCCATCCAGCAGGGTCACCCAGAGCAGGGGGCACAGCAGCGCAGGGTCCAGGTGGGTTGGGAATCTCTCCAGAGCAGGAGACTCCACAACCTCTCTGCTGGGCAGCCTGGCACAGGCTCCCACACCCTCACACCAAAAAAGTTTCTTCTCCTGTTCAGGTGGAATCTCCTGGGTTCCACTTTATGCCCAGTGCCCCTTGTCCTGTCACTGGGCACCACTGACGCAAGCCACATCCTCTTGCCCCCCTCAGGGGCCCTTTAGCTCTTGCTCAGCATTGCTCAGCTCCCCTCTCAGGCTGCTCTTCTCCAGCTGCACAGCCCCAGGGCTCTCAGCCTTTCCCCAGCACAGAGATGCTCCAGCCCCTCAGCATCTTCATAGCCTCTGCTGATCTCCTTAAGATGTGCTCTTCCCCTGGAGTGTATAATGGAGTAACTGGGAGCTGCTGGGTGGGTGCAGCCTTCCTGGGCAAGCCTGTGGCTTCTTTTGCTGCCATCACGACCATCCTTCATGGTTCTGTTTTTTCTGAGGCTTTTCTGTGACTGGGTGAGTTTGATGATGCCCAGTTGAGCATTGTTCAGTGTCAGGGACCACGTCTGTCTGAGCTATGGAGCAGAAAGCAGCACTTCAGGAGCTCTGTCAAACATCCTGATGGAATTTGCTCCCCACCCCAGCATTAAAAGGAGTGGGTGGGATAGCAAATGTTACCCATACCATAGCAAATGATAGGAGAATTGTGGGTGGGCTTTGTCAGCCAATGGTGCCAAACGAAGAGATGAAAATCTCTTTTCATAAACAGTTTATCCAAGTGATGGGCTTGTTAGAGCCACGGTGCACTCACCCCGTTGGATTGCGCTCGCACATCGGAGCGAAGCTGGCTCTGTTTGCAGATGCTTTTCTTGCCTTGCAAGGTGATTATTACCAGTGCCAGGGTTGTAGCTGATGCTGAACACTACTTTGGCTATCAGACAGTGCTGCTGATGTCGAAAGCCATCCAACTTCGTCCTTCTGCAAGAAGGAAATAGTTGGAATTAAAGACTTAGGAAATGTGGGAGAAGTAACATGGGTACTGGGCAGGTGCTCCCTTGCAGAGGGTGCTGCACTGGTGGGTGCAGTCACCTGAGGGTCTGGTAAGAGCCCGTGGAAAGTCAGAAGCTCTCTGTGCCATGAGTGCTGCAAAACATCCCGAGACACAGGCGAAATACCAATAACGGGGTTGGACTCAGAGGCACAGGCAGAGGAAGGGAAGGGCCAAAGCTCAGTACCAGGTGAGGGCCCAAGGCTCTCTGGCCTCGTGTCTTCCTCATCAGGCAACTCAGCGTGTTAGAGCCCTGCTCCTCTCCAGCCCCCTCATTCACCATTCCTCCCTCTATCCCCTCCACTGTCAAATCGAGGGACTTGGAAAGAGCTGGGGGTAGGATGGACTTTATCAGTGGCTCCTCTTTTCACTGCTGTGAAGTTCTCCTTGCTGTCGATTTACTCCTTGAAGACTTAGCTTCCATTTGCTGGGATTTTTTTACTATTGCTATCCAAGAATTTGGGGCAATAAAGAACCATCTGTATCATCTGTCTCTTTTAAGGCTGTCTTTGGAACTCCCCTGCCTCATTTTTCAGCAGACTGTGGGTGTCACAAGTCTCTGGATTTGGAACTTGTTACCTGGCTTCCTTTGCCCCTCCTCTTTTAAGATGCATACTCTCTGGTGATAAAAACCCATTAAATCCTGCACCACCATCGGCTGGTTTATTTATTACCCTCTCCTAAATAATATTCTGAGATTTGGCTGCCCTTCCTGCCACTACTTAGCCTTCTATCTCTCACTTTGAGCAGCTGGGATGCTACTTCTCTCCTCTTGTCTCCTAAGCCAAACTTCAGCATGGGCTATAAAATGATGATGTGATGGGAAGAGCACAAGGAGACGGGAAACCATGGTACCTGGGGCTTGATTTAAAGAAGGGGAAGGCAGCCGTAGCTGTGTGAAGTAGATTAATGTTAATTGTTCTATCAAATGCTGGAGTCTGGCTGCTCCATTAGCAAGGCACAACCCCTGGGGTCTGCTGTGCCAGGCACTGTACAAATCAGCTCTAGAAATGCCTGTCTTTCTAAAGAGCTGGCTGTGTAATGAGATGATGAAGATGCTGGGGGTCCTGGAGCTTCTCTGTGCCCAGGGAAGGCTGAGAGCCCTGGGGCTGCTCAGCTGGAGAAGAGCAGCCTGAGAGGGGAGCTGAGCAATGCTGAGCAAGAGCTAAGGGGACCTTTAAGGGGGGGCGAGAGGATGGGGCCAGACTCTGGTCAGGGGTGCCCAGTGACAGGACAAGGGGCACCAGGCACAAACTGGAACCCAGGAGGTTCCACCTGAGCAGGAGAAGAAAGTTCTTTGGTGTGAGGGTGTGGGAACCTGTGCCAGGCTGCCCAGAGAGGTTGTGGAGTCTCCTTCTCTGGAGAGATTCCCAATCTGCCTGGACCGTGTGCTGCTGGGCCCCCTGCTCTGGGTGACCCTGCTGGGTGGAGCAGGGGGATGGCACCAGATGATCTCCAGAACTCCCTTCCAATCCCCACCCCACTGGGATTCTGTGATAAATGATCTAATTTGTACCTGCTCTCACTCAAAGCAATAGACCCAGCAAGACCTCACAGGTTCTGATCCGTGGGTGAGAGCCTAAGGCACCAAGTAGCAGCCAAAGGCGCCAAACAGCAGTACTTCGGAATATATCCTTGGGCTGTTCTTTGCCCCACAAGGTATCTTATGATCTGAAGCAGCAGATTCTTTCAACTGATGATCAGTTAAATCTTCAGGTCTACTTTTGGCATCGTGGAACCTGTTGGCTTTATAGTGGCCAGAGCTGCAAGAGGAAATCTCCTGTATTTAACATCAAGCTCATCTTGTGCTTGGAAACCTGCTTGAATCAGCACAGCCTTGAGAGGTGGAGGGATCTCTGAAGCCATGTGCACTGTTTCTGGTTTTAAGGGCCATGCTCCTGCAGACCGTTCAGAGGAGGTGGTCCCAGTTCCTCTGGAATGCCCAGCAATCCTGAATTCCAGTGCTCACACCAGAGTACCAGGGCCACAGCGGATGGGCAGGGAGAGGACTGCACGTCAGAGCTGCCGCCCAAGGAAAATAGAACAGGATGGCTTTAGGAAGTTGGCTGAATTAATCAAATCAATAGTTTTAAGCACTTAATACCCAGAGTGGTTTGAGCGTTGGTTATAAAAGTGTGTGTAAACATAATGGATGAATACTCAGTAGCTGACAGCTCCTTCTGGGAAAACACATCTCCTGTAAGTTTGGTGTGTATATACTGCTTGTTTGGACACATAATCATAATTGATGTCTTTACAGAGTGCTCGGGTATTAATCAATGTAACAATTACACATTGAGTTAGTGCTGAGTGTATCTCTCCCTGCACCATCTGCTTGGGAAGAGGAGAACACTGGCTAAGGAGCCAGCAAAAGGGCCACTTTGTGATTTGGCAGAACACACTGTGGGAGGCTGAGCTTTGTCATGGTCAGAGCTAACTCCAGATTAACTCCAATCTGCAGTTTTTGTACATCGCTTTTATCACCAGATCACCCTGACATTGTGTCCTCCACGGAACTGCTGGAACTGGTCTCTGAAGTGAACTTGAGCCTTTAAACACGGGCTGGACTGAGAAGATTCTCCATTGTCTGCGGGCTGGCAGACCCCAGGTGCTGTTGTGTTTCAGCCTTTGGAGACCCCAAGATCTCCCGTAGTGTGGTTTGTACAGATCCTGAGGTACTGGACTGTTTTAGGAGGTATCGAGCACCTCCAGGTAGGTCTGTCCCACGTCCCAGGGGAGTGGAGAGCAGCCAGGGGTTTGTACATGGGCTTGGGCTAAACCAGGCGCTGTCAGCACCGGAACTGCAGCCAGACTGCGGAAACGAGTGCTGCTGAAATGAGAGCTGGATCTTGCAGGGCACATGGCAAAGTTAAAGCTTTCTCGTTTCTCTTTCCTGTTTGCAGTCCCTAACTCTCCAGAAGAGCCAGCTAAGCCTATGTTTTAAGTTCAGCCATACATTTAGAAGGATATTTTCAAAGTCATGAATGGAAGCTAAGCAGCCCTTTAGCTCCGATGGATTTGAGTAGAGCTTGGAAATCTCCTTGATCCCAGGGATTTAGCCATGCGCTTGAAGCTGAAGTGTGTGCCGAGGCTCCACTTCCAGTTTAGCTCCTTATCCCAGCAGAACAGTTTTCTTAACTGACAGAGCCAGGCTGCCAGATCCCGCCCCGTCCCCAGGGGAGTCCTGGTGCTCTGCTGCTGGAACCTTTCCAAGGCAAGGTGATGCCATACCAACCTTCTGCACTCAGCCTCTTTGCCTGCCTGAGAGGCGTTTGGGGTTTTAAAATGTTTATTAAGTTCACTAACATAAACCGAGAGGATGAAAGCACCTACTCTGGTGTTGTGTCTGCTGGCAGATAAATCAGCACACCCTTATCATCAGCTTCCCATGCATCGCAATGGACTTGGCAAAGATTAGCAGAAGATGAAAGCCTTTTATTACCCTCATCTTCAGACTTCTGAACACTCACACTCAAGGACAATTTCCCCCACCTTATCGGGATGGAGACAGCATTGATTTAGCTTACATTAACCTTTTAAGACCTCTCCGATTACTCTGGATACATTTCACTTGATAAGAATTTAACTCCAGTTTAGTCTCTGCCGATTTTCCATGCAGCCAAGCCCCGCAGAGTCATATTAATCACGAGTGGGCAATCTCCTTCCCAACTTTCCGTGGTGAAGTGTTTTTAATCACAATTTTACTTCTAAAATTACTGACCAATCTTCCCAGCCACCTCACTCATTTTAAATCAATTGTTCCCAGGAAGATTTAACTTTCTAACAAAAAAGTCTTTGTGCTACACTGTTTCAAGGCTAACTTAAGAGAAGTTAAGGACATAATACTCCAACCATCCTACTTATAATGTCCTGTACAACCTCGTTCTCTTTTGTGTCTCACCGAGTTGTCATTTTATCAAGATTCATGTCTTGGGTTTCTGTTTGGAGTCTGAGGAGGAATTTTGTAAGATGAAGTCTTATGGCCGGTCCCTGACTTCTTCACACAAAGCCTGATCTGAGCCTGCAGATGGACAGAGAAAGCCTGTGGGATTTTATACACACACAGACCGAGTATGTGATAAGAAGCCTCAGACAGGACTTCTGCATCTTTCCAGCCCTGGTGAGGTGCAATGCCACGTGGTAACTAGAGGCTCTTGGTGTGTGGCTCACAAAAAGCATAAACAGGCAGCTAACGTCCTCAGCAGATGGCCAGTGTGCAAATCCTGCACAAAGGATGCTGTTTGTGTAGATCCAGCTCACAAAGAGAAACATCCTGCTCTGAGTCTGTGAACTCGCAGTTCCCACCAAAGAGGAAGGAAAATATTTGCAGTTTAGTTCCAAACCTGAGGGTTCTGCACAGCTCAAGAACCCACTTTGTTGTGCCTGTTTACCCTGGATGACCCTACCTGGGGTCAGCTCTGAGTGGTGACTGAGGGGCAGCAGATCACGGTGTTAATAAGGTCTGAAACCTCTGGCACAGAACTCAGGGCTAGGCCCAGTACTTGGTAAAACAAGCTGTTGAAAGGAGGATTTGGTTAACCCGGTGCAGTAGTGTCTGCTCCTCTTCTTGACTTAATAAACCCAGTCTGGTTTATTATCTGGCCGTAGTGAGACTATCAAACTCCAGGGAGTAACATCGCATGACATCTTGTGACATGTATATTACAAGGCTTCTGGAAGGAAGCTCCCATCACCTGGGAGAGGAAACACTTTTCATACCCCTGGGAACTAATTATGTCAGTTCAGCTGGAAGTGGAGTTTTTGCACCAGACTGTTTTGTCCTTTTCAGTATTTTGCGGTTTGATTGATCGCCTGTTCTGCTCCTTTCACACAGATTAGTGAGGCCGTAAATGGAGAGAAAACAGAAGAGGCAGCCCCATAAAACCAACCAAATACTGAAGAGATCAAAGTAGCAGAGCACAGGAACATAACTATAAGTCACTGGCTGCAGGTGGCATTAAAGATGTGGAGGGCTCGTTCTCATGGAGATTGTAATAAGAATAGTAAATGGCACAGAACTAATCTTGGCTCGAGATAAAGTATTCTCAATGACTGTAGAAAAAAACAATGAGAGGGTGTTGAGAGGGAGAACAGGGCATAAATACTCCAGAGAAATGGGATAAATAATTTACCTTCAAATAATCTTAATAACTTTTTATAGACATTTCCTTTTAATAAAAATTTGCTGTAATTTGTAAGGGTCTTTGAGGGGCATGAGAGGAAACAGGGTTTAAATCTGTAACAGTAGATTATACACAGGGCTACCTTGCCTGGCCTTGATGTGACATGGTATAGCATGGCTGGGACCTTTTCTTCCTTAGAAGCTGGGTGTCTTGTCCATTCTGAGTATGGGGAACAGTGCTGGAACGTGGTGCATGGAGCTCTGCTCTCCAGCTGTGCCCAGGAGCTGGAGCTTTGCCATCCAGCTGTGCCCAGGAGCCAATGCTCTGCCCTCCAGCAGTGCCTGAGATCATGGAGCTCTGCCTTCCAGCTGTGCCCAGGCATTGCCCCAAGGGCTGTGAGCTGCTGCTGTAGGTCAAAACCACTCCAGGGAGTTCATCACTGGTTAACCCCCCTGGATGTTTCTGTGGCAATACTTAAATTGATGACTTCTGTCGTGTAGTGGTAGATACCTAGTGAGCAGACTGTAGCTGGCATGTGCCATGTGGCTGTGCACCTGTTCCAGGTGCAGAACAGGGTTGTCACTTGCTGCCAGTGCTCCCCTTGCAGGCGGACAGCCTGATATGTGCCTCGTGTTTCTATATCCTTCATGTGAACGCTTTGGGGCTTTTCCCAGCGTTCAGGGGAAAAGAGGGGATGACACCTGGGTTGGAATAGTTTCTCAATTTACCAAAGCTTTTCAATTTCTCTCTGTTGGGGTCTCTCTGGGCAGTTGCTTGCTTTTACCCCCGGGCAGTATTGCAGTATGGGAACACTGCTGGGCACCTCGTGTGCGGGTGCACAGGGCGGAAACGCACCCTGAGGACTGTCAGTGTGGGGTTTTGTGTCCTTCTGTCAATAACTGCAGAAACTGAGAGCATGAATATTTGCTTGTATCTGGACATCCTCTTGGAAGAATGGCCAGTAAGGATTTGGAAAAAAATCAAAGCTGTCTGTGTTGTTAGGGGTCTGTGGAACAGACTGAGCTTCACCTTGGGGTCAGAGCAGAGTCAGATTGTGAGCTCCAAACTTCACACCAGGCTGGTGCAGAGGAGAATCCAACTGGGTGCTTGGCAGGGTCGTGGCAGTGCTTGGGTCATCTGAGATTGGTGATGCTTTGCTGCAAAAATCACTTATCAAACAGCTCGAACTGGTTTTAGAAAGGGACGTTCTACCACAGCCTGCAGAAAACAGGCACTGGTCTGTAATATAGAAATTTGGAATTATTAACAAGCTTCTGATCCATCCAACCTGTACTTGAGGGTTTTTCAGCTGCAGTTACCACTGAGACTTAAACTATTTACCTTCCCAGACTGGCCCTTCTGCCTCAGTCTTTGTGCAAGGGCAGATCTAAACCTTTGTATCTAAAATATCAATAAAGTAAGAGAGGAATGTACTAATCCCTGACTGCTAAATTTATGAACTTGCTGGTATTAACCTTTTGTTTTATTGCCTTTATGGCCACACTATAAAATATAGCCATAGTAAAATATCTGCCTATTTGAACTGTGCTGCCTGGAATGCTTTTTGAGTCCTGAAGATGAAGAGCCCTTCCTCCTGCTGTGAGTTACCCCAGAAGAGCTGGGGGATGGTGACACAACAGTGGTTTCTCTATGTTCAGACGTGCCCACAACTGATCTGAGAAGGGTGAGGACAGAATGTGACTCAGGCTCAGTGCTCCTGGTGGTCTGTGTGGGCTCGGCTGTGCTCTCTGCAGTTGGGCTTTGCTCTCTGTGCCATCAGCTACGTGGAGATGGAGTAGGCTGTACGTGGTTAGAGGCTGTGAGGGGTAACTGCTGAGACCTCCTGGGGGGAAGGAGGGAAGAGGACGTATAAATTGTGCAGTTGGCAGGGTCTCAGTGTGCTGCTGTCCTCATGTGTCTGAAACCAGAGAGAGATGTAGGAGAAAATAACTAATGTAACTCCATTATCTCTGGTTGGATTTTCTCAGTGGTGCTATGTATGGAGGGGGCTCAGGTCTGCAGGAGTGCTGCAAGAGTTGGGGGATCCCATTAGCTGGGGTAATGCAGTCATGAGTTAAATGTAATAACAAGCATTCTTGAGTCTCTCATCCTGGCAAATGGTGAATTCCAGTTCCAAGTCTCTGGTGTTTGTTCCTATTTACAACCAGCCCTGAAAAAGCCCCTTTACAGTCAGGGTTGTCCTTGGGCCTGGAGCTGTGTCTCTTCATCTGTGCAAAGCACTTCTTGAACTCACGACACCAAAACTGGCAAAATGTCAGCTGATACAGAGCAAATTCTGCTGCTTTTTGCCCCAGCCAGCTGATCAGTGCCCTCCAGAGCTCCTGACCCCGAGATGAAGTCTTGGCTGCTGTAGGCAAACTGGAGAACTCTGGAGTGATGGCAGCTTGTTAAGGGGTTTGTCCACATTGCTGGTGAAGCTCTGGTACCTGCCATGGGATGCTTGAAGTCAATCAGGAGCCCACTGGGAAAAGTTTGTTTTTTCTTTAAGCTAAAGAGTTGAGAGAGTTCTTTAATTGAGCCTTTTAGTAAAAATAACAGCCAGAAAGAAGCCCTCAGTTTGACGTGTCACTCAAAAGAGCACTCAGGGGGAGCCTCACTTCATGCTCCAGAGCACTCCTGGCAGAATGAATGGCCAGGTCCAGGCTTCACACCTGCAGAAGTCCCAGCTGCACTCTTACAGAAGGCAACAAAGCTCCACAGATTTCTTCATTAGAACAATTTACTGTGACATT
Source organism: Chloroceryle aenea (assembly GCA_013399075.1). Taxonomy (NCBI): domain Eukaryota; kingdom Metazoa; phylum Chordata; class Aves; order Coraciiformes; family Cerylidae; genus Chloroceryle; species Chloroceryle aenea. The sequence goes on from VWZY01010924.1 coordinate 159,830, forward strand.
TCTCTGCCTTTTCTTAAATGGGATGAGCTGCAGCACCAAGTGTGGTACTGTGTCTTTGGGCACTGCCCCTACTAATAGCTCTGCTGGGCTAGTAATGGCCATGGGGCGAGATGCTGGTGCGAGGTGGCACTGGCAAGTCTGAAATTGTTGCAGATCAGCTCAGTTTCAGGGTGTTTTGCCATACCCCTAATGCTACTTTACATTGATGAGCTCGTTAAAGAAAATGAGCTGTTGCAATACCCATCGTCACAGCGTATGGCTAAGCAGAAAATAGGCCCTTTTTCTTTTTTTTTTTCTTTTGACAGCTTTTGGACATGATGGGGAACTCGTACCTTCACCGGATGTGATAAATTTGCAAGGGAAATTATAAGGCAACAGGGGTTTTGCGTTATTTCTTGGAGCTGACGGGAGCACTTTGCAAGTATATTCAACAGCTCCAGTCACGCTGATGAGCACTGATGGCGGTGGATCTAATGGCCTCATCAGAATTGCTTGTAAACCGATTGTCCTACTGGAGTAGTTATCTGGGAGCTTAAAGAGCTATGATGGCATCTATTCTGCGAGCACCTGGCCGTGCGCGAGTAAATATAGCAGCACTAAATGCTGGAGGTGCTGCACGTGGCAGGCTGGGAAATTCATCTGGGACCCCAAAGAGCTGGAGCTGAGCATCTTGAGGGGAATGTCACCCAGCCTGGCTAAAGCCCATGGCGCTCGGGGAGGGGGAACATTCCCACTGACACCCATGGTTATATCTGACCCTTTTGGGGGACTTGATGTTAGAAGTAGAAGCTTGGGAGCTGGTTGGTTTGGGTACGTCCCGTTTGAGTCAGAGCAGGACTGATTCTGAGCAGTGATTTTATTTTCCATCTCAGTCTCAGTTCTAAGTAATGGCACTTCCTGAAATTAACGGGATATTTTTGCAGACGGTCTCTGCTTCCAGCCGTGATAATGCTCCATGTTGAGAGTGCCTACCAAGGGTTGGCATGTGCAGAAAGGCTCTTGCTTATACTTAATTCCCGTGCAGACCAAGGTCACTGCTGCATCTTTTGCCCCACACTGAGGTGCAGTAAAATACAAGGTAACACCTACAGGGAGGAGCGGCCAGGAAAGGGGACCCCACACTGACCAGCGAGGGATTCCAGCCCACGTATGGCATGGTCAGTAGAAGGCTGAGGGATCACAAGGGTCCAGCCTCTCCCTCAATGGCCAGTGTCTGAGGAGGACTCTGCTCTGCCTTTGACCCAGTTCCTGTGTTCCTGAATCCAGCTCCTGAAGCTGATTCCCATCTGCTGCTGAGTTGGACTGGGACTTTCCCAGCACCTGCTCCACAGCATCAGTGGTGACAGTGATGTAATTGCCATCAGGGGGTATGGGGTTAAAATTGGTTTAATATATATTATTATATATTAATTTAATCATGTTTATTTTCATTAAGGTTAATTTAGTTTTCTTTTCCAACCTATTAGTCTCTCTCCCTTATTCCCTTTTTCTTCCTCTTGGAGAAGGGAGAGCAGTTAACAGAGAGCATCTGTCATTCATCCAGTGACCAGCCCAGACTAACCCTTGACAGACTCAGCTTGCCAAGGAGAGCGAGTAATCCTCAGTCTGTGCTTTCAGTGCACAAAGTCTCACAAAACAAACCTCTTAATGAGCTTTATCCAGGAAGGAGATCGTTACTGTCCTGATTCTGGAGATAGGCTCTGATTTTTGTTGGCCTGCTGCTTGCATTGCAGGAAGAGGTGTAAGAGACTGACTGGAAAGATAAAGTTAGTTCCCTACAGTGACAGACAGTATCATCCAGTCCTTTGGATTTAAACAGGGCACCCAGATGGAAAGAGCAAAATTCCATTTCCTCATCCCCTGCAAACCCTCAGAGCTTTCGAATGAAGCAGGAGGCAGGTTTATTTCAGTAACAAAACCCAAGGGCTTTCATCTGAAATCCAGCACACATGGTCCATCTCTTAGAGCCAAGGAACAGAGGATCTAAGTGGTGATTCAGCATCCTCCATGCAAAATGCATCTGGATGCTTCGACAGCAAAGGCCTTGCTGGTTTGTGCTCTTGTCAGCAGCAGTAGCTGGTGGCAGGTCCATCACTGTGCTGCTGAGCCCCTTGCCTCCTCCCTCCTGCCCTACCACAGCATAACCACCTGCCCCTACTCGAGCTCTTGAGCATTTCAGCGTGTTTTGCACAACCAAATCATTTCACCAGGGGTGTCTGCAAGCTGAAAATTGTGTGTGTATTATAATATGCTAATCCTCTCTCTCTTCCCCTGGCCTTAACTGCCTCAATTTCCAAAGGGAATTGACTTTCAGAGTCTTTGAGGAATGGTTTCCATTTCCCTGGTAAGATCCTCTACACCCATGAAACCATTTCTATTCATCAGAAACTCACCAGCTTGAAACTGATGCTCCATTTATCTCTTCTTTGAAGCCTCCACAGAGATCTCTAAACCAGGCCTGTCTGGCTGGGCTGCCATGTGCCTGTGTTCTTATTAAAGTAGTGTTATGAGTTAGGAGTGGGACTCTGGACTCTAAGTCCATTTATCTCCTCCTGCTCTATCTTCTTCCTGAATCATCAATATCTGTCTAGTGGATGGGCAAAACTCAGCATTGGCTGCTGTCTAGAGACCGTCTTGCTGCAGAAAAGCAAGCTGCATTTTCAACTGTTCCCCATCCATCATCAGCTGATGAGTGTCCCACAACTTCTCCTAGTGTCCCAGGTGCCCAGAAGGGTGGAGCACCAGTGAAGGAGCCCTGGAGTCCCTCCCTGCCTTTGCTGTTGGACTACTGGCAGATTCCTTCCCTCCCTCCACCCCGGCTTCTCCCACCCCTGAGAGCAGTGAGCAATCCTGGGCTGTAGGGCCCTTGGGGACCTAGAGATGAGCAACAGAAACCAAGGCTGGGCTTTGCTGCCACGGATCTGTATGGACATTCCCAAGCTCATGGTGGTTCCTCTGCACTAGCTTGGGACCCTACTGCTGCTGCCTCTTTTTATTTGGCCTTTTTGTTTCTTAAGCTCTGGGAAGCGTATTGAGCAGGAAGAGAGTGTTTTAAAAGCTGCAGAGCGCTTTTTAACCTGTGGAAGCATTCTGGTTTCCTAAAGAACAGCAACAGTTGGACTGTTCAGGGGAAGAGTGAGTGACTTGGATACAGTAACATGACCCTTGCCCCCTCAGAACACTGTTTTCATGTGTGTTAGCTCTTGGGGTTGGCTCTCCCAGGAGAAAAGAAAGACAAAGACCTTCATGTGCTAATATCCAATACGATGCTATACCCAGTTATTTGAAAACCATTTTCCATAAATCCTGAAGGCTTCTAGGCTTGGACTTGCAGACCAGAGGAGTAATAAAGTCCAAACAGGGGTATGAAATGATTTCTAAGGGTATCAAGCCTATGGACTGTTTGGAAAGCACTGCTCTCGCCCAGCTGTGAGGTTGGACAAGTGAGTCCTTAATGCAGCATCAGGGGGTGGTATCTAAATCTGAACAGAAGACAAGGAAGACGAGGAAGGCAGTGAGCGGCTGCACCAGGCTGCACGGCCGACAGCAGTAGCTTCCTTAGTGCTTAAAGCTCAATGGTGTTTGATTGCTCCACACCTGCCTGCTCTTCCAAGGCTGAACGCAGAAAAAATAATCTCCCCTGATATGCAAATCCAGCAAATCTTGATGTAGTTGAGGAGAGTAAGAAATAAATCTGGAAATCCGAGTCACCAATTTCAAACCATTTCTTGAAGGAGATTTGACTGATTTCCCCCATCTCTCCAGCTCGCTCGGGAAAGGCTGCAGGGGAGGGAGTGAGGGCTTCTCATTCTCTTTGCACTACCTGCTTGGACAGAATATGTCCAGCTTCTGTGGACTGTGCTGTAGGAGAGCAGTTGGTCCTTGTCCAGAAAATCTGCTAAACTTCTAATGCCAAACGTTTTGAAATCAATGCTCCTTCACGTTGCTGTGCCATTGCCAGCAGGAAAGCTCCCCAGGTCCAGAGAGCTCGGTGTGCCACAGAGTAGAAACACCTTCTGCAGAACTTAATAGCCCCATATGCCTCGGAATGAGTTCAAATTCCACTAAACTTGAGCTGTTCTATTATAAGTGCTATTCACTGGCCTTTATTTTTTTTAATGAGTTTCATTTTCTGTGAATGAGGAGAATAAATAAAGTTTATTGGGAGGAGGGAGTGTGGGTGTGGGAGAAAACTGCACAGGAAGCTGCAGCAGTGTTGCAAAGCGAGAATTGTCTCGTACTAATAGCCTGGAAGTATTTAAAAGACATGTAGAGGTGGCACTGAGGGACATGGTTCAGTGATGACCTGGCAGTGCTGGGCTGGACAGGTTGGACTTGATGACCATAAAGGTCTTCTTCAGCTTGATCCCATGGCTCTACTTGCTGAAGGGCGACTTGCCTGGTTGGTGTGCTCTACATGAGGAGAAGCTTCTGCCTGGAGGAGAAACAGGTATCAAAATAATGCTAGAAAAAAACCAACAAATTATCTTACTGATTTTAACTGAAGGATTTAAAAGTTCAGCAAGTAGGCAGCTGCCCTTGCAACAGAAAATTCACCCACTTCAGAAAAATAGGTGCTCCCACTGGAAATACCCAGCATGTCTGAGAGGAGCTGGGTCTTTGATGCTCCTGTCCCAGGAATGAGCAACCCAGTAGGGAGTGTGCTTTTGTTGAACTAACGGTGCGGCTGAGCTCACGAGGTCTGAAAGTGTTCGGGGGCAGTGATGGAATCTGTGCCATCATTAAAAGTCAGTAATAAGGATCTGACATCACCTGGGTGGTATTTCTGCTTTTTACCCACTGAACCACCAAACCCTTTTATAGCCTTTTCTCAGTACAGGTTTGTCTTTCTAAAGTGTTATTTTCTCATCTAAGTTTAGCACAGTCCTAATTATTGTTACATTAAAACCAGGCTAAAATGTATTCTTTTGGACAGAAATAAAAAAATGCTGTGATTCTGTGTTTCATAACAACATCCAAAACACTCCCCAGCTTTCCTAGTCTTTGAACCAGCACTGAGACGATACTGGTATTTCTCATTCCAGATGGATTGAGTTCCTGGACCAGCTGAAGACGTCCTGCAAGTCAGGAGAGCAAGGCAGGTGCTTCTTCCCTAATAAGCCAGGGCAGATGGAACTGGTGTCAGGCCAACACTTCCCATGAAGAAAAAAATGTACCTTTTATGCACAGGAGCTCTGGTGCCAGGTACATGGCTGGAGTGGGACAAAAAGAGCATACAACTGAGAGATGGAAGAGGAGCTGTGGCACCTGGTGACTGATGGCAGATGCCTCTAACCTAAGGCTGCTCAGAGCGATGAGTTCTGTAGTTGTGCAGAACACAGGGGATGATGCTTCGTCCACCATGATCTGCTGTTCCTGGCCCAGAATGGAACTTGGCTGACTGGAGTGTGCCAGAGGCAGGTGAATGATGCTCAGGCTTGGGGCTGGTGCCAGACGTCGAGCTCTTACTGGATTCCTGTGGCCTGCACCTGCCTGGCTAATTGCTCCTGGGTGGAAGATGTGCCTTGCTTTGAGAGCAAATGGCAGTCAGGAGCTCAAGGCAAAGTGCAGCGCCATAAAACCAACATAAAAACAAGTTGTGAGGATGTTGTGCTTCCAAAGGCAAATCTTCCAGCTCTACAGACTTAACAGTAGGCTGAGACTTACACTGTGCAGGCAGCATGCAGGAAAAAAACACCGTCTATAGGAATAGCAGCATCCTTGTCATCCCAGAGAGGCAGCAGGACAGAATCTTCCTCCCACAGACCCCATCAAATGGTAAGTTTACCTGAAACTTAGATTTTGGAGGAACAAAGAATATCAGTGAAATTGGACTAAATGCTCCTGACGATGCTTAAAATGGTAAGGGAAGAGTTTTTAGAAATGTCAACATTTTTCTTTGCCTTTCATCACATCACCCTGATTATTTCTTATAACCATACTCAGTGTAAGGTACTAAAGGCTTCAGGGAGAAACAAGTAGTAGCTCAGTGGGTCTGCAGCATTTTGTTGTTGTTTAGTTGTTTTCATTTCAGCTCCCTTAGTTCAGATACATAATGCCTTACAGAGTTGACTGTTACAAAGAGGCTTCAAGGAAACAAAGGAAATGAAGGGGCAGGGAAAACATCTCCTGGTACTGAGTAAGCTAAAGAGTTGCAGGGGCAGGGATGCACCCCAGGGTCTGGCAGAAGCATTGGCCTGTGCTGGCCTCCTGTGCACAGCTACAGCCTCAGCCTGCCTGGCTCTCTCTGTAAAAGGAGGGGTAAGAACTGCCCTGGCACTTCATCCCTGGGCTGGCACCTGCCTCCAACCAGCCAGAGTCACAGAAGAACCCCCTCAGCTGCACTGCTTCTGGGGGTACTCCCCTGCTGCCTTCCCCTCTCCTTGTCCACATCCAGGCTGTTGAAGGCACAGCAGGACCCCAGGATGGTGTAGGGTGAGTTCTGAACATGCCTGCAGTGTTGGGGATGCATGTGGGCTTTTCATTGGTCCCACAAGTTTTTCAGAGCAACTGAAAAGACTCTGCTCCGAGATCCCCTCTGTCTCATGAGTACCAAAGGGAACTGAGATTTCGCCCATGCTGGAACCCCTCTGCTGTGGGGNGATTCTCTGAAACCTGGACCATGGCTTGGGGCTTCAGGATACACATCTTCCCCATGGTTAAGGCCTGGTTGTACCGATGGTGTGGAAGGACAGTAACAGCCTCTCTGTCTTGGCCAGCCAGGGGAAAAGAACAGGCTCCCTCTCATCCTGCTGCCCCAGGGTTTTGGGGCCTGCACCCAGAACCCTGTGCTGCCAGTGCCCTGTGCAGGCATCCTGGCTGCAGCCTCTCCCTCTGAAGGTCTCTGCTGGAGTCACAGGAGCTTAGCAACATGATAAAAGAAACCAACCTGGTTTAGGATTCCTTTTCAAATTTCAGTTTGATCTTGGTATTTTCTGTCTGTACATCGTTCCACTTGCTCTCGAGCAGCAGCAAAACACAATTACAGTTGATTAAGCACATGAAATAATCTGTCTTTTAAGAAAAGACCACCAGTGGTGTTACTGACTGGAAATCAAAGTCTTTCCTTGGTGAGCAGTATGGTAAGTGTGGATCCTTTCATATTTCTTATTTTAATACAATTTCCTTCTGGAAGTGCTCATTTACAATTACAAATACTGAAGTTTTATACTTGCTCACATGTTCTCCGTGAGCCAATATAAATGTTGTGATTCTGGAGGATCAAGTCATACAAATGTATAGATTTTAGCTTTTTGCTCTCTTCAAAGTAAGAGTATCTTAGAAATCCTTCAAACTAATTTGGGATAGGAAACCCTTTTTTTTCTGATCAGCAATAATTTCATCTGACTCCGATGAAAGCATGAGGCAGAATGGCTGGTGTTCATTAACAAGGCTTCAGAACTCGGTCTCTCTGGCAGATAAGTGATGTGTGTGTTTTTAAGTGTGTTAATACACTGACTTGACTTTGCATTTCAGCCTCTGTAACAGATAACATCCAGATGAGCATTTGGTAATTAGCCCCAAAGGGCCCACATGCACAGTTTGATTTCAAAGGGGGATTTTCATGCTGGAAAAGGATATTGACTAAAAAAAAAAAGGAAAAAAAAAAAAAAAGAAAAAAAAAAAGAAAAGAAAAAAAAAAGGCCTTTTGCTTCAGAAAGAAGCCTCTTGGGTGCTCTATAGGCATCTTTTCTGGTGCATGCAGACTTCCCTTCCCCAGCTCTGCCCATTTGGGGACTATCTGGCAAAGAGAAAAGACCTGATCCAGCCTGGAATGCCCTGGATAATTTATCGTCCATGGAAAGGCAGGGAAAAAGAAATTATTTATGTGAACACCAGGTCTGGATCTGATAATCAAACTCATTTCTACCTGTTCCCAACCTGCTGTTCTCTTCTGTTGCGTTTCTGAAGCTCAGCAGTTGAACTCCGTCACAAATTATGCAGATCAAAAGAACTGAGCTCCCACGGAGGTGGAGAGCAGCAGGGGATTCAAAGAGCTGAACGATACGGGCTCCAAAAAGGAAAAACGCAGAGCCACTCCAAGGTAGAGCCGCTGTCAGAGCCAGCCAGAGAGAGCAGTTAATTGAAAATGTGTATTATCTTTGGAAAGTCTGTTAATTGATATGTAACTTGTGAGAGCAATCGTGGGGGTGTGGGGAGGAAATACTCCAAACGATCCCTGCAAGGTTATTGTATTAATAAGCTTCCCCGTTATTGCCTCTGTTATTTTGAGTTAATTACATGGGTGCCTAAATGTATCTCTTTTAAATCTCAATTAATGTCCTTTACAATCAATTCATAATTAATTAATAGAACGGGCTGATTAAATGTAAAGCGAATACTCATTTTGCACAAAGTGCTCCCAGTCCTTTCTCTACTGCAGAGCGGCTGGAAAGTAAAACTGACTCTGACAGGACTAAACCTGACAGCTGTGGACTTTGCCAAGGTTTCCTGTTATTTAAGATGGTTTGGGAAGCCAGGAGCTGTAATTCAACCCAACTGTCTACAGGGTCAAACAGGCTGCCAGGGCTGAGCCTGAAGCAGAGCAAGCCAGAGCTACAGAACCAGAGAACCCCAGACTGGTGGGGGCTGGAAGGGAGCTCTGGAGATGCTCTGGTGCCACCTTCCTGCTCCACCCAGCAGGGTCACCCAGAGCAGGGGGCCCAGCAGTGCAGGGNGGAGTTCCTTGTCTCTCTAGAACTGGACACAGCACTCCAGAGGTGGCCTAAATAGTGCAGAGTAGAGGGGGAGGAGGACCTCTCTCAGCCTGGTGGTGTCATTCTTCTGGATGCACCATTTGTCAACGCAGGAGCCCATGGTGACAAATGCAGGCCCCAGGTGGTCAGAGGTGTGTATATATAGGGCCAAACTCATAGAAAAGGTGATAGAAAGCCCCTGCCCTCACTGAGACACCATGAGCACAGACAGGGCTGCACATGATGCCCACCCATCCACCTGCAGCAGCAAGTGCAGACGCCAGCCAGAGGTGAGATGTGGCTGTGCTGGATGCCTCAGGCCTCGGTAAATCGATGCAGAACCCAACTTGTTCAGACTGGAGACGCTTCTGAGCTTTGCTCTGGGCAAATGTGGGGTTGTAATGACAGGGTATGACTGATGGATCCTACTCATGGGCTGTCTTCCAAAGCCTGTCTGTACACTCAGGACATTGCTGCTGCTGAAGGGAGGGACTGTTTGAGGTCATATGGCAGGGGATTGTTTTTGAAGGCAGAAAGTGCTTGCTGCAGCCCTCAGCAGGGACTGGGGGCTGGTTCAGTGATGCCTAGATTAAGTGTTGGGAGCTTCAAATGTCTAGAGTGAGTTTCTCAGACACAGGCAGCTGGATGTGCATGGGTGTCCTTCTGGAAGCTGCTCTTAGGTAAGAACCAGGGTGGTAAAGAGCAAAGTTTCTCAAGGTGGTAAAGAGCAAAGTTTCTCAAGGTACCATTTGTACTGTGATTCGAGGGGATTTCAGGGTTGCCACTTCAGACTCGGGTGGCTGAATTCCACACAAATGCTGTGCAAAAGCTCTTTGCTCACCTTCACTTCAAGCTTTGTGATGCTGGAGGACCCTTCCTTCTCGACCCTCGGGGAAGGTTATTCTTGGGTCTGTGTGGCTTGAATCTTCCCTGGAGAAAGTCCCCCATTCATCCTCCTTGACTCTTGGGAGGAGGGACTTCCCACCCCCCGCTGTACTTACGAGGCCCTGGTTATCTCTTGCAATTAATACAAGAATAATCCATGTTTTGAAATTCCTTGCCTGGATTAGCTGCTGGCTGGAGTGCTTAGCTCATGTACACACAGCATCCCTCCAAGGACTTGTCTTCTCGTATTTATTCTGATAACTGTAACATGCAGATAAGGAGAGCACACGACACTGGAAATGCAGAATAAATTTACATCTTGCCAACTGCAGAAAGCCACATTCAGATCACGTCCGTGTGGGGAGGAGAAGTGGCCCCTAAAAGGAAGGAAGGGAACCCATAATGAAGGCTGGTGCCTCAAGCAGCAGCTGCCTAAATCTGCCTGTGTGTGAGCTGATCTCAGGAATCGAGGTGCCGAATTCCAGTTTGGGCTCTGGAAGCCCTGCTCAGCCCTTGACTTCCCCTTACTCAACAGAAACCTTGTCTCAACTGGTGGTTGAGTAAAGGTGCAGAGCAGAGAGCAAATCTTCACAGAAAAGAAAAAAAAAAAGCTCTTTTATTTTCCTTTTCTCTTTTCTTTTCTTTCTTTTCTTTTCTTTTCTTTTCTTTTCTTTTCTTTTCTTTTCTTTTCTTTTCTTTTCTTTTCTTTTCTTTTCTTTTCTTTTCTTTTCTTTTCTTTTCTTTTCTTTTCTTTTCTTCTTTTTCCTGTCTTTTTCTTCTTTCCCTTTCCTTTCCTTTCCTTTCCTTTCCTTTCCTTTCCTTTCCTTTCCTTTCCTTTCCTTCTTTTTGTTCTTGATTCATTCATCTCTCTTCTCAGCACAGAGATTGTGAAAATCATACATGCGTTGGGCTCTCTGACTTTTCTTCTCTCAAGAATTACTGGTCCATGCCGCGTGCGGACTGCAAATGCCAGGGCTGAAGATGTGATTTGCAATCCCAAGTACTGGAGCTTCTTTAAATTAAGCCCAAGTTTAACAGCCACTGCAGCTTTTTCTTAATGCTGACAAAAGATGTGGGTTTGGTAAAGCTTAGGCTGCTTGAATAACACTTGTCTTGAGATATTTGCTTTCCTCTACTTGGACTGGTTGAATATTTGCAGTGAAAAAGCACAAAGGAGCCAGAAAAGAGAAAAGTGCTTTCAAAAGCAGGGGAGCACTTGTGATCCCCCCCCCCCCACCCCCCCCCCTCCACTCATCC
>VWZY01010924.1:174070-212190 GCA_013399075.1 Chloroceryle aenea
GGGTCAGTGGTGCCCTGGCAGTGCTGGGGGAAGGGTTGGACTCTATGATCTGAAAGATCTTCCAACCAAAATGATTCTATGATTCTATGTTTACTGTGAACTTAGGAACTCATGATGTAATTTCTCACAACCACTGCAGGGTTTTTTGTATAAATGGCAGTGAAGTGGGNGCTAGTGAACATCATGGAGGTGTGAGGAGGACAAGTCCTCTGGCACATCATGGTAAGGGAGACAGGGAGGCAGACAAAGTGTTATCAGGATTTAAATCCTTTCCATCATCTCCCCACCCTGCTACATCGCTTCCTTCTCTTGCAGTCATGCATTTTTGCATCATCTGCTCCTTGCAGAACTTTTCTTGACCCCCCGCTGGATGCAGAGGCATCTCATGAACTATGAAAAATAACCCCCTTTTCTTCCTTTTCCCAGGATTGAAATGAAAAATAGCTCACCAGCTCTGCCAGGTAAATGCAGCCTGGGTCTGCAACCAAAAGCAGTCTCAAAGGCCACAGCTGGGTAATGTCACTTGGTCCAGTTCACATTTCTTTTATCTTTGTTACGTGTGCCAAGCTCTTGAGAAGAGCCACGGGGACAACAGGAGCTCCTGTTCTTTATGCCCGTGCATGGAGAGATCTGCAAGTCCTGATGGTAGCACTCTCTCCTGTGGCTGCTCATAAAATAAAAGCTCTCACAGGCAACTCAGGGGGACTTTCCAAAGTTTTATTCTTAGCCACTTTCTGTCTTTCCCTCCCTGCTACTTAATGTGCCTCCCAGCAGTGAGACCTGGAGAGAACTGAGAAACCACTGTCAAGGTGGCCTGTAATTAACTAGCTGGGTTTGTGTGTCAGGAACAGAAGAGCTAATTATGGAGCAATCAATTATTTGGAGGAAGAAAAGCAGTGCTTTGAATCACTCCATGATGCTCCTGCCCCGGATGGGTGGGCAGGGCTGTGGCAGGGCCATGCAGACACCCCTGTGCTGGGGACTGGCCACAGAGGCTGCTGGGGGGTGAGAGCTGCCTGGGGAGGAACCAGTGGATGTGGAAGAGAGCACACTGGAACCTGTGCCCAGTCTGGAAGAGTCTCGGGATGAAGCGCTTGGGTTTCATTTCATTCTGCTGCCTCTTTTAGCTTTGTGTGCCACCCAGACGTGCTGTACTTCATTAATTACCTGACACGTGCCTGTCCAAGACAGTCAGCAAGTCACCAGCAAGTGAGAGTACAAGCCCAGGCATACCTCCTGTAGCATCTGCTGTAGGGGAATGCCTGGAACAGCCCATTCATGTGGATATGTTGGACCACGGTGATCTCCAGCTACCTTCTGAACATCATGTGGTGTCCTGAGGTGCCCTGAGGTCTTTGTTGTTGGCTTAGAGGTGAAATTATGGGAGCAGAAATTGTCCCATGATCCTGGGAGGAGCGTAAAGCCCAGCCTGCATAGTGCTGCTTTACCCGCTCCCCTACAAAAGCAAATGACATCTTATACTTTGCTGGTTGGTGCCTGGAAAGCCTGTAAGCACTCTGCCTTCTTTCCAATTCAGAAGATGCTTCAAAGGATGTCCTTTTTTGCTGTGTAAGGTGATGTCACTCATTGGAAGGGCCATGAAATGCAGCAAAGGCTCATTGTTAGAGAGAAAGAATGTTAGGCAACCTCATGCCATATTTTCTGACCTTTTCAGGAAAGCTCTGTGGTCAGCATTGCCCTTCTTAAGACCAGGTGCTACTCAAAGGTCAGCTGAGATCAGGACTCATCATGTAAGGTGGTCACCCCAAGGTTTCAGAAAGTGTCTGGGGTCCTGCAGCTGTTGGCTGCACAGTTTGGAATCCTGTGAGTGAGAAACTGAAGAAGAGACGTTTGGTTCTTGCTGTTCAGATCAGTTCTGGTGGCAGCTTCAGGTTGGGGCTGGGGTATGAGGTAGGAACAATTCCTGGGCACCTGGAGAAGGTTGGTACCCTAGAGTTGATTTCATGTCTTTGAGCCTCATGCGTGTGTGAGATCCTTCTGTGCACCCTCCGAGCACCGTAACGCAGGGGAGATTTGTGACCCATGGGATGTCCCTCTGCACAGCACGGTCCCCGGAGCCTCACCCACTCGTTTCTGCAGACACGCTCTGGTCCCTCCAGGGGTGATTAGTGTCTTTAAAAATGCACAGTCTTGTTTATAGGATCACTTCTGATATTTTTACATGGAGTTTCCATTGCAGGGAGGGGAGAAAGGGGTTGGAATGCACGTTTGGAACAGCATGCTGTGTGAAATGTGTGAGTTTTGTTAAACTGTTCATTTAAAACTGTCACTCCATGAATAATGGAGAAGGATTTTCTGACATTTTAAGGTGAAGCACTTTCAGCTTGTCTTGTTCTCAGATTTTCCATCTAAATATGAGGAGAGACTTCTTCGGTGTGAGGGTGTCAGAGCCTGGCCCAGGCTGCCCAGAGAGGCTGTGGAGTCTCCTGCTCTGGAGAGATTCCCAACTCACCTGGACACTGTGATCCTGTGTAAGGGTGGGGGGATTGGACTAGATGATCTCTAGAGGTCCCTTCCAACTCCCAATGATTCTGTGATTCTGTGAAATTTCTTGTCTTCCCCCCTTCCTTAATAATCCTTAAAATGTGAGGAAACCAAGTATTTCTTTTAACCACTGCTGACTTTCCTTTTGCCACAGCTCTGGGCTGGGCTGGGGAGAGATGATCAGCCCAAAATGACCTTTTAGTTCATAAACACTTGAACGTGTGTTACTGTGTCCCAACTTAACATCTCTAAGGGATGGAAAACCTAGTGCATTCCTGGTAAATTGTTCCAGTGCTTAGTTACTCGTGCTAGAAACAAACAGCAGATTCTTTTCCATCTTAGTTGATACCTTCCCCATCTTTCCCAAGGCCGCCGCTACCGTTCTACAAAGCACATCAGATTCTGAGTAGATTTCCTAAGAATATAACCAGGCTGTGGGAGAGCCTGTTACAATATTCTCCATCTTGGAAATGGGTCTATTTCTATTTGAGAAAATCTCCTTCCTGCTCATGTTCAAAACCGAGCCTCACGTGGGATGTCTGTCCACGTGGGAAGTCTGTCCGTGACGGGGTGAGAGCAGCAGACAGTTCAGGAGTGGTCAGGGCTCATGGGTGGTCACGGCAGAAATGGCCCCAGCCCTCCAAGAAGCATCAGCTGAGCAGCTGAGCGTGTTGCAGTGGCTGAAACTCCTGCAGTTCCACCTCTTGCCAACATCACACCCACCACCCGCGTCGCTTTTGGCCCAAGGTGCTGTGCAAGCCCTGTCGTTTCTCGTGGTGGCTTTTCTCTGACTTTTCATCTTCCCCTCATCAGATCTGCTCCAAGTGAAAGGGCTTTTGGTGGGGTGGGCAGGAGGGAATTTGGATCACCCTGAAGGGTGGGTGATGGACAGGTGGCACAAATACAAAAGAGAGAAAAGCATCCCTGTCAAGCTGCTGCTGAAAGATCCTCAGTAGATAAAAACATCTTGGAGGGAGTGAAAAAATGTAGGCTCTGCTTACTCCTGCCTTCACTGCCCTGCAAGCCAGGCTGAGAAAATGAGAGCTTAATGTCACAGTGAGCGGCAGTTAATTTATGCAGATTCTTCCTTAATGAGGCTGGTGTGAGCCCAGCCTATTTGGAAGATGATAGGTAGCTTTTGTGAAATGAATACTCTCTCCAAGGGCTTTTCAGTGCTTTCGGGCAGTCGGATGAGCGCGTTACAGCCCTGGCAAGAGGAAGGTTTCCGCTGTCTCTGTGCCTCTGGTGAGATGCTCTGATTAGAACCAAACATCTATCTCTGATCACCCAAAACATCTCTCGTCCAAACCCCCTCACCCCTTCCAGGCCCTGTGCTCACCCCTCTTGCCTTCGTAGGAACAAAATTTAAAAGCAGCCTCCTTTACACCTCCATAGAAATAAGACTTCTAAAAGTGAATTGGTAAGAAAACACCACCAATTTGTTTCAGTTTGAACCCTTCTGGAATATTTTAGGTTATGCTAGGCCTGTTTCTAAAAGACAACATAGAATCACAGAATCATTAAGGTTCAAAACAACCTTCAAGACAATTATATACAACTAAATATTATCAGGACCACTAAACCATGTCCTGAAGTGCCACATCTGGATGTCTCTTGATCCCCTCCAGGGAGCTGCCCCTCCTGGGCAGCTGTTCCAAGGCCTCACCACTCTCTCAGGAAACAAAATTTTTCCTCATGTCCAACCTAAACCTCCCCTGGTGCAACTTCAGCCCATTTCCTCTCGTCTTGTCACCAGTTACCTGGGAGAAGAGACCCAACCCCCACCTACATGTCTTCTGGTGTTAGGGTTGAAGCAGCACATTTTAACTGATCAGAAATTCAGCTGCCAACAGAAGTTTTCCTGCCTCAATTTGTCCTGGTATTTGATCCATCTGTGAGAATAATCACAATTCCCCTGAAACTTTCATAACTTTCTGTTGCACAAGAATAATTTATCTGGCTTTGTTCCTGTGCAACGTGCTTTAAATAAGAGCCCAATTTCCCAATGTCTGCGCTCTCTAGCACGTTGTACAGAGACACAGCAAGAAAGCTGTTGATGTGTTGATGTTTCCCTTCCAATTACACCCCGACAGACCTGAAAGAATTCCCTGAAATTCTCTTCTTTGTGGAGGACTCTGGCACTGGTATGAATTCACAAAAGCCCCCATTTGTCCCCACAATACCATAATATTTGGCCTAATTCTGCTTTTGCAGGAGGGAATGAAAAATGAAGACATAAATAGCTGCAGGAATTTAAAAATATGTTTTGGAGCCATACAAAATCAAGTTTTTCTATTTGATTGACTGGTTAATGAGCTGTTACCACCAGCCTGGGCATGCGTTGCCATTCCAGCGTGTCTGGGAGCTGCTGGGCTCTAATCAACATGAAAGAAACTCTTTATACAACCTCTGCAATGCTGAACTGATGAGTTCACCACACTTGTGTGGCTGCTGGAGCAGTGTGGTTACCTCAGCTCATACCTCTTGCTCACACCTCTTGCTCACAGGTACACTCAACAACATCTCAAGGAGGCTTTTCAACCCAGGGCTAGAGGGTTTGCATTTTACAGGAATTGTAAAGTGGGTCCCAGGGGTCTCATTTCCCTCTTGCAGGTGCTGATGTAACAGCAGCTGTAACCCTGCTGGGCCAGGCTGGGGAAGGCTGGGGAAGGCAGCTCAGGGTTGGCTTTAAAAGCATCCGCAGGTCCTTTCTGGGCAAAGCTGCCTCGGCGGGTGTCATCTGCAGCCTGCTGAGCCCGGTCAAGGGCTCTTGGCCTCACCCCCAGTCCAAGCCTGTGCTCTCTGGAGCAGGCGGTGTTAACGCAGGTCGGGAGCTGCCCTCTAATGCCTGCCCAGGCCTGGCTTGAAGGGCTTTTTTTCTTTATGAAAGACCACAATCAAAATGAGATCCCAACGCTGCCTAGTGCTGTGCAAGCACTAAAGAGCCTGCCTACCCCAGAGCCTGCATTTACTAAGTATGGGTTACAACAGAGAGAAACGCTGTGACTAAAGTCATCTTGTAACAGGTTTCAGCAGGGCCGACAGATCCCTGCTGTGGTGCCACCTCCCTGGGCCCAGGACCAGATGGCATTTAGTGAGCAGAAGTTTGCAGACCAGCATTTCCCAGATCCATCCAGTTATCCAACATGCAAAACGCTTCTGGATGTGTTCTAAGCAAGGACACCTTAGCCAGAAATCCCACTTACTGGTATCTCAGTAAGAACCAGCTTGTGCATTGCAAATTCAGACTTGGAGCTTTTTCAAGAGCTGAACTTCTGAAGAAGCCAGTTGGCTGTTCAGTACGAAACAACTGCACGTATTTATCAACTGAGAACCATATGCCACTGGATTAACAGTTAAACCTCACTGATTTATACTGCCCAGTGCAAAGGGGCAGGAAGCAGCTCCTTCTCCACATCCAGTTCTGTGGGCGTTCCAAACTGGCCTTCATGCTTCAGATTGAATCATCTCCCAACCAGCATGGCCTCTGAAAAACGACCACAGTGTGGAGTTATCCTGGCTCCAGTTGTGTGTGACTGTTTCAGTGCCTCCTGTTTTGTATGTGAAGAAGCTGGTGGTGTTGGAAGCAAACATATGCTTCATTTAAAGAAGTAAGCGAGTGCTTTTGCCTTTAATTCCTGACCAAGTTTATGTAAAATTAATTGCATCACGTGTTCTGCGTATCTTTTAATTGCAAAACCAATTAACTTTAAAATGTTCTGCTTTGTAGTTCTCCTAATGGATGGCATAGTTTTAGTTGACTTTACAAAATCCATCTTTTGTTGGAACTGGGCAGGCGGCCACGCTCTGTTATCTTCTGGAAGTGAGTTTCCCGCAGCTGAGCCAGCTTCCAGCAGTTGATTCACTGGAGTTATTTTACAGGCGTGGTTTCTTGGGAGAGCATCTGTAGAGGATCGATACACAGCCCTTCCAGAGGAAGTGCTGGGTTCCTCAGGAGAAGCGTGGCTGGCTGGCTGAGGTTGCTGGGGTTTGAAGCTGAACAGCTGATTCCTGTGGACAAAACTTCCACCGCTGCTGTGGTAGTGATGTCCAGAGCAGTGTCGAGCTTTCTGAGGAGTGCTGGAGCAAGGCTGGTACCCGGGGATGGTATCTGGTATGAAGAGCAGGTGGGTGACCCTGGTGAGCAGGACTCACACCTGCCTGAGAGCCTGGGAGCTACCGGTCCTGCTGGGGCTCCCTGCTTCTCTGCAAACCCAGATCCTTCCTTCAGCATTAGCAGACCTGGGGCTTTGGGGGGCAGTGGCACAAGCAAAGTGGAGAGGAGAACCAGGATTGCCTTGTCTGGGCCTTCGAAAGGACACTTCTGCCCCCTAGACCATGGGAAGCAAGGGGCAGCATCCTAGGAAAAGGAAAGACAGGTGGCCCAAAGAGCCTATGGCAGAAGCTGGCTGTCATTCGGGGTTTCTCTGGCCAGTAGAGCCCTTGGAGACCCTGGGAGCATACTCAGAAGAGCCATCAGGATGAAGCTTCAGACATCTGACACTGCATCATGATATCTTCTGTGAGATGAGCTGATTTGAGTTTGTACCTATGAGGGAAAAAATAAATCAGCAGCAGCAGCATCTAACTGAAGTTCTGAAACATTTTGCAATTTGCACTGCTGTTGTCTTCAAATGGAACTTACTATTTTCATTGCTATTTGAAGGTTTTCACACTGTTTTCTTCTGTTAAATGTGTCAGGGGGTGACTCTTGTTTTTATAATTAGTACCAGCAATAGAACAGTGAAGCTTTTTAGCTGAAAATGTGTCACCACTGCAGAAATTTCTTTAGTTTCCTCAGTTTCTGTCCCTTTGCCAACATTTAGGGGGGGGGCAGAGAGGAGCAGGCAGCTTGCGTGGCTTCTTCTCAGGGTGTCCCTTTATGAGCATTGTGTGTGTCTGCATGGGCCAGGGTTCTTTTACCCCATCCTCCTGCAGCCCTTCCATTGGCTCTGCCCAAATATTTTGGCATCACTGACGTTGCTGTTGCTGCGAGAGGTCGGTGACTGACTCTGCCCGGGCTTCAGGGCTGTGCAAATGCAGAGGCCGTGGGCCCTTTCACACCCATCCATGTGCACACCCCCCCAGTTCTTCTCCCTTACTTTCTCTTTGCATTGTTACTTGGTCAGAAGTGAATTCCAGGAGCATGCTTCTGCTCAGCTCCACTTCATTCTTGTCTCCCACCATCAGATTACTCAGCCTCAGCTGAGCAATTCATTTGCTTTTTATTAATTATCTTCATAATGTGGCATGAGCCCTTTTTAACCTGTGCCCAGCTGCGGAGCTGAAGTAAAGAGCTTCCTGAAGTAAAGTGCTTCGTGGAAGAACAGATCACCTGTTAGTGAGGGCTAATCCATGGGTCATTAGGCAGGACGGAATAAATAGACATTAAAGTACAAGCTGAACCCTGCACCCATGCGTACCAACCTCCGCTGCTGGTGCTGCTCTGCTCTCCCGCTCCAAACCTTTTAATCTCTGAGCAGATGTCTACAAATGTCCACGGCTGCTTGGTTGTCCAGGAGCTGCTGGGTTCAGAGGGTGGCAGAGGTGGGAGGCAATGGCTGGGAGCCAGTCTTGCCATTTATTTAACAAAACAAATGGAAAGGGATGGAGAAAGATCGGCAGAAATGGTTTGCTTGGATAGCTGTGTTCCCCAGCCAGCAAATGGACTTTGCTAATAGAAACTGGCTCATATAGCTCATTGGGGCTCCTGGTGTTGGCTCCATCTGTTAGCCAGTGGGATTCTGCAGGTTTACCTCATGTATCATGGCTGGAGAGGGGTGTCAGTTAGGACTGAGCACAGAAGATCCTGGCAGAAGTGCCAGTAGTTTGAATCTAGAAGTTGTAAAATGGATGAAGAAATCTTTTAATTTTACAAACATGTGGATGTTTACAAACAACAGCTGCTCAAGAGCATCATTGAGCTGAGGGAACTGGGAGGACACCATGTTTGAGGAATCTCAGCACTTCACAAAGAACAGTTTGTGGCCCAAGGAGGGCCTCAGCTGCTCTCCCTGCCTGCCACGGCCCCTCTGCACCCACGGCACTTTCCTTCACATGGAGGCAGAGGCAAGAGCTGGATCAGTGCTGGCATCGTGGGCTTTTCCTGTCTCATAGTAGCTGAGACTGTCCTGCAGCTAAAGATTTCTCTGTTGTCCACACTCTTTTTGACAACTGCATTTCAGTGGTGCCCAGGAGACCCAGCTGGAATCGTGGCTATGCCACAGTGGATGCTGTGCTGTGGGAGAGCACAGTCCTCATCCTAAGAGCAGGAGTCTAGACAGGGCAGGTGGTGGAGCAGGGCAAAGGACCCCCTGGTATTTTCAACTTCAGCAAACAGCCATAGATGAAAATACCTCGGTGAGATGGAAAAGTACAAATATGTCCCTTTCTGATGTTTGGCATTTTGAAATAAACTTATTTTTCTGTTTGTATTTTTTTTTCATGTGGGAAGTAGATTTGGTGAAAAAATTCATTTCATAAAGATAAAATTCAGGTTAAAACAAAATTCTGCTGGAACTTTTTCAGCCTCAGAGGAAAGCAGGAGTTCTCAACCATCTTACCTCAATCACCTCAATCCTCACCCCATTGGACAGGGAGGGACCCTGAGAGGAGTAGGCAGATGAGACAAGAGAGGTACAAAGGTCTTGCTAGAGGAGTTTGTGGCTGTGAAGAGCATGACAAGAACTGAAGCCTCCTGGTGTTTTCCACTGGCCTGTTGCCCCATGAAATGAACAGGCAATAAATTTCAAACTAATAAACAGGCTGTTGCCTTCCCTCTGTGCAGAGCCAGCCTCTGTAATTGGTTCTGGTCTGGAGTCAGACCTCGCACTTAGGTTGGTAACAGGGTTGGGTAACTTTATGACCAATATTGACAGAGCTTGTAGGTTGTCAGAGCTCTGCCTCAGAGCACCAGTGTGGATTGCTAGAAGCTGTGATGTGGCTGGGAGAAAGGCTCTGGCTGGTGTGCCCTGTTCCTATGCTCTGCTCCTGGTGTCACTCCCAGGGGGACAGGCAGGGTGTCAGATGAGGTGAGTCTGTGCTGCGATCCAGTTCCTCCCTCAGGAGATGAGCTGATTTCAGCAGGAGGTCACCAGTGAGCTGGCACAGTTCCCTCTGACAAGAGTGCTGAAAAAACTTCTGTTGTCTTCTAGAAGGGTTGTCTCGAGGCGGTGCAGCGTCAGAGGTGGTACAGCAGCCGGAGTGTATTGCCAGGGTGATGCAGTGTTGTGCAGACTCTTTTTTTTTTCTCTAATAGGAATTGATTTTGGTTCCCAAGTAACTCAACCAATTACAGAGGGCTGAGAGTAGAGCCAGTGAGGAGTCTCCATGAAAACATGGTACATTTGAGAAGGTGATAGCAAAAACAACCCAAAAAAACCACAATCTTTTTTTATTCTTATTCAGGTTGTTCAGCATTAACTGAAAGGATGAGATCTATTATTTTTTATATAACACTCTCTCAAAAATAAACCCAGCCTAGAAAACAAACAACCTCTCAAACAGTTGAGTGTCCTTAAAACAGTTAATTGTCCCACTTCACGACAAAGAAAAGAGCGACAGGGTTTTTCTGAATCGCTGTGATTAAAATATACATTATGATGTCTTCTTTTCCAATTCCAACAGCCTTTAGAGAAGCCAGTCTTTAATCTCTCTGTAGCTCTCCTTTGATGGGAGCCACCATCCAGTCAATTCTGAACTTTGCTTTGAAGACTGGGAAGATGCCAGCACTGTCACTCTGGAGAGGGAACCTCGGCAGCAGCGGGCTCCAGTGGGTTCCCCAAAGGCCCAGTCACTAAAGCTGGCTGAATAATTCCTTGAATTCTTCAACAGTTTTAATAACTGGGGGGTGAAAAAGAGTTCATTTAACTTGAAGAGGTTTTTTTTCCTGAAGTGCTTTCCTTACAGATTGAGGTACTGTTTTCAGGTGCTGTAGGTAAAATGCAAGGACATTTTTAAACAGAACAAACCTGTTCTTTAAACTAAGAACAAGTAAACAGCTTTGCCTGTAAAAAGTAATTTCTAGGCTGCCACATTTTCCTTCTCACTTCCACTTAGTGAAACAGCGACAGAGACCTTTTGCTGTCCCCAGATCTGTGTTTCATACATTGAGTCAGTTCTGTAGCTGTTGAGGGTTAAAATTCAGACCTAGGACCATACTAGAGAAACTTGCTGACCACGTACATGGGCCTCTTCATCAGATCTGAGATGCTGCAAATGCTGATTTCTTTTCCAGCCTATTGCTGGAAATGTCCAAGGCTGCAGAGGAAGCTGGTGGCATCCTCACCTGGGCACTAGAAATTGCATAAAGAACTTGGGAATTCACAGAGCATGTTTTCCAAGGACAGCCTCATCACACTATAATCACTTTTAATGTGCAGCTAATCAATAATCAGCTCGAATTCGCTAACTGATCTAGATAGGGTGGTTTGCCAACCTTTGCCCCATAACATAAACACCAAGTTTTGTGTTTTGGAGCAAACTGTTGTGGGCACAAACTGTCTGCTTGGCACAGCAGCTATCTTTATGGGCTCGTTGCAGTTTTGGTTTAGGGTTCTTTTTTGTTGTTTCTGTTTGTGTTTTGTTTGGGTTTGGTTTTTTTTTTTCATTTTCTTTTTTTTTTTCTGTAGGCTACATGTCCTGTTTTTTATCTTCAGATCTGTTTTGTCATTTTTTTCTTGCTTCCAAGTGGTTAAAACAGTTCCCTTTCTTTAAAGAGGTGTGGGGAGACAACCTGATAACCGTCTTGTATCAACAGGATGAGGGGCAATGGTTCTGAACTACAGCAGAGCAGATTTAGATAGGACATCAGGAAGAAGCTCTTTACCATGGGGGTGGTGGACACTGGAAGAGGTTGCCCAGGGAGGCGGTGGAGGCCCCATCCCTGGAGACATTCAAGGACAGGCTTGATGAGGCTCTGAGCACCCTGCTCTAGTTGAGGATGGCCCTGCTCACTGCAGGGAGCTTGGACGGGATGACCTTTGGATGTCTCTTCCAGCCTGGGGTGTTCTATGATTCTGTGATCTATTTCATCATGAATGTCACCAATTAATGAATCTCTCTCTACAGTTTCACTCTCTTGGCTTATTTTAAAAATGAAATATTTGTGGGCCTGGTGTTGGTTCCACTTCAGCTGGTGTAAAACCAGGAGTTGCCTCCATTAATGCCAGCATTTAACGGAAAGTTGGAGACTGAACCAAGAACCTCCGTGGCATTTACAGTACTGTCTGTGGGGTGCTGTTCAGCTTTGTTTCTCTTCTCTATTGAACTGAAAGCCATGAAGAAAACTTGCCTTAAATAATTTGTACAGGCATTTTTAAAAGAAAGCAGAAGCAGCAGCAAGCAGCTTTACTGAACCTCTTGATTGGAAATTCAAGAATGTCAGCAGCCAACGAACCTTGCTTTATAACTTAAAAGATAGAAGTGCTAAGAAGAGAATTACTTTGAATATTTTAAGTACAGCTGACCAGCTTTTTATTTATATATATATAAACTGGTTTTTATCGCTCTGCCAATATGAGGGTGTTTTAAAGGAAAAGTAAATTTTTTTGATGCTCACTGTGAGGCTTTCTTGAGCTGCTAGAATGGCACACAGCAGTATTTTTGCTTTCGAGTAGTCAAAATTCATGAGCCAGGCTTTGGCCAAAAATTAAGAAAAGGCTAAAAATCATGGGATTTGTAAACAAATAATTAGTTTTCTTCATTTTTCGTCTGGAGTCATGAGGATGCTCCCAAGTCAGCCTTACAGTTTCTTTTCCCTGCAATTTAAACATCCAGAACCCTAGTTATAGTTTATTTATTTCTCTGTGAAAATAGAAAACTTCAGATCATGTGGCTTCCAGAAGTGGAACATAAATATCCACCAGTATCTGTGGGTTTCATGATAAGAGACATATTAGTTTGACATTACAGCTACCTAAGAGTAAATGATGTTCACACTTCCTACCTTGTTAATCATCTTCTCTTTCAAGGTAGGATGTCTCCATAAATACACTTTCCAAGTCTCTGTGTTCTCCCAGAGGAGGAAAATAATTGTCCCCAAGCTTGAGCTGTTAAGAAGCCTGCTCCATATCACCATACTGAGCAGCATTTTGAAAGAGCAAATGATGAGTTGGTGGAGAGGTAGGACAAGACATACGATCAATGCCTCATCTGCTCAGACAGGGTTACACGTTCCACCTCCAGCTAAGGCAAACGGGATCCAGAGTGATCTGGCTGGCACAGCGAGGGCTGATGGAGACATGTCCAAGGCAGCGTGCTGAACCCGGGCTGACTGTCCAGCAGGTTAATGAGGAGGACATTTAGCTGGTCATTACCATCAGTGAGCCTGGGGAACAGGGACCACTCGGGATCAGAGCTCCAAAAGGGGCTGTAGTTTCTCCTGCCCAGAGGTAGTTTATCTGAAAGGGGACTCCACTCCAAGGTGGATCTGGTGTTGAAATACTCCAGCTGAATATGTCTCACAGGTTAAGGGATCTCTGCCTCCTGTCTCGTTTCCCTTCTCTGAACAACTGAAACCCCTGATCAGACAGCAGAGAAGTTCTGCTGGACATGGAGGAGTTTTCAGAGCTGTTCACACCTCATGGAGCCTCCACAGCCTTTGTGTCTTTTATGACAAAAGTCATCCAAATCTGAAAGGCTTTTTCAGCTCTGTTAGTCTGACCTGGGGAAGATGCAGGTCGTGGTTAGCTTGGTTTTGAACCAGGAGCTGGCTTAGGAATTGAAACACCCCATTCATCAAACGGTTCCTGTCTGGAGTGATCACACAGCCCTGGAGAAGGCCCTTGGGTCCACAGCTGTTGAAGACTGTTACCAGTGAGGTCTGAAGGGCTTTTTTTCTGGGATGCAATAAAGGCCACCCGCAGCTGGCAGGGATGCAGATGGTCATTCGGGCTGAGGAGGAGAAGGCAGATGGATGTGATGCTTATTGCATCGCTCCCTGACAGCTCGTTGGTTGTAAACCTGCAGCGGCTGAGCCATCCTAGGCTGATTAGTCTGATGAGTAAGTCTGCTCTGACAGCGCTTTTTCTTGCTCAGCGCTTGGCGATTGATGAAATTAAATTTAATTTAAAAAAACCCCAACCCGTGTCTGGTATCAATGTAAAAATATATCAAACTCATGTACTAACAGTGCAGACTGGAAGCAGATGCAGTAAAAGGAACAGACATCAGAGTCTGGAGGCAGAAAAGATGAAACTTCTGAAAAAAAGTGGTATATGTAAAGTGGATTGATTCCCCCCCAGTACCCAAGAGATTTGAGAGAACAGGATGTGAATCGAGGGCTGAGAGTGACTGTACTGGAAACTCTATGATGGTGGGGACAGGGGGAGAGCAAATCAAAGCGTAACAAACCCAATGAACGCGAGTACAACCACAGCCTGTACTGGGAAGGATGGTAGGACACTACCCCTGAGGACATGACCAGCCTGAGTTTCTTGTAGAGCCAAGTCAGGTCGAATATGAGAGATGACATGGAACTGTTGTCTCGGCTTGTAATGACAGAAGACAGTGAGAGGAATGAGAAGAAAAGGAGAGGGACAGTAATATATATACATGTGTTCAGCAATGATTTTTTTTCCATATCTAGTTCTTGTGACTGCAGAGAAGATCTCGGCAATACGAACCAAAACACTTCAGGCAGTGCATACTCTTATCTTGTGGCCTGGGAATTCAGAGCTTTAAAAGACTCAATTTAACAAATTACTAGAGGACTGAAGGAACTTTTTTCCCACAGAAGAGGGCACTTGAAGCTGTGTCATAAGCTGAACACTGTGCTTTAGGGGATAGTTTCCTGTTATGCTACTGTTGAATATTGCAGTCTTTTCCAGGTAATTTTGGATTTGTGGAGATTACAGTCCCAGTAACACAATAGGAAAAGGATGGTTTATTCATTATACAGTTCTGTGTAATTCTAGACCTGGGGACACTGTCTCCCTAGAATACATTATAGCTCTCAAAGCACAGGGGGGGAGCTCCAGGCTTCTGATACCCCCATTTCATCCACCCTGTGATACCCAGGTCTCTGGGGCAGCTGATTCAGATACAGTGAATCTCAGGAAAGTGGGCAAGTGTAGTAAAGGCGAGTGTAATAGGTAAGATTATTCAGAAGGCTTCCCTGGCAATTCCATCTTTAACAGAAAATAAAAATCAACATCAAATCAAGCCTTCTTTCCATTCCAGGTGCAACATTTGACTTTGCCTACATATGCCCACAATAATTGTACCTCGCGTATATTTTCTTTCAAGATCAGTCTTCATAGTTAGGTTTCCTGGGGTGTGCAGATGCCCATGATGTTACCTCTGGCCAGAAGGCTCAGATTCTAGAAAGAAATGAGTGTGTAAATCACAGCAGGTCCAAAACTACAAGACATATTGTGATAAAGTCTCTGGGTCTTGTGATGTCTGAATCCGTGCACCAAGTCTCAAGACACTGGTGTTGGAGGTTTCTCTGGGTTGCAGATGGGTCCCGAAATTCTTTCAAGAGCTGGTGATATTTCAAGATGCTTCTTGAGATAATTCAGCATGATCTGTTGGATGGTAACTGGAAGGGGGAAGGAAAAGATGCTTGTGGGGTTAAGTGATATACAAGCCAAGCAAAGAGGACTTGGCATTATATAAGCATATCATAAGTGTAGAGTAGGGAAATCCCCCCTGGCTGTGCCGACCCCAGCTGCTCTCAACACCTTCATCCAGTGATTAACCAAGATTTTCTTTTTTGCAACTTTGAGATAAGATGGAGTTCCCATCCTTTAAAGTCCCCATTTCAATATCATCACTCCCACTTGACAGAATTATTGACCTAGGTTAATATTATAGCTGCTGAGACAAACAGCAAAACAATGAGATTATAACAAATTAAGAATGCTGGCTGAGTCATGAAAATTCATCCTTGCCCTAATGAAACATGGGGGAAAAGCACAATTAATTTTAATAACTCTAGCATGTGAGAATCAAAGTTATAAAGGACTATTTATCATGGAGATCCTGACAGTAAATAGAAAATGAAATAATACCCACGCTCCTTAAGAACAAGGTACTTTATCTGTTTGTTTGTTATTAAATCACCCATCCTCAACCGTGTTCATTGCTTGCCCAGGATGTTGATGGATGGTGACCCATAACTTGCTGTTCAAGGTGCTGCAAAATTATTCCAACCCTTGCAAATACAAGAAGTTGCCTTTGAAATCATTGGGTTAAATCCCTCCCTGAAAACTCCATCCTTATGTGTTGACTTCATCATTATATACTCAGGCAGCTCCATGCTTAACAGGTAATTTGAATGCTGGATTTAATCCGGTACCTCCACATGGTGCACTGGACCAAGAGTGCTCACAGTAGTGAGGACCTGGGGGTAGAATCTCAGTCACCCATCTCAGCCTCCAAGACTTCTGGAGGATTCCCTAGAGGACAGTGCAGACAGAGATGGTGACCACTGGGACAGCTCTCATCAGATATAGGGGCTCCACTGCTCCCCTGTCACCTCTTTACAGTCAGTGGGTGACACGGGCACCTTGTAGTGCACCCAGATGGGTAAACTGCACCTTCCACAGAGCTCTGTGTGTCTGCTGCCCAACAGAACAGAAAACTTGGCTCTCTGGGCTGTGAGAGTTGATCTTGGAGATATCTGCTGTTAAATGGTGTTAATCCCATCATCTGTGCTTTCCTGCAGGCCCCTTTGGGCAGTGGTTGTATGAACATGTAAATATCCATGTTCTGCTGATAAAATGGGTAGAAAAGTGCAGCTCTGACTTCAAGCTACTTTACAATCTTTTGGTATTGAGCTCCCTTCTGCAGAACTCGGGACTCCAGCGGTGATTCCATAGCAAAAGTTTGAAGGACTGGGCACTTCAGCGTGGACTACTGGCTTTGCCTTTACCTCAGCTCCAGTAAACACCATTGGGAATTCTCAAATTCATTCTTCTTCCTGCAGATCAGGACTTCTTACAGCTGTAGAATTGCTCAGGAGATTCACATAACATCAAGTTTTTCCCAGCACCCTAAATTAGGGCTGGAGGCAGGGGAATGACTTGGAAGAGCCTGGATGTGAGAGTGAAACCCTTCTACATAGTGCTGAGCAGGAGCCATGGAGCAGCTTCCCACGGCATGGGATTCACACTGATTAACTCAGACACAAGCCAGGTAGAGGAGCCTGTGTAGCAGAGTCACTGCTTTCTCTCTCCCCCAGCCATCCTCTGCGATTTCAAACTCTGGATGAAACTGGGAGACTTGTCAGTAGTCCTGAATCTGAATTTGTAGAGGACTCAGTGCATCCCCTTCTCCATTTGGTATTTGCAACTCCCTTTAATAAAGACGAGACCGTTAGAAGCATCCAGAGTTGTGAGTTGCAAAGATCCCTTCCTTCCCTCAAAAGTCCAACTTCCAGCTGCGCGCAAGCAGAGGGCAGGATCTGCCCCGCTTGTTTCACGCTCTGGTTTCACAGTGCTGTGGTTTAAGCCCAGCTGGCAACAGAGCACCGTGCAGCTCGGTCACTCCTCTGCCCTGGGTGGGATGGGGAGGAGGATCAGAAGGAAAAGGTAAAGCCTCCTGGGTTAAGATAACAACAGTTTAATATGACAGCACAAGGAGAGAAGCAATAATGACAGTATAAGTAATAAAAGAGTGTCTAAAGCAAGTGATACACAGTGCACACAGTGCAATAGCTCACCACCCAGAACCCCACACAGAACACAGTGCTTGCCCCCTCCCAAGGCATGGAAGGGCCATTCAGGAGCCCTGGGCATTTCCATACTCCCTGGAAACTCTGTACACATCAGCTAAGGGAAGAAGGCCCTTCTGTCTCTCTCTGCTAGCACCATTTCCTGTATAAACATCTGTCCTGCTCATTCTCCAGTTGAACCTTCAGGCAACTGCTGAGGACTCAGTGCATCCCCTCCCACTATCCCAGGCCACCAGCCATGCTGGTGCCAGGGAGCCCTGTGTCATGCTTAGTCTGGAGGCTCAGGGGAGACCTCCTAGCTCTCGACAACTTCCTGACAGGAGGCTGGAGCCAGGTGAGATCAATCTATTCTCCTGAGGAACAAGGGACAGGACAAGAGGAACCAGCCTCAAGTTGCCCCAGAGGAAGTTCAGGTTGGAGCTGAGGAACAATTTCTTCCCCTCGAGGGTTGTTCGAGGCTGGCCCAGGCTGCTCAGGGCAGTGGTGGAGCCCCCGTGACCCCTGGAGGGGTTTCAAAGCCATGGAGCTGTGGTGCTGAGGGACATGGTTTAGTGGTGCCCTGGCAGTGCTGGGTTAATGGTTGGACTCTGGTCTTAAAGATCTTTTCCAACCTAAAGAATTCTGTGGTTCTGTGTCTCTGTGCCTTTCCATGTCTGGTTGTCCTTACAGCTGTGTACAGATGTTGTGCAGCCACTCCTGCACCAAGACAGAGCAAAGAGAGATGCAAACCAGCCCTGCCCTGAGCTGGAGCACATCAGTGGCACACCAGAGGAAGACACGGGCTCTTTGAAACTGGGAGATGTTCTGTATTCATATTATTCCATATGCTTTCACATCACCACAGATGCTTTTGTACTGGGGTAGCAATTTAAAACAGCCCTGAGAGGTATTGTAGCTTGCCAGGTCCCAGCAACCACTGAATATGGAAGAGCAAATGTTCCTTCATCCTTGAGCAGAGGATGAAATCTCCCTCTGAATAAAGTTTTCCTTGAACTCTGCTTCCCCTCTTTTATACTTCATCTAGGGGTTTTGGGTGTTGTTTGTTTGCGGTTTTTTTTTTTCCCCCTCAGGCACTATATGTTTAATGAGTGATCTAAGCAGTCAGGAATCATGAAGTTGCTAAAGTTCTCACGTTCAATGTATTTAAAACACAAATCAAATGAGAAAAAAAAATATTACTGCCAGAAGGCAGATCTGTTTTACTCCATCACAAATGGCCAGCATGCCGTGCAAAACAAAGGCACCTGATGAGTGGAGCAGTTGAGAATCATAGAATCATAGAAAGACAGGGGCTGGAGGGACATCTGGAGATCATCGAGTCCAACTCGCCTGCCAGAGCAGCATCACCCAGAGCAGGCCACATGGAAAATAGCAGCAGGAAGATCTCACCTGTGGAAGTCACAGATGGAAGAAAAAAGGTCCTTGTATTCTGATTAATGACAACAATAACACAAGCTGTGCACACACCTTTTCACAGAATCATCGAGTCATTAGGGTTGGAAAGGACCTCTAGGATCATCAAGTCCATCCTTCATCCTAACATCTGTCTATCCATTAGACCAGAGCCTCAAGGGCTACATCCACTTGTTTTTTAAACACCCCAGGGATGGTGACTCCACTACCTCCCTGGGCAGCCTGTTCCAGTGCCTAACCACTCTCTCAGTGTAGAATTTCTTCCTAATATCTAATCTGAAACTCTCCTGACACAACTTGAAGACATTTCCTTTCATTTCATCATTACTAATTTGGGAGAAGAGACCAGCACCAGCCTTGCTACAACCTTTTAGGTAGTCGTAGTGGTGGTAGTTTTGTGGTGCCTGCCCTCCCATCCCTTCAACCTGTAATTCCTGGTAGTATTTCATGGCTTAGTCAGCAGTTCTGGACACTAGACCTTGGTCAATCTCAATATCAAGGACTTCAGACCTGACTGTGACCAAAAGTGAAAGATCTGCCAACTTCTACATCTTCCAACTTCTTGACTATGACGGATGTATTCGAGTGAAGTTGCCTGCTGCATATGGAGACAAAATGGGTAGTTTGGTAAATGTCCCTGCTGAACAAGAAAGCCACAGCTTAGATTTGGCTTGCAGAAGCCTGTCTGTCTCCCAGTAGAAAATATCTCCTTAAAAAGACTGGAGGGTCATCATAACACAGTGTGTCCGAGCAGCCAGAGCTCTCACTCTCCTGCTGATTTTTTCTGGGACTAATTTTCTTGTAGAGTCCGAAGTGATAGGCTGGGTGAGCAGACCTTTGGTTTACTTATTTTCCCCCTTTCAGTCCCTCAGAGAGCAGTAGCTCTGCTTCACTGTGTTTTTCCAGCTACCTCCGGGACTAAAGTGCCCTCTTGTTCTTTGAGGATTATATATTGACCATCTTTTCTCCCTCTGCCATCTCTTGTGTATGGCTTCACCTCCTCCAGCCTGGGGACTGCTCTCCTCCTGTACAGACCCTAATGTCCTTGGGTTACACAAGTCTTTGAGGACCTTTGAAGAATCAATTGGTGGAAAAAGCCATCTGGGGAGAAAGGAAACCCTCCTCAGAAACAACTGATCACAACAACCTAAAGACCATCGTGAACATTGTCCTGTACTCTAGCCAGGATATTGTTTGATGGTCTTGTCACATGGACTCAGTCTGATTGTCAAACAGCAGCTGTCATAGCTGGGTTAAACATCCTACATCACTTTTTCTCAGCAAATGGAGCTCTGCTCTCAGGCTGGAGATCTCTGTTGTTTGAGATACTTTGTCTGGCTCTACATTCCTTATTTGATGGATATCTCTGGATATTACTTCCACTTGCCTTTGTAGCAATTTCTTTCGTGCTTCTTTGCAAATAAAGACTCTGTATTTATATCCTAATAGTCTTGCTTGAGTTGGAAGACTATTAAGAAGTGACATCCTTTTCATTTTGATCTCTTGCTCCTGTCAGAGAGGAAATAAGTAAACTGGGAGGAAGTCCTTGAGTTTCATGGTACTGGTAACCAGCACTGATTTCTCCGGGTGTTCTCTGATGGCTGTGCATCTCTGAGGAGGACAGGCTGAGAGCGTGGCTGAGATGACAGTGAGATGAGTTGTCTGTTGCTGCAAAGACTCTTTTCATA
Source organism: Chloroceryle aenea (assembly GCA_013399075.1). Taxonomy (NCBI): domain Eukaryota; kingdom Metazoa; phylum Chordata; class Aves; order Coraciiformes; family Cerylidae; genus Chloroceryle; species Chloroceryle aenea. Next base: position 194,354 of record VWZY01010924.1, read on the forward strand.
AGTTCAGACATTTTACACCTGATACATTTTTCCTTGCCCCAGACCAGCAGTAGTGATTATCTTTTTCTCTTTACTCTTGATTAGATTTCTCTCCTCTCATTCCCTGTGATTAATCAATGAACCTTTATCTCCTTCCTTTCCTATGTCCAGGCATTACAGAAGTTGTTGAGCAATGACACACAGACATTCAGCAATGTACAGAATAGCTCTGCTGGTATCCCAGCAGAGGATCCTTCTCTGCCATTGTGAATATGGTTGCGAGGCAAATCCCAACCCGACAGTCTGCAGGATGCCAAAAAGGCTTGAACACTTCGGATCATAAACTTACCATGTCAGATGTTCTGTGGAAGATACAGACATCTGAAGAGTTTGTGTAACTGGACAAGCTGGCTCATGGACCTCCAGGTAATGGGGGTCTGCTGGGAGACACGTGGTGTGACCTCTGCACATTCCCTCTTTCAGCAGCTGTGTTTGACATCTGGATTTGTAGACTTGTTTCAGATCATATTGTAGCTCTTTCCACTCCAGTCTGACAGTGTTTTCACCCTCCCTTTTGTCTATGGCTGAGCAATGAAGCTTTTTCTCTCTCTCTCCTTTTCTGCATTCGTACAGTATGGAAGTTGTTAATCAGTGAACCACGTGTAGGAACAGAATCAAGGAATACTATTCTAACAGAAGTATTCCAGAAATTCCAGATAGCCAAAGCTGTTTGATAAAACATTTTCAAGAGCATCGAACCTAACTGTCCGTTTTGACACGAACTATCCTATTGTGTGGTGAATATTCAGTATCAATCCTTTTAATGCTTATTAGAATGAAGGTAATACGAAGATCAGTGAATGAAATACAAAGTATAACAGACATGAAATAACTAAAAAAAAAAAGAGATGTATGAAATACCTTCAAGGTACCCTGCACCCAGGCAGTGCTGCTTGTAGTTATGCCAGATTCTGTGAGATCACCACTATTTGATCCTGGTGAAGAGACTAATAATGGATTGTTTCTAGTGAAAAGTCTGCTCATCACAATTTTGATTGGCTATCCGCTGACCTGGGTTGAGAGGGGACTGTCAGAATTGCAGTGCTTTGAGAGAGTTCTTTGCAAACTCAGGACAAATAAATAAAGCCTCTCAAAGAAGCAGCAGAGGCAGAGCAGTGTAACCAAGGTGAGCAGGGTTGTCTCCCAGATAACAGGAGCTCACCCTGAGCAGAATCCATAGAATGACACCAACAGCATGGGAGCTGTCAGAGTTTTGCTCAGAGGGGCTGCTCCTCTCCCAGCTCTGCTGCTTCTCCAAGGGAAGCGCAAAGCCAGGAGCAGCTCTGGAGAAGCAGGCAGTATTTCCAGACACTTTGCTACCTACAGGGCACTGGATGAAGGCACATGCCTGCAGCCAAAAGGAACCAAGGGTAGAATCAAGGTAAACCAGCCTGCTGTCTCTGTTTCCTAAAAACCCACACTATTTTTTTGTCCCTCTGTGATCAGCCAAAGGTCAAATCTTTCCCTTCACACTTTCTTGAGGTTCTGGTTGTTGTTCTAAACTTTGGGATGTCTGTACCTTTTTCCAGGTACTTCCACAGGCAGATAATAACCAAGCTGTAGCGAGCTCTCTCGTATTACCTCCTTCCATGTGCTGGTCATCATGGCTGCAGCCAGCTTCCATTAACTGTGTACAGTTACTGGGCAAGGCACTGGGAAACTCAGCATTGGCTAATAGTCATTGGGATGCCTCTGGTTCCCTCAGGCTGTCGAGGTGATTCAGACATTGTGCTGAATTTCAGGACGTTGAAGCCTTACAGCACACATTACCAGAGCCAGCAAGTCCAGAGCTTGCAGGGATGCGTCTGCATTTGCTTTACTTGAGACAGAGGGACTGGGCTGTGGATTTATTCCAGGCAATGCTTTCCTTGTGACTGCAGCATGCAATGGCGAAGAGGACAGGGACCAACCTCAGACACTACTCATAAAGGTAATTTTAGTCAAACTTTTAACAAGGGATAGCATAGGAAGATCCTTGGCCACCTTTATGCTTTGTGGAATCTCAGGAGACAAGGCACAACCCTTTTCTGAGTACTTTGCATTAAACCATGGGCAATGCCCACAAAGCCACGTTGTGATGGCTTTTATGTCTTTTTTTCTTCCTTTCTCAAATTAGAATTATCCAGAGAAGCTGTAGCCTTAAGTAAAACTTAAGCATTTAAGTGCTTCATCAGACAGCAGGATGGTGTCCCAGAGGATGCCACAAGGAGAGAATCTTATTAAAGCAAACCCTCTGTCCCTACAGGGGTGCTTGCTCTGTAGTAAATCCCCCTCCTAAGCACACTACAGCGAGCTCATGGTTGTATCCTAATTATACAGCAGAAGCTTTCCTGAACACACCTTCCAAATTACACTCTTGCCTTTCATTTGTGATACACCCACAGGTTTTTAATCAACTGTTTGTCATTGTCACCAGATTACAGAACTGCAGAATTGCCACAGTTGGAAAAGACCTCTAAGAACACTGTGTCCAACTGTCAACCCAAAAAGAAAACCACCAAAACCACAAAACCAAACAACTCACAAACAAAACCCACCTCACCATCCCAGCTGGCTACTCTTTCAGTAAAGAAAGTCTTCCTAATATCCAGCCTACACCTCCCCTGGTGCAACTTCAGGTCATTTCTTCTCATCCTGTTGTTATTTACTTGAGAGAAGAGGTTGCACCCACCTCACCACAACCCCCTGTCAGGTGGCTGTAGAGAGCAGTAAGGTCTCCCCTCAGCCTCCCCTTCTCCAGACTAAACAACCCCAGCTCCCTCAGCTGCTCCTCACAGGACTTGTTCTCCAGACCCCTGACCAGCCTGGCTGCCCTCTCTGAACTCACTCCAGTCCCTCGCTGTCTTTCTTGTACTGAGGTGCCCAAAACTGAGCCCAGGACTCAAGGTATGGCCTCACCAGCACCAACTACAGTGGGACAACCACCTCCCTGCTCCTGCTGGCCACACTATTCCTGAACCAGACCAGGATGCTGGTGGCCTTCTTGGCCACCTGGGCACACACTGGCTCATCTTCAGCCAGGTGCCAACCAGCACCCCCAGGTTCTTTCCTTTTTCCTTTGTTTTTCCTTTTTTTGTTAGGACAGGCTCTATTGGATGTATTTACATTGCCTCCAACTTTTTTATAGCCGCAGGAACTAGAAATTGATTTTCTTGGCTGGGCAATGACTTCTCTATAACCACAGGGCTCTGCAAGCTGATGCTTAAAGGCTTTCCCCAGCTACTGCAGAGCAGGCAAAAACCAGTTGTTTGTTTGTTATTGTTGTTGATCAGCCACAGCTTCCCTGCATGTTAGTGATCCTGCCATCTCCTCGCAGAGCATTTCTTAAAATGGTCTGGTTTGGAGCCACATCATTTTGAGCTCCTTGGCTCACCTAAAGGTAGGATGAAGGTTGTAGATCCCAAAAGGAACATGTTGCAGGAGGCTCAGCCTCATAGGAGGTTGGCAGAATTTGTTCCCACCCCCTAGAATTTGTCTAGAGGGAAATAATATCTAGGGCTTTATTTTGACCCTTGTTTGCATCATGTTGAGCCAAATTATATAAATAATGTGAAAACCAGGCAGCTATTTATTCTGTTCCACACGTTGAGTACAACAGCAATTTCCCCATTAATTCTTAAAACCTCTGCTAACTTCTCAGAACAGCTTCTGTATTTTTAAAATAATTTTCCTATTTTTTCATTACCGTTTTGTCCCTTCTATGATGGGTGAACATTAAAACACACAAAACCTTCGATCTCTGCAGTATGGATTTATTGGTAGATAAAAACCTGCTACAAATCATTAATTCAAGATGTAGTTTGAGATGCTGTTGTGAAGATGCCCCCGTGACATTGAAGCACAGACAATTCATGGGATTTTCTGTCTAGCACAGATAACTAGATGCCAGCTCTGGATGTGTCACAGGACAGCTGAAAAACCTGACTTTCCAGAAGGGCTTCCATTTATGAAGTGTAGATGAGACAAAATCCTTCCCAGAGGAGTCCCCAAAGGCCCTCTGTCCCTCCAGCTGAATTCCCTCATGTTCTTCCCCATCTCTAACCTGAACAGTTTACTGTAGCAGCCGGGTGCCCTTTTTTCAAGAATGTTTTGAAATCTCTAGCTGAAGGATGAACTTGTGTAGAAAGTCATCCTCTGGGTGGTATGGCTTAATCAAACCCAGAAATCTTGGATTTGGCTTGATTTTTTTTCCGTATCCACGCACTTTTCTCAATATCAGTGCTGGGTTGAAGTTCTTCATTCTCTGTCTTCATCTCCCTGAACCTTTTCCCACTATTATTTCTTTTTCTGGTCTGATTTGTATATGGAGGCTCTACAGGGGGAGGTAATGGCCCTTTTGAGACAGAAAAGAGGCATCTTATAATGATGGAGCATCCATTGCTGTGATTGGCAGGGTATGCTGCAGTGTTTTGCAATACCATCTATAATCTCTTATTTTATTTCATCCTCCTCCTTCAGATAACAGAAAATCATAGAAATCACTTAGCTTTAACTGCAGAAGAGCAGCCAGACATCTCTCCAATCAGACACAGGCACGACCTGTGCCGGGTGGCTTTTTGTAACAGGACCCTACATGAGATTTTAAGACGTGGGCTTTGTTGTGCTAATTAATCTGTTTCTCTGATAAGGTGCAGAAAAAAATGAACCTTTATGAGTGTGTGTATCGATATTTTGACATAATAGTCGTATTTAGAGAAAAGGAATTAAGGGGAAAACATTCTCAAGACCTGTGCTGCTGTATCGAGCGGTATCAGCGGTACCTGCAGATGAATCTGCTTTTCAGATCACAGCCTCACTGGTTTGCTAAAGGCCAAAGCAAACCTTCTCCATGGGGAGTTCCTGTTTAACGCCTTCTCTTTGGGCATGGCTTGGCTTTGGGCAGGTAGTCTCCAGTCGGGCAGAGGTAGAAATGGGTGCTTTGCAGGGCAAACCTGGAAGCTGGTTTTGAAGCCAAGGTCACAGGCTGGGGGAGCCCATTGTAAATGGGTGTAAATGGAATGTAAAGCTGGTGGCACAGGCTGGNGCTGGTAAAGTGGTGTAAATGGAAGGTAAAGCTGGTGGCACGGGCTGGTAAATGGATGTAAATGGAATGTAAAGCTGGTGGCACGGGCTGGTACAGCAGCTCCTACCCGCTGCTGTAGCAGGGCAGGTTTTCTCTGAATATAATGCATTATTTTACCCATATTATCTGAACATTAGTGGTCCTGAGCAAAACCAGGGATCCTGGTGCTGAGCCCAAAGTAAATGTACTGTAGGGAGGAGTTACTGCCTGCAGCAGCTTGGACTTTGGTTAGCAAGTCGGCAAAGGCAGAGTGGAGGTGAAGTGATGCTCTCCAGGTGGCACAGCAGGGCAGTGGCAGCGCTGGCTTTTGGACTGGTCTTCCTGTCCCTCCAGTGCCTGCTTCATTGAGGGTGAACCCACCACTCTTACCTGGCAGATTAAACCTCAGGAAAAAGACTCTGAGCTAACAAGCAACCTCATAAGGGGATGTGAGCATTTGTGGCTCAAATTCATTCTGTCTGAAGCCTGTGCCGGTCTGAATTTGTCTCTCTAAGACCTATAAACTAAATTCTGTGCCCTTGAATGCCAGCCCTGAAGCTCATGAGCACCTCAGGAAGCCCTTCAGTTCATGATGCAGGCACTGCCATAGGTTCACACAATTCATTTTTGCGCAGTTCGGTTCAATATGAGACACCTACCATCACTGTTACGAAATTCAGTTATAATATAAGGAGGATTTCAGTGGCTGGGTCTTGTGTGAGCTATGGGATAAAAGTCATTCAGTGAGAATGAGAGTGGAAGAACTTAAATAACATCACTGCTGATAAAATACAGGATTGGTTTGCATTTCCACCTTCCATTCTTCAAAAAAAAAAGCTTAAATTGAACTGACACACTCCCCTGAATCTTGCAAAAATGTAGGAAATAGGCAAATATAAGAAGTTTAATATCCCTGCTCTGTTCCCTGCGATGGGAGTTGTTTCTGCTGCTTGTATTAGAAGGCTCGGCTTTCTCTCTCTGTAGGCAAAGAGAAAAATACTTTCTTCAGCAGCTGACTTAGAGCATCTGAGTAAATCATACGTGGATCTGATATTGCTGGCCAAGATTTGTAGACTTCTGTGGTTTGGGGCAATTACATAGAAGTGAAAAAACCCCTGCGTTTTTGGTGATTCTCTTATTCAATTGAGCCACCAAGTGCTGGAGATCCATCCATCACAGCAGCACGCTCCGTTCGGGTAACGATGCAATGCAAGAGGAAACCATTTGAGATATAAATCTGCAAACGTGGGCTAGGTGGTATGATCTGCAGGTAAATTAAACTTGCTTTGAATAGCTGAGCTGTACATAATAATAAATGCTGGGTACGGGCAGGTGAACAATGAGAAATCAGCAGCTAAAGCTCTTTTTGGAAACTCTACTGAAAGAAGTTTTCTCCCTTGCTCCTGAGATAAGCAGCAAATTAAACCAGGGCAGTTCAGCGGCTGCTGAAAACCAGGTGAGGGCTGTTGCTGGAGGACAGGTTGTAAGTAGCTCCACTGAGGGCACCTCAGAGGTGCTGAAGGGGAAGCAGGTTGGTTTTCAGCTCTGATTTAAGGAAGGCAGAAGTTTTCATCTGACTGTGGGACCTGCTTATCTACTCTAGCAGAGCAAGGAGCAAAGACCTGCAGTTAGAAGTCCAAGGTAAGGATGGAGCTGCCAGCTCGTTGCTCTTGGCCCTGGGTAGTTCCTGTGTTGCCTTCAAGCTTTGAGGAAGCTTCTAGGTGACTGATGTAGCTGGGACAAATCCTTGTATGGTGTTTAAGTTCTCTTAGGAAGACCAGTTGCTCCGAGAGCAGAAGAACCTTGGTTAGAGATGCCAGAGGGGGGCAATTGCTGTAGAAGTACTTCAAGTTGCAGTTGCTGAAGAGTTGAAAATAGCTGCAGCAGATGGTGAGGGTGCAGATATAAATACTGGGTCTGGCAGGTGGCTTCACAGCTAAAGCACTTTCTAGTCACCCAGCCAAAAATGGTCTTCTGGGAACAAGGTGCTTCCAGGAAGCCTCAGCTCCTGGGGGAAAAGCAAAAGGCAGCCCCACAGAGATGCATGGGTGGTGTGGGCTGCTTGCCCTTCACGATCTTCTCCCAAAATGTTGATCTCTGCTTTACCTGTTGGTGTGGGAGGAGAAGGGTGTGGTATTTAAATGGTGAATCAAGGTACAGAAGCCCCACATCTTGTAGGGTTTTGAGATCTAGGTCTGTGTACCCTCAGGGCTGCCCCAGCATTTCTCTGAGCAGCTCTATGGCTCTTCTGGGGGTTTGTGGGTACCAGTGTGATGCAGACTCCTGTTTTTCTGGCCCTGTGAAGTGGAAAGCTGTCCCCTGAAATAATCCTGAACTCCTGGTGAGCCTTGCACTGGAGGAATGCTGCTGCTTGTGGGGGCTGAGCCTGAAGCAAACAGAGGCAAAACGTGTTAGCACAAAGCCCTTTTCAGAGAGTGTTTTGCCTCGGTTTTGTTCAGGGGTGTTTAGAACACAGGAAACCTTATGTGCTAAATATATATATATTTTTTTTTTACAGATCAGCTGGTGCATGGTACCTTGTTAAACTACAGTAGCTCTGATTTGGACCTGAGTCTTTGTATTACTTGAATGTTTGGGTTGTTTTGTTTTTTTGAGACCTACAGCAAGTTGTGGGGAAGTGCTAAGAGCATTCATGTGGTGCCTCGCAGGCTCTGCAAGTGGGAAGTTCAGATTCAGCAGCTGTAACCCAAATCTGGTAATAAAAGGCACCTGGACATCAAGCTGTCCTTTGGCTTGAAATTGCAGTGCTGCAATAAAGATGCAATTTAGCACTGGTGGAACAGTTTTGCTTATCACAATACTTAGAATATTCCCTGCAGCTGCTAATAGAAAATAGCAAGTCAATGGGTAATGTTGTTTGCAGATAACTGACAGTTTAACAAAAGAGATCCTCTCTGTGGAGACAGTTTTGGGGGATTTGGGGTCTTTTGAACCTATGGAATTGTCCACAAGAACAACATGTGTCATCTGTCAATGTCCTTCATGGAAGAGGAGGTAGAAAATAGCCTGAAATGTGCAATGCAGACCTACCAGCTCCCTACTTCTCTTGGGACAAAGTAGAGATAAGAAGGTTATTTCTGCCTGTTGATTTCCAAGCTGTGAGGTGGGGTATCAGATGGAGCAGTGATTTCACGTATAGTTCTGTGGTAGGTTTAAATTTCTCTTCTTGACCGTTGGATCTGTGCTCCATTTACCTGAAGAATACTGAGGTTAAAGTCTACAGCCAGGTGGCAAGTCTAGGTTCCTGGAAAAGGATTTTTGCTTGTGGCTGAACTGTTTTCAGATTTTCCAGGTTAGGGTAAGATGATGGAGTGTCGTGGTCGCTGCACAAATGCAAAACATTGTGGCTATATTGCTGGAATTTTCTGTTACTTTATGTTCTTGTGACACCGTGTAGGATGAAATCTGATGGAGGTACTGCTAAGACCTGGCTTTGAAGTAGTGGCAGTTTGAGTTTGGTGAGCTTTCCCAGAGTGGCAGTAGAAAGGAGAGGTATGAGCCATGCACAGGGAAGTGGCATCTCTAGTTTAGGACATCCCAACCCTGGGCATGGGGTTGGCAGCTCACATAGCACAGGCTGGGGAGCAGAAATGTGTTTCCATTGTGGAATAAAATCTGTGAAAGCATGGCTTGGTGGGGAGAAGCAGCATTTAGAGCAACCCATGCCTTTTTCATTAAAGCAAAGGTAATAAAGAAAATTAGCAGCCTGAAGTGGCTTCTTTGTTGTTGGGTGGCTTTTTTTATTAATTGAAGACTTCTTAAGAAATCAAGTGTTGAAGTCTTTAAGGAGATTGTATCAAAGCTTGAGTTTCAAGTAGTACTTCAGATGAAGTGATGGGTAGGCAGTTGATGCGGCTCTTTTCTGAACGCATGAGGAGCCTTATTCCTGGTAACAGGATTTGTGGAGATAAATTCCCAGAGTCGTACCTGTGGTGTTTCAGCTGCGTGGAAACTGATGTAAGTCTCTGAACATTGATGAGTTTGTGGTAAAGCCTGTGGCTGGGTATGTCCATCTTTCTTTGGAAATGATCAAGAACACCAAATGTGGCAAGACAAGTACTTAACAATGGGTGGTTTCCCCTTCTCTCCCATACTGTTCATTTGTCACCAACAGACAAGTGATAGACAACAGGACTTATTTTTTTCTCCTTCATGTAAATATTAACTGCTGCGTACGTAGTAGGGAGTACAGATGGAGCAGGACATGGACCTCTCTGTCCATCGAGCCATCCATGAGCTCTTTTGCACAGACTACCTGCAGTGCTCCAGATTAACCTCCAAAACACAGCACTGATTGTTGGGCTCAAGACTATTGAATCAAAACAGTGATTCCAGTAATTTATCTTAAAATTCAGCCTCAAGAATGTCCTGCTGGCCCCCTAAAGGACCAAGGAGTCAGTATGGTCTAACTGTTTTCTGCGGAAAGAATTTTTCCTGTGGTGGCTCTCATTTTTCAAACAGCAGGGCTAAAAATCAATGATCTTGGTGACCAGCGCTGGATTCTTCTCTAGCGTTGGTCACCCTCTTCCCTATGGCTCTGTTTAGGAATGGTGGGTGGCTGCAGGCAGTGTGCTTTCAGCTTTCAAACTGCAGTTCCCCATGGAGTCCCCTGACTTGAGTTTTAACTTCATGGAGATGATGAGTCTCCATGAGTAACTGTCCTTTTCCGGAGCAGAGCTGTAAGCTCTGTATTGCTGCTGCGGGGATGGTTGTCGTGCTCGATTCACGCTTTGCCTCTGGTTGCTGTTTGAACTGCAGTGATAAGGGGAGGGTGTCATGACTGCAGGGATTTCTCATAAATCCCTTCTGTGGCCATCATCATGCTGCATGACTGCTCCACTTAAGCTGCATTTGCTCATCTCGCGTTTGTCCCTCTGGACTTAGCATTTTACACTTGTCTGCATTAAATTGCATTTACTGGCTGAGTCACCTAAAAGATGCAAATCCTCTGGAATCTGGGTATATTGTGCTTCCTCTCGGTGGAAGGAGTAGAAGAGAGGGATAGAAACATTCTTTCCTAGCTCTTATGAATCTCTTTGGATGGCTTTTAACAGCTTAGGTCAGAAGGTGCCATTCGATTTTATTTTTTTTTACGTTTACTTGACTGTTGAGAAATCCACAGCTTCTTCTGGGGCTTAGATCCCACTCAGACCCCAGCTGTAAATTCTGTCTGGGCTCCAGTCTTTGCTAGGGGTGTTTGTTTCCTCTATCACAGTACACAAGAAGGGAACCTGTTGTACAAGTCTCTAAACATTCCCCATAAGCAGTTCCTCACAGGAGGCTGGGATCTAACAAAATCAGGAAGGATTAGCCTTGATTTGATTTTCAGGTGCAAATCTGGGGCTAGGCAAGCCAGCAGCTGGCCTGGGGTTGTTAGTTTAATACTCACTCGGGTAGCTCTGTATCCCTGGCATGGGTTGCAGTGCAGCTTGAAGAACAGATAGTTCACCTGGTGGCTGTTTTATGCCATCCAGCAGTTCCCAGTCTCCCTGGGCTATGTCCATGGAAATGTTGGGCTACTCCTAACTCCAGAGGCAAAAGCCAAGCTGGGAACTGGGGATTCAGAGCTTGGCTCAGCTGCTGCCTTCAGATGACTGTGAGCTTCATAGCTGATGGATTTTTGAGTTATTGATGTTGGATTACATGGTTGCTGCACATTTTCATGCCTGAAACCGAGACTGTCTGAGAACAAGTGAGATTTTGTGAGTGTGATGTATGTAACAACAGCTCGGTGTCTGGGTGTAGTTAAAGACTATCCAAGATAGGTGTCAGAAAATTAATAGCAAAATAGATTACACTCTTTTGTCACTGTATAAATCTGGGGTTTGCTCACACTTTGAACTTGTGCAGTTCCTCTTCCCACAGCTGGAAATAGGAATATTAGTTCAGGAAGAGAAGGACAACAAGGATGACTACGGTCTGCAGGGGTTTCATACTACAAGAGCCACCTAGGCTTGGGTTCAGCTTGGAAAAAGAGGGTGTTGAGGATAAAGGTTTTCTACAGAGGTCTGCAGAGCCAAGTGTGGTCTGGAGGTGCCGGGCAGCAATAGCTGTTCTCTTCTAGCACAAGAACTGGAAGTTATTAAATGAACTTAGTAGGATCCCAGTTCAAACCAGACAAGGAGCAAGACCTGTGGATGTGCTGGTCAAAGAGGTTTTGTGTGCAACAGCTGTCTGCAGGATGGAGGACAACTGAGCAGAGTTTGGAAGGAGATCCGTTTAGGATCCACTAAGCCCTGAACTTACCCCTTGGCCTTAGAAGGGCTGTGAGAGGTGTAACGTGGATGTGGGTTGGACAGGCGTGGGGGCTGCCTGAGCACAGGGCACCCTACCTGCTCTCAGGCTGCCCCCCTGTGCTGTAGGGACTGCTGGTGCACAGCTACGTTAGCAAGTCTGTTAAATAACATTCCCCAGAACCAACTTCCCCCCCTTCAACCACGGAGATGTTCTTTGTCTCAGGAGGATTGTGGAAAGCAGCTCTGCACTTTCTGACAGTAACTTGCAGTTCTTAATCACTCCTAGTAATTACAACTTTCCCTGGTTTATGCTCCTCAACTCCAGCTGAGGACAGGAGCTGTTTCATATTTAAATAGTATTATAGCTGGATTGCTCTCCTGGGGAGCTGTTGGTCTTGAAGGCTGAGGTTTATTTCTCTGCACTACTAATTAGATCAGGAAGACAACTAGGAAGTTGCAAGCAGAAGGTTTGTAGGGGCTTGTTAACAAACACATCATCTCTTCCTTTAAGAGCTGTGTAAGGGCCTGCTGCGATTCAGGAGCATTCACTTCTTGGGGATATAAAGAGGAGGAACAGAAAGAATTGGGTTTTCATCCCTAGATGTTGTATCTACAGTAACACAGCACGGAAGCGAAGTACAACTCCAAAGATTACATTTGATTTAAAAGCAGAGATGTTCCTTGGCTGGGGAGACCTGTTGGAGCTGGTTGGGGGGGTGGGTGGAGGTCGTGACTGTGATTTCCTCAAGCTTTTACTTTGAAATTGCTCTCAGTGGTAACAGGAGATTTCGGTTTGCCCCATGCAGACTGATTAAATGTCATGGCTGTTTGTTTAAATGTGTTTAGGCACCAGGATTGACAGCTTTTTGGAGCAGTCGAGCAGAAAACCCACAAGGGACATGTAACTCTGCTCATTGTATGCTGTACAGGACCTAGCTCAAGAGGTAGCAGTGAAACAGCCATTCAATTGTAGAGACCAAATGTACTCAAATTCAGTGCTTTACAGTAATGAACCAGCCCAAAAAATACATTAAGGCAACACTCTTGATGCCATTTTCCTTTCTGAAGTGGAGAAAGCTTGTTCCCAGGGAATGAGGAGGAGGGGCAGAGGGTAAAAGGCTTTCAGGAGGCTGGGAGACTGTTTAGCAGCATTGTTTGAGCAGTTCAGGGTAAATGCTTTACCAGGGATCAAAACCATAGCAAAAATACTTGAAAGAGAACAGCTGTGTGGTTAAAGAGCAGAGCAATGGGGGCTTTGAGAAGCAGAAAGGAGAAAACACACCCCATAGAATGACAGAATGGCTTGAGTTGGAAGGCACCTTACAGATCATCCAGTTCCAAGCCCCTGCCATGGGCAGGGACACCTCCCCCTGGAGCAGGTTGCTCAGAGCCCCCTCCAGCCGCGTCTGAAACACTTCCAGGGATGAGGTGTCCACAACTTCTCTGGACAATCTGTTCCAGTGTCTCACCACCCTGGTAGTAAAGAACTTCCTGATGTCCAATCTAAATCTACCCTGCTCTAGTTTAAAACCATTGCCCCTTGCCCTTACAAAACTGAAGGCTCTTGAACTTAAACACCATTGGGAATATCAAAGGGTTAAAAGCTAGAAAATGGAGGGAATGGTAGAAAATTATTCACAAGGTAGTTATGGAATATGTCCCGAGGCTACATGATTGGAGAGAAAATAGCCAATATTTAGAGTTCCATTTTTTCCCTCCTCTATTTAAGTTAATTCTGCTTAATAAATCCTCACATAGAAGAATAGGCCTCATCAGTATGGGGGGAAAAGGATGATTTTTAGTGGAGGGCAGATGATAATTTAAAGTCTTTTAACCTGGAAAAGTAAGAACTTGTTGAGAAGCAGGCAGTGGGGGCTCTTTCACCGGAGCTTTTGACAGGACTTGGCAGTAGTTAAATGTAAATGATTCTGGCTGCTTATTGTGCTCTTCCTGACCACGCTTTCCGAGTGTATGGTCATTAGTCTCTTCTTGCAAAGTTACTCAAGACCTGTCAGAAAGCTGTTGCTCACTGAGGTGTGACTGTGTTGCTTCCCAGCTGCCCTACTGGTGGTGGTTTCACTTGTGTGAAGATAATTAGAAAGAACACGTCACTGTTGGGCTACTGGAGTTCGTCCTTTATGCTCATTTGACACCTAAATCCCAGCCTGTTTCAGGCTGCCACAGCTGATGTTCGCTGATGCTGAAACTTTGCCTGGTTCTGGACTTGCCCGGGGTCAGAGGGGTTCAGAGGAGAGATGGGAGCTGATGGGCTTTGGCTGGTGTTTCTGCACACAGAGGAGCCAGGTATTTGAACTTTTCCTCAGGGAGAAACCCCCCTGTGATCCTGTTACTGCTCCTCTCGGACAGTATCCTCCAAACTCTTGCCTTGAACTCCAGGCTAGCGTGTGAGTCATCTGCTTGTGTGTAAGTTCTGCACTAGGGCATGTTCTCACGGGCTACTTGGGAGAGAGCTGTGTGCAGTGGAGGAGATGGCAGGAGCTGCTTTTCGTTCAAGCTACATAACTTGAGAACATGAATCTGAAGTCAATTTGGTTTTGCCCTGGTATGTGTAATAATGTCAATCCGGAGGCATGGGTGCTGGGTTCATGTTCTCAGACTGGCTCCCCACACGGAAGGAAGGGTCTCCAGCTCGAAAGGACAGTGCTGCAGTCTCTAGTGCTTGTCTCAAAGCTGCTTCCATATAAACTGTTGAATACAGAAAACAGGTTTCTCTCTGACAGTCAGGGAAAACACAACCTTGCTCTGAGGCTGTCTTAATTGCTCCCCTTGTTCTAAGGATGGGACAGTGGAGAACTCCATCTCTGGTCCTTCAGTGCCACAAGTACCCACCCTTTGATTTCACAGAATTATAGAATAGTGGGATCTCTGGAGATGCTCTGGTGCCACCCCCCTGCTCCACCCAGCAGGGTCACCCAGAGCAGGGGGCCCAGCAGCGCAGGGTCCAGGCAGGTTGGGAATCTCTCCAGAGCAGGAGACTCCACAGCCTCTCTGGGCAGCCTGGGACAGGCTCCAGCACCCTCACACCAAAGAAGCTTTCCCTTGTGTTTCCATTCTCTGGGCACTGCCTCTCTGCTCCCTCTGAAGCTGTGACCATGACTAAATTGCCTGCCTACAGCACGCTGAGGATGGCCAAGGTTGTAGGTGTCAAGACAGAGCCTGGATTTCAGTCACTTTTCTTCACCCAGTTCCCTGGGTGGCTTTTGGCCAAGGCAGCTCATCTCCTTTAGCCACTGTCCCAATTCCACAGGTGTCCCATGTTCCCAAGGCATCGGTGAGAGTCAGGGAAGCCCAAATTCCCATGCAGGCACCCAGTGCCTTCAGAGGATTCAGCTGTAGCTGTATTCCTGGTCTGCCCAGTCTCATTTTACATGGAAGTAAAATGAGCTGGTCTCTTCTCCACAGCTTTTGTCCTTGACTGTCCTTGAGTACTTTGAGCCTGTTTGGTCCTTCTGAGAAAGTGATCATATTCCTCAGATGAAGCATGTTATGTTGCTTCATGTTTTCTGTGCTCTCTTTACAAGCGGCAGCCTGGAGTTTTGAACCTTATTATTAACTATAAAACCCAATGATTAAATGCAGCAAGGTTTATTATTATTTAATCAGGACACTTGCTCCATGCTCTGGGTGAGATGAGGTGTTGCATGAACCAATAGTGAGCTAAGCTCAACGGTAACAATTCTCCGTTTCCTGCTTATAACTTGAATTTCTGATTTAAGTTGCAGATCTTACATCTTTTATGAGGGAGAGTGAGAAAAGGGTGCAAACACTTTCGCAGCTTGTTTCTATTATCTATATGCTGAAGCAGTTTCTTTTCTGTGGCAAGATGGATAATGATGCCTGGACTCTCTTGATCCTCTCTGCTAAGGATTAATCTCATTCTTTAGTCCTTCTTGCTATGGATGAAGTCAAGGATGGAGCTAAATAGTTTGATGGGTGGTAAATAAGCTCCTAAACAATAGTCTCCTTGCCCAGCAGGAATCCAGTTAAGGTTTTCTGAGAATAAAAATGGTCCCTTGCTGTCCTGGTTGTGTTTGGGGTCCTTTTCCTGACAGCCACGTCTGCGTTGCAGAAGAGGATAATTTGCATTCCTGTCATTTCTTTGTCGCTTCTCTTGACAGAGTGGCCAAGAAAAAAACCTTGGCCAAAATAATGTCCTCTTAACCATTTTAATCTTGGAGTGGTGAGAAACCCAGAGTGGGATCAATGCACTAACTGTGCCAAACGGTGAGAGCTGCAGCTCCCAGTCCAGACCTCCAGCAATCACTGGGTCCCTCTCATCCTGAGCAATATCAGACATCACTCTTCTCCATGTAGAAGGACAACAGCAAGTCTCTGCCTGTAATTCAGCACAGGATCAGTTCTGGATATTAAAGCAATGCCTGAAAAGGTATGAATATTATTTTTTAATAAGAAGTGGTTTAATTTCTTGCTTGGCATTTGCTAACACAGTGTGACCCTTCATCACAGCCTTCTCGGAGTGATGGTGTTCTTGTGGGATGTGACTCAGCTGAGAGAAGCCCCTCTACCTTTTGACCCTACAGAAGTAATTATGGGGAGAGAATTAAGGGTTCCCCAGTAAACTGAAGCCCACCTGTCCCTTGCTAACTTGGACCCACAACCCATGGGTCTTTGTTAAGAGGCATAGTCTTTTACAAGTCCTAGAAGTGGATCCTGAGGGCAAAGATAGCTTTGCAGAAATAGTGGTGACATGTGGAGGTCAAGTCCAAAGTGAACAATGGAGGGGAGGAGGGTGCAGGGGCTGGTGGCTTTGGCTGGAGTTTCTTAGTAGGGCTGCTTTCTGTGGAAGATGTGAGCACCTCCAGCCTCCTTGAGTGGTCAGTGCTGCTCAACCTGCACTGCTCGCAAGGGATCCACCCTCCCAGCTCTCCTCTCTGGCGTGGAGGGGGTTTGTTGGAGCTACAGAATACTGACTGGGACTGAGACTGTGCCCTGAGCAGTCTGGGTTCTTGGCTTCAGCAGTTGCATGTTGTGCCCTGCTGTCCTCCCACCCAGCCTTTCACTTCCCACCTTATTTCCTCTGACCACGAGGTTCCAAGATGCTCTGTGGCAACAGGCAGCTGAGAAAAGGGACCATGCACATTTTTCATGTAAGAAAAGGGTGTGTATAAGTTCACTCCACACTGAGCTCTGCATTAGTTCCACCTATATCCCCACTGTAGGAAAAATCAAGATTGTTGTTCACACTCACACCCTGATAGTCAGCCAGTCCTGGGGAAACATCTGTAAGGAGCCAGCCTTTTCACTGAGCAACCCAAACACTCACCTGCCTGACCTTGCAGAGTTTGGGAGGTTGCAGGAATTTTCCTAAAGAGGATTTCACACACAACACCCCCCAGCCTCCTCCTGCTGCTGCTTTTTTGACTTTCCCATTAGAAAGCCTATTACTATATTTATTTTCTGTCACTGTTTTATAAAAATGTCATGGGCTTGAACATTTCAGAGTGAGACTTCCCACTGTTACTACATAAGTGTTTAAAATGTTCTGAGGTGCTTTTAGGTGCCAAAAACACTTAGTTAACAAAATACACTTTTATTGAATGTAAAAGATGTGACTGAAATTCCTGTTGCCTCTCTGTTCACCCCTCTGATAACTGTCTTTCCTCACTGCTTTGTTCCATACTAAAGCTGTCATTTAAAAGATCTGAATCCCCCTCATGGAAAACAAGGAGAGTTAATTTGGGGAGCTTTCGAAGACTTGCCCTTTGTAAGTGAACTACGGTACAAAAATCCAATGAAAACGTGGATGTTTTAATTTATTATAAAGCTCCTGCAGACCACACTGGGAATGTAAAGCAGCTCTGACATGATCATTAATTGCCTGCACAGTTACTGTAAAACAGTCTCATTCTGAGAGAGAACTGGAGTCCAAGCCCTTACTTGTTGGGGTGGGGAGCTGCGTAGAACAGCTTTAAACTGGAACACACTTCTCCATCCCAGTCCCTGATCCCCTCATAGCTGCAATATCCAGACCTCTCTACTTAAATACTTCCTGCTAGAGAATGTGGTACACAGAGTGGTCACATCTCGGTACACAGAGTGGTCACATCTCGGCTCTAACAAACCCATGGAAAGCATCTGGCTGTCATTATCATAGAATGGTGGGGCTGGAAGGGACCTCTGGAGGACATCGAGTCCAACGCCCTAACAGAGCAGGGTCACCCAGGGCAGCCCACACAGGAACAGAGCCAGGGGGGGCTGGAAAGTCTCCAGAGCAGGAGACTCCACAACCTCTCTGGGAATCCTGTTCCAGGCTCTGACACCCTCACAAGGAAGAAGATTTTCCTTCTGTTGAGGTGAAACTTCCTGGGTTCCAGTTTGTGCCCATTGCTCCTCGTCCTATCCCAGGGCACCACTGACAAGAGCCTGGCCCCTTCTCCTTGCCCCCCACCCCGCAGATATCTGTAACCATTGCTCAGCTCACCTCTCAGCTTCTCTTCTCCAGGCTGAACAGCCCCAGG
>VWZY01010924.1:216513-228535 GCA_013399075.1 Chloroceryle aenea
TCTCCAGCTGCACAGCCCCAGGGCTCTCAGCCTTTCGACAGCACAGAGATGCTCCAGCCCCTCAGCATCTTCGTAGCCTCTTCTTGTCTCTTTCCAGGAGTTCCTTGTCTCTCTTGAACTGGGGAGCCCAGAGCTGGGCACAACACTCCAGAGGGGTCCTCACTAGTGCAAGAGAACCTCCCTTGACCTGCTGGCTGCACTCCTCTGAATACTCATATATAATACATATCATATATATATTTTCATCCTCTGTTTTAGCCCAGCTTTGAAAGTGATTGCAGCCACTCCTGACCTCAGGATCTTCAGTAATCCTATAAAGAAAAACCTTTTGACTTCTTGCAACACTCCTTACTAAAGGTAAAAACTCCTGATGTTGCTTCTCAGCCCTTTCCCCGCTCCTAGCACACTCTGTGTTGCTCAGAGAGACCTTGTCCCCTGGACCCAGGAGGGAAAGACAAATACTGTCATCAGGTGCAGGATGAACCCGGGGCACAAGGCAGCATCTCTTTGTGTAAGATTTGTTGTTGTGGCAGCTGCCGCAGGCACTGCTAATCCAGTTACTTCTTATTAGGGACTTCTGGGCAGTTTACCTCAAACTGCTCATTTTAATTGAGGCTTCCTCAGGAAGAGGCAGGACTGGGGTGTTGGGAGGAGAGAGAGGAACTCAGAACTGCCAGAGGATGGGGGATTTTGAGAGGGTGGGTACAGACTGGAGCCCACTCCAATGGTGAGGATGACCAAGGGTAACACTTCCACCTTCAGCTGCCTCTGGGTTTGAGGCTCCTGTCTGCATGAGGTGCGTGATGCTCTTCAGATGGAGCTGCCTTTGGGCTTTGGCACCCTCGACTGCAGCTCAAGGTGAGTCCATTATGTGTGGCCTGAATTACCTGCTCTGGGATCAGGCTGGATTGTGTTAGACCACAGTGTAGGCACTCTCCAGAGCTGTCTAATTCAGTCTCTTCAGGTTCAGCATCAGTTAAACTAAATCAAATTAGTGCTGTTCTAATTCTGAATAAGGAAGTGCCTACGAGGGGCCTTAATGCACTTTGAGTAACCACTTTAAATTTGCACCTTTTAATTCATTTAAATTTTTAAGGTGCTTAAAAGCTTGTCTGCACATCATTTGTGGGCACTTCCCTTATCTTGGCTGGCACAGCTGATGGGAGGGAGGAAAAAATGAATAGGTTGAATAGGAGAGGTTTGATAAAGGTTGGGTGCTTTTTGTGGTGCTGTCAAGTTTTATTTTAATTTGCTTTAGGGTATAACTCACTTCAGGGTGTTTCCTTGAATTTTTAAAAATTTCTTTTTATTTTTATTTGAACTTAAGTTTCTCATTAAAGCAAAATGAAGCATTTCTGGTCTTCTGCAGTTGCTTAGAAAACTTTGTATTCGTATATACACCTGGGAACGTGCTGTAAACTCTAAAGGCAGATGATCACCATTTTCTTTCTTTTTTTGAAGCTCTTGATTCTAAGCTTAACTCACCATGTTTTCTGAACACACAGAGGCCACTGAACTGTGCTTTTCACCTCATAAAGATGAGACTTTTGATATTTCCATGCACAAAAAGGTGTAAGAAAGTCATCTTTTTAAAAAAATCCCCTTAATAATCTTCTCACAGACTTCTGTTCAGCACAAAATTTGCCATGTAATGAATGATACAGGCGGATTCTGCTTAATTAACAACGTTTAACCAAAAAGCCAGGATCATCCCAGTCTGGGTGGTAACTCTTTGCAGGTGACTGAGAGGAGCTTCTGCTGATGGGAGCAATTGCAGCCCCCACTTCCACTCCTAAACAAACCCAACAAAGGCTGTAATTTCTTGTTTCGTGACAATATTCTCTCTGCATCTGCAGCTGAAGTTCTGGCTGTGAAACATCCAGAACCTGTTCACTGCGCTTAAAAGATAACTATTTGCCAGCATGTAGAATGTCAGTCTGTGTGTTTGAATAAGAAAAAGCCACTTATATAATCCATTAGCAAGCTGCTGGTCTGCAGTTTCTTGGTAATAAGATAAAGAACAAGCTTGGAACACCTTTCCCACAGCAGCTGCAAATGCTCCCATGTGTTCTTCCCTCTTAAATCATATTTGCTTCTTGCTGATGGGGAATAACCTCCTATTAGGAAGGAAGACCTGAAGAAGCTGTGGAGGGCAGGAATACCTGGGCCTGAGAACCTCAAGGGAACTGCACCTGGGCTGTTTTGGGGGGGGGAGGTATAAATTGCAGAGTCCAGACACAGGAACCGTTTGCTGGCCTGTTGCTAAAGCTCTTATTTTCTGTATCTTCTGACTCAGCAGCTGGGATAGATCCAAAACCACCTCCAGAGCTGAAAGCTTTCCCTCTTCTTTCCATTCTTCCAGACAAATCTGTCAGGTTCAGTTGATTATTTTTTCCACTACTCTTTTTCTGGAGTTGTTGGTCTATTTAAAAATGTTGTCTTATTTATTACAGAATTGTCTTATTTACTACAGAAAAAGAAGGACGTTTCCTCTGGAGCCAAATGCTAAAGTAAATCCATCAGCAAAAGCCAGATGTGAAGGGAAGGAGATGAAAGTCTGTGTAGTGGAAAATAACCTCTTGCTTTGCCTCCCCTTAAAGCCCTTTTACTCCCTGACTTGCTGCCTTCCCCCCACACCCTAAATATGCTGCTGCTTCTGCAGAGAGTCTTGGCCAGGAGCATTATATCCTTCAAGCAGCAAGCCAGAGAACTGAGCATCTCTGGATTAAGATTCTTCTTTTTCTCTGACCTAGGCTCAAATTGCCTGTAACATCCTGAAGGCTCTGAAATACTCCTTTTCCAGCTTTCTCTCACCCATCCCCTGTCCCTAGTCAGAGTCCTTTTGACCTTGCTGGGTTTCCAATTCTGCTGCTCTTTGGCTGAGCCTGGATGCAGGGTCTGTAGCTGTAGAGCTCTGGATGTGCTTCAAGGTTACAGGCTGCCACCCCCTCCAGGACAAGGGACTTCCCAGCTGGCTCTGGCCCTAGGAGGAGTTCTGGCTGTTAGAGGCCCCACAGCAGACCAGAATGCCCCCTCCTTTTGGGGTCACATATGGTAGTTGGTGCACACAGCCAGAGACCTTGCATAGGCTGTCACATAAAACTCTCCTTGCCTTTAGGGAGCTGAAGAAAAATAGACTCTATTAAAGGTGAGAAGGTTTTGCATGCTAATATCTGCCTCGATTTCCTCTTGGTGCTTCAGCAACCTGGGGGATTCTGTGTTTTTGTCAGGGCAGACTTTGCTTCCCAGTTCATGGCATCTCAGCAGTCTAGTGCCACCAGTTCTGCTACCTTCACCTATAGATGTTTCCCAACTGCTCCATCAAGTTGCCCTTTTCTTCTCCCCTTTCCACTTGACTCTAATGTAGTTGCAAAATGGGTACTATCACCTGGTTTCTTTATTTGGTTTGGGGGATATTGTGGCTTCAGATCCTTCTGGTGGTGGGATCCTTCCTGCCCAACCATCCTCCCTCACATCATCAGTGGGCTGCTGGGGAAGAGTCATGAAATGTTAATGCTGCATTTTCTACCATCTGTAGCTTGCTTTAGGTATCAGTTTTACCAGGGTCTCTGCCAGCTTGTGACTGATACGTTGCTCCACAGAAGTTGGAGTGATGCATGGATTGCCCTCAGAGCAGAGTGCCATCAGCTTGTCCCATCCTTGGCTGCACAACTGAAGTGACATGAAGCTGCCAGGGGAGAGATTTTTTTTTCCCTTGTGCTTTCCAGCAACAATTGGAGACACAAAATGCTCTTAAAGTTTGGAAATAGGAAGGAACGTCTGAGAGAAGTGGCTGTTGGCAAGTGCTGTGAGCCTGGCATCGCTCTGTTAGAGGAGTTAATGGGAAGGGCAGAGCCAGAGCTCTCAGTTGTGACCAAAGATGTGACCTGGGGTGGACCAGCAGCTGCTTTAGAAAGATAATTTAGGAAGCCATAGGGAGAAATCCACCACTGCCAGGATCTCTCGGGAAGTTTTTCCACCTCTCCTTACCAGTTTCATCAACATCAGAGGCTGGTTATAAGGCAGATAAGACATAAAAGAAAAAATTATTTCAAAAAAATCTGGGTAACACTGCCCTTTGGGAATCTGTCACACAGTTGAGAGGTAGTTGATGCTCTAGAACAAGGTTCTTTGATTTCTGCTCCCCCAAGACAACCATATGAAGGCTGGAGCAGGTTTTGCCCCTGGTGGGTGGAGGGGAAAAAAGGTTTCTCAGATTCATCTCTCAGCCATCCTTGAGCCCCCTTAGGTTAGAGACTGTCTGATCCCCACTTTAAAGGCAGTTTTGGAAAACTTTCCCACAGATGCTTACAGCCAGGATTGCTTCAAATCCTCTGCGTCCCACTTCATTTCACATAATTAGGAGCTGTGACTTCCCTGCCCTGACTCTTTGTGTCTTGAAATGAGATTTTTTTTCAACACAGCAACCCACCTAGGAGAAATTGAAAGCAAACTGATTATCCATGTGGGATGGCTCTGACCTCCTGGTATTAAAGGATTGAACAACTTCTGGCTAAATTCACTTAATCTTCCCCCCCACCACCCTTTTAAAACATAGACTGTTTTATACCTCGGGAAAAGTACAGTTCACTTACATATTCAGTGCCCACTTTCCCTTGGCTTATTGGAATCACCTTTGCATCCTGTGATCCTGAATCTCAGGTCTGAGCTGAGAGGAAGGGGCAGAGCTGGGTATCAGCTGCAGGCGCAGAAATGTTGTGCCTGAATCAGACCAGAGTCTCCCCCACACTGCAGCAAAACCAGCAGTGTACTTAGGATGAGGAGAAAATGGCACAGAGTTCCCAGTCGAGGGGAACTTGCCTGTGTGCAGATCCAGCCTTGCTGGAAATGAGAGAGAACAGCAGAGGCTTCAACTTCTGGGGCAATGAGGCAACACCTTGTGGCTCAGGTGCAGAACCAAGGTGTAAGAAATGTGGGACAACTTCTGATCTGACCTTAGACAAATTGGTTTTGCAGCTCTGCCTTCACAGCAGCAGCGTGACCCTCGGGACTTTTCACCCTTTGCTCACGCTGCTCTGCTGCTCCACTGTCTGCTTCTCCAGCCTTGGCAAGGCAGCGACCTCCCCGGGTGTACGCAGGGTCGTGAGCCCAGGTTAGTACCCCACAGCAGAAGATGAACCTTTTAGGAGTATGGCACCAAAAATGAACCTTACTGAAAAATGAGGATGACAGACTGGCTTGGTGCTGGGAATGGGGAGCTCTGGTCATCCGTGTTCCATCCAAGCCCTCAAACTGGGGGAATTCTGATACTTTCCTGAAATCTGCCTTTCCACATTTCATGCAGGCAGAGTCTATCAAGCACATTACCTAAAATTAGCAGCAGCAGCAGTTTAAGTTGCGTATAAAATTAATCTGATTGGATTTTAAAGAGGGAGGCTTATAATAAACAAGGCTGGGACTGTTTACAAACCTCGCTGCAATATAATTATATTTTTCAGCATGAGTTGAGAGCTACAAGAGTGGCTCGTCCAGTAGCAGCTTTATTACATTCAGCAAGTCTTAATGAATAGGGAGCAGATTGTAAAATATTGTATATTTTTATTGTTACTCATGCAGGTGAGAGTTTTGCAGCAAGGAGGTCACTGGCTTTATTGCTTTAGGTACTCGGGGAAGAGAAAGTTGCCAACATTCAGAAATGAGCTGCTGTCAAGGGAAAGGAGGAGAGACAAATCTGATCCAGCCCGAGATTCATCGTTTCATGGCAGGGGAGGTGCCATGGGGATGGATTTGACCTTCAGGTCACCTTGGACCAATTTCATCCCCTCTACAAATCCATGGACTTCCCCCAGAGCATTAAAAGCAGCTAATTAGGCGTTGTGTAAAGCTCTGGACTGTGAGCTCGCACCCCTCAGCCACCCGTGCAAACACCCTGAGGTTCCCACCAGGTCATCTGTCAGCTGGGACAAGGTACAACCATTTTTCCCCAGTGTGGACACAGCCCTGGTGCAAACCAGACCAGTTTAGATCAGAAACACAATTGGAAGCGGGAAGGATTTGGTCACGACCTGTTTGTGACTACACCACGATGGGCAGGGTGATGGGCACGATGGGCACCAGTTCTGTACCGTGGTGCTGCCCATCTGCAAACTCATACGTAGGGTGTCCCCTTCGAGCCGTTCTCTACAGTGGGATTTCCAGGAGAGAAACTGTGCCAGGCGACCAGTTTCAGCGCTGGCTGTTCCTTGCTGGCTGGTGTGTGGTCTGGGGAGAGGTTTATTCTAGTTTGACCTGTCATGAAAGAGCCTGGGGAGGGCAGAGCCAGGATCAGGCAAACGTTCAGGTATTTCTTATAACCTTCTGAAAGCCAAGGAAGGATCACAGGGACTGCAGGTAAAATGCAAGCTGCAAATATACGCAGGCATAAAATCGCCCTTGTCTGCATTTTGGTTTTGTTTTAATGAGTGTTAATGATCAAGTGGTGGAAGATCACAAAGGTGTTAAATATAGGGAGCAATTAAGGCTGGTAAAAGTTGCCACAGTGGCAGAATAAAACTGCTTTGGGGAAGGGGGTTGTTTTTTCAGTCTGCTCTCCGGGATTGTTTCTTCATTGCTCTCATTTGCCATAGCTGGGGCAGTTTTATATCCACTGCAACACAGCCGTGAGCAAGCTCCACATTTGGCCTGCATATCGAGGCTGGGGGCACTGGTGAGAGACGTGCCGCAGGGTGGGCGCGTGGATGCAGACACCCAGGGGGCTGGAGTGGGCTGAGGAGATGTCTTCTGTGTGCTGCTGGTCAGGCTGCTGCCACCCACCCAGCATGGTGTAGGGACAGTTCAGGCTCATGCCCATCCTTGTCTGGGGGTGAGGCTCAAACTTGAGTTCCTACACAGCCACCCAGAAGTAGTGTGGATAAGC
Source organism: Chloroceryle aenea (assembly GCA_013399075.1). Taxonomy (NCBI): domain Eukaryota; kingdom Metazoa; phylum Chordata; class Aves; order Coraciiformes; family Cerylidae; genus Chloroceryle; species Chloroceryle aenea. Next base: position 223,391 of record VWZY01010924.1, read on the forward strand.
ACAGAGCTACAAGCTGGCTTGCCTCTTTTTTCTTTTTTTTTTTTCTCCCCCAACTGTTTTTTTCCTCCCCAAAGTGTTTTCAAGGCATCAGATTCAATTGGGTTGAATTTAATAACTCCTTAAAAAAAGAGTTATTTGCCAAAGGGCTTTTGAAGGAATAGATCCAGGTCTTTGAGCTGGCTCAGGGGATAGGGTTGAGGCAGATGTAACTCAAAGATCCAGTTTCTTTCTGTGTGGTACTTTCCCTGCCGAACTGGGAACTCAGCAAACCAACCTCAATACTGATGGGAAGCTTTTTGTGGGTGTCTCTCAGTATTTCCAGACATTTTGGCTTTGCAGTCAGGGTAGCGGGGCAAGATGAGTGTTAGATCTGCAATTGATTGTCTGCCTGATACCAGGCGAGTTTTCCAGCCTGAGCTCTCTGTAAACCCCAGGGCTGTGTGTCTGTGCAAGTCTAAGCCAATGTAATGCCGGGAGCTGCTGTCCCACCCTGCCGGCACAGTTCCTTCTGGCACAAGCTCTCCATCCAAAGCAGCTTCGGCTCGATGAGTTATCGGGAAGCCAGCCTCACAAAGGGATGGATGGTTTCGGATGGCGTGGTGGGGCTGGGAGGACAGTCCAGTGCTGTCAGCCAGCTCTGCACGTGGTGGATCGAGCAAAGCAACGTCCCTGGGGAGCAGGCTTCCAGCGGTCGAGCGCTTCATTCAGATGAAATTTGTTGACAAGTTGGACTTCAGAGCTAAAGTAGTCATCCTAGGCTAGACAGGGAGGGCTGTTCCTCTCGTGTTCAGACAAGTGTTAACAACAGGTCTGAAGAATTGCCCTCTAGCCATCCTTATATCTCTCCTTTAACGACAGAGAGAAGCACGTTAACTAGCTCAGTCTCCAAAATTAAACTCTAAAATGCCCCAGCCCAGGCAAAGAAAGCACCTTTCCAGGACTGTTCAGCATTTGTGACTTTGCTGATGAAAAATGGCTCAGCTTTCTGTAGCTGTCACAGAAATCTCTCCCGAGGGGTCCTTGGGTGTGTTTCGTATTGTGCACTTCTGCTCGGAGGCTCTGATGAGAGGTTCCTCAGGGGAGAATGGTGGATAAATATCAGCATACCAGTGAAATCCCGGAGAAAAGGCAAATGTTTCTCTCTCAAGTTTTGCGTGCGGGCTGAGCTGTGCTCTCCTACACTCCAAAGAGACTGATGTCAGCAGTGACGTGTGCCAGTATTACTAAAAATTGGCCTAAATAGCCAGTATTACTAGAAAAAAGCTTCTTCAAGTCCCTGATTTTCAGAGGGTCAATGTCTGAAGCTGTCTTGGCATCAAATCCCACACAGTTAATTCTCTGAGAAGCTACATGCATGGCAAGGTCAGCCCACCACTGCTGTTGGTTGTTAGTTGTGTGCTACACAATTAAAGGGAGCGTGGACCAAGCACTTGTCCCCAGTACCCCCAGTTCTCTATAAATGCTGTCATTACTCTTGGCCATCACTTACCTGTCCCAGAACGCACCAAAGCCTGGTTCAGGAGACAGTGGAGTCTGTTCCCAAGGGTGATGGGGTGGTGGAAAATCCTGGGCAGAGGCTGTGATCTGCAACAGGATCTCAGGGCAGAGAGGAGAGGTCTCTGGTGTGTTTTATTTGCTATTCCATTAGGATAAAGTGTTATTCAGCTTGCTGGGCAGGAGGGGAGGAAGGTGTTAAACGTGCATGGCAATATTCCACCCCAGCGTATGGAATCACAGAGAATCTCTTTCTGCTGTTCATGGAGGCTCTTAGCAGTTTAATACAGCTGGATTCCATCATCTCCAAGCTTTAGCACAGGGCAAAGAGTTTCATTCTTCCTATGCTGTGCAGGGGGTCATCACTCGCTCCTTTCCACCCACATCACCTCCGGAGGTGGCCAGAGCCTGTGGGAAGCTGTGCAGTCTGATTCCCAGCACTCTGCCCGCAGATGATGTCCCAGCCCCATGTGCAGGTTCCCTCTGCAAAGATCTGGATTTGGGTGGCCTTTTGGTTATTTCTCTCCCTCCCCCCCTTAGTACTTCAGGATCTCTGGGCAGTGGTTGCTGCCCTCCTGTCTGAAGGTGGCACTGCAGCATCTCGCAAGCCCAGTCCCCAGTATTAGCATCTCCCACCAGCTCCTTCCAGCCCTAATGACTGTGGACACTGGCAGTTGGACGGCCAGCAGCCGGGAGGAAAACGCGGGAGCAATAGGGGAGCAAGCGGCGCTTGGACACGAGCTGGGTGAAATCTGCCAGTGCTTCAGTGAGGATGAGGGGAAAAAGCAGGAGGCTGTGACTGAAGCCAAAGAGCTCCAAATTCAGCTGAGGTGCCACTTCATCCTCCTCCCAGCCCCTTTATGTTTTGCCATGGGTGAGATGTTGAAGCACCCGATCCATGCGTGAGGCCAAATTCATCACTGGTGCAAACTGGTTCCATTCTTCTGCCTTTGTTGCTGTTGGCTAAGTAGCCAGCCATGCAAACTTAAAATAAATATTGTATGTGTTAGGGGGAGAGGGAAAGGAAAAAATTCATTGACTGGGATGATTTTAAATGATAAAATCAAAGCCATGCAGACACCTTGGTGGCTTGCAGCATCTTCTGAGTAGTTCTGCAGGTGTGTGTTATGGGGGCAGAGGGGCAGCACTTTTCGGCTGGGGAAAAGATGCTGGAGAAAATGTAAATGGTAAAAAATGGAAGAAAAATAAGAAATTGGATGTTTATAGTGAGTGTTTAGCCACAGCCTGGGGAGTGGGGCTTGTGCCGTGGAGCTTAGCTGAGTTCCACGAGGGCTGTTGACTAGGGGAGGGCAGTGTTCCTGGATAAATCTGTGGAGAAATGGAAAAAGATGAGGGAAGCTTCTGCTGTTCTTTGCACACACAGCTCTTAAATACCTTCATCTCCTCCCACCTGGTCTGGTATAAATAGCTGCAGCTCCCACGAGACCAGTTCTCCAGGCAGCAGGAGGGATGGGAACCTGCCTGCTGGCTTCTCCTCATGCTCCAGGAACACTTTGCTCTCCTGCTCACTCGTCCACTCCCTTCCTATTGACTCTGATGGTTAGAAATTAATCCGGGTGGGCTTGCTGCAGTCTGTTCCACAGACCCCCTGTCCCTCTGTGCATCCCTGGTTATTTATGAGCAGAGAGAACTCATCTGCACTGTGGGGCCCTGGGGAGCAGCTTCAGAGGATGGGCAGCCCAGCCCAGCCTTGCGGGAAGCTGATGGATCCAGTGCCCTGGCAAAGCCATCGAGGAAGCCTCAGGGCTCCTTCCTGGAGCCACATAAGCAGGCAGAAGACACATGGGAAAGGGAGCTCTGGAGGCTGAAATCCAGTACCCAGCACTGCTGCTGGGAAGAGTTCAGTAAGCTGCAATCAGAGAGGCTGAAATCCATTGCAGAGGTGGTGAGTTCAACAAAGGAGGCATTGAGTTCATATTTATTCCTTTTTTTTAAAAAAAATTGTTTTCTATGAAAGCTTTTGAGTGTAAGCATCTTGCAGGGACTGCAGAGCCCCTTTGATTCTCCGGACGTGTGGAAGCTTTCCTATGGCATGCCAGGCTTTGCTGGGAGCAGCGTCTGCCCAGGGCAGACCCAGCAGCAGAGCTGGGCTGGAGCAGCTCTTATGTGCCTCTCGGAAAGGAGCTGGGTGCAGGAAAGCAAAAGGGTCTTCCCCATGGCTGCCCGTGTGGAGAAGGGGCCACAGACAATGTAATGTCCCACTGCTTCAAAGGTCCCAGAGATCAATCTGCTGATAAATGTGATCCCTCTCACCCCAGCACCAGCCAGGAATGGGGTGCAGGATTTGACTAATTAGGGCCTTGACACTGGGTGGGTGTTAATGGGGAGCTTTGGTACAGAGGCCTTCCCAGAACTGAGCATAATTAGCTGGAGATAATTGTTGTCACAGCACTGCCCTGTTCCAAGGAAATGCTGACATGTCCAGTGGAGAGGAATTCTCAGGAAGGATGTGGAATAAGTGGAGAATTTTGAGGATACATCCAGAGGCCACCACACAAGGCCTTGCCTTTGGTCAACCCAAGAACTATGGGAGATTGCAAAGCAACTTCAGAAGCCTTCATCACTGAAAATGCCTTGAAACATCTCCAGCCAGTTGGCAGAGATTTTGAGATGGGGTGTGTTAGGTGAGCCCCTGTCCCCAGCTCCCCACAGTTTCCCATTTCTCATGTGGAGAGCCTCAGTTGAGTCCCAGGCTTTGTCTTAAGGCACAAAACACCTTGTGCTGTGCTTGCCGTGGGATTTTCAAATGCCAGATGTGCGAGACCCAGCTCTCGCATCTCCTCGCTAACTGGGTGCGAGCTGTTACTGGTAATCTTCTCACCATCACCTTTCATCACTGCCTGAGACCTTTCCCATCCGTCCCCCTGCGCAGCACTGTGTACCACAGCAGGTAATCTGTATGTACAGTAAATTGACTGTAGCTTTTGCCTTGAGCAGCTAAAAATGAAACATGAAAAGAGGGCAAACACTGATTAAAAACAAGTTATAACCTCTGTTGCAAAAGGGACAACCTGTCATCAGAGCATCTTCTTCCATGCTCCGCTTCTCTACTGCAGAGTAAACAATTCCATCCTCACTTCAGAGTAGTGACACCTGAACTGTGTGGCCTCAGCTTTGAAAAAATTGCAGGTTCATTCTAGGGAGGAACAGGCAATTTTCCTCTGAGAGAAAATTGTTAAATGTCAGTCATTCTCATGTGGTGGCCGTGGGAGCGACAGGGGTTCTGAAGGCCTGGGAATGTTTTTCGGCAGGCTGATGGACTGTGGGCACAGTGCTGAATTGCCCAGCTGACATGGCCCTGCGGGGAGAGGTGGTGGCTGGGGGGTGGTGGAGCAGCAGGACAGAGGCTGCTCCTTGGGCGCATGGGATGGGGGCTTGGAGGTGGGGCTGGCAGCAGGGATCTCGCTGCTCCGTGGGCTGCAGTGGGGCTGAGCTGGAGTAATGGGACTTCTTGTGGGTCTGTCCTAGCCTGACACATCACAGAATCACAGGATGTTAGGGACTGGAAGGGACCTTGAGAGATCACCTCATCCAACCCCCCTGCCAGAGCAGGATCACCTAGAGCAGGTCAGAGAGGAGTACGTCCAGGTGGGTTTGGAATGTCTCCAGAAAAGGCGACTCGACAGCCCA
>VWZY01010924.1:232581-247235 GCA_013399075.1 Chloroceryle aenea
TCCCTACGAGTTTAATGTACAGTGGAGATTTTAGAGAAAGGAGGGTGTCAGTAACTTTGCAATCCCGTGTTGTTGGGGTGATGTGACTTCTCCCTGCATCCCAGCTCAAGATCACCCGAGACCCTGAAGTAAGATTAACTAAAGCTCTGTACCTCAAAAAACGCCCCTGTGAAATGCCTGAAACCATTTCCAGACAAACATGGCTTATGCCTAAAATCTCCTATACAAAAACACACGATCAAGGCAAAGGGCTGGGTCCTGCACCTGGGTCCCAGCTACCCCCTGCAGTGCACCAGACCTGGGGAGGAGGGGCTGGAAACTGCCCTGGGGGAGTTGGTTGATAGTCAGATGAAAATGAGCCAGTGTGTGTCCGGGTGGACAAAAGGCCACCAGCATCCTGGCTTGTGTCAGCATTGGTGTGGCTAGCAGGACTAAGGTAGGGAGTCCCTGTCCCTGGAGGGGTTTCCAAGCCCCCCTGTGGAGCTGTGGTGCTGAGGGCCAGGGGTCAGTGGTGCCCTGGCAGTGCTGGGGGAATGGTTGGATTCAATGATCTTAAAGATCTCTTCCAACAAAAATAATTCTGTGACTCTACCTTTGCTGTGAACTCGTGATGTAATTTTTCACAAATACTATAAATTTTTTTTGCATAAATGGCAGTGAAGCTGGGAGTGCTCTCCACAGCTGGTGTTACTGGTCTGTTCTTGCCAAAAACCAAAATTCTGATAAGATAAACTGGAAAAGAAGGGGATTGTGATGCGGCATCTCATTTAAATGCTCTGGTGAAAGCCTCTTCTCTAAAGGAAGCCTTAGGAAGCATTGATGGGAGAGGTTCTTCCTGAGAACCTAATTCCTGAAAGGATTAGTTAATGCTAAGCTGTGGTCACCTGGAGTCTGGGGGCACTTCCACTCCCCCACTGCAGCAGGAGGGTGAGGACAGGGCTCCAGGATAAGAGGAATTTTCTCCAGGAACCCATTTTCTCCAAGATCTGGGAATATTCTACCCACTCAGAGCATTGTGATGTTTACTGGCTGTTTTAGGTTTAAATACTCTGAATAAAAGTCTCAAAGATAAATTTATTTATGGAGAGTATGTGACCAGTGTGATCTGGAAACAAAGAAACAACCGGTGCTGAGACAGGTCCCTATGAAATGTAAAAAAAGCAATTTAAATACTCACTTTAAGCACAGCAGAATAGACCAGTGAGAACGATGTGTCTCCTGACAGCTCCGACAGGAAACAGAGCCTGAGGTCAGTGAGCTGTGAAAGACTCAATGTTTCCTCCCATTTAATTGCTCTGCAAAAATATGAAGTAAATAGTGCACTTTCCAAAGGTCACCCAAAAAAATGGTAATATCAACAAAATCCTTCCAGCTGGGATTCAACCTCCTCCTCTTCTGGAAAGATGTAGACAGATGGGGCCAATCTCTTGTCAGTGGTGCCCTGTGATAGCATGAGGAGCAAGGGGCACAAACTGGAACCCAGGAGGTTCCACCTCAACAGGAGGAAAAGCTTTGCTGTGAAGGTGGGACAGGCTCCTCCCATGCTGCCCAGAGAAGTTGGGGAGTCCCCTTCTCTGGAGAGATTCCAGACCCGCCTGGCTCTGTTCCTGTGTGGGCTGCCCTGGGTGACCCTGCTCTGGCAGGGGGTTTGGACTCGATGATCTCCGGAGGTCCCTTCCAGCCCCCACCATTCTATGACAAGTCAAGGGCAGGGTCCCAGGTCAGAAAAGCTGCCCTGTTGCTCTTGCCTTGCCTGCCTTGCTGACTTCTATAGATTGAGGCTCTCAAGGTGACCCAAGGAAGGTCTCTGGAGCTACCCATGGGGTGTTTGGCTCTGCAGATAAGAGTCACACACACACACAGACCCCCCAGAATCACTGAAAGGTTGAGAAATGAAAAATGGGAATTGCTATGAAATGCAGCATGTCTGCTGTCCAGTTGGCCACACTCTGCCATCTAAGGTGTGCCTCCCTGCACACAGCTCTGCTACCACCCCATTTCTCTTCAATTGCTGCTTTTCTCAGCTTTTATTTGAGGTGATCTCTCAGGTCCCTCTGCTGTGCTGTTGTTTCCCAATTTATGGGCACAAGCATTTTTNCGGAGAGCAGTCCCCCCCCTCTACCCACTGCAGATAATAGAACTTATCCCTGGTCCATCAGGAGGGATATAAGGGGAGATGAATGTGCAGGTTTGCCCTGGGTGGTGTAAGAAGACAATTAGAAGCCAAAGATTAGAGCTCAGGTATCTAAAGACTTAGTTAAATCTCTGCTGGATCCCTTTTCCAGCTCCTTTTTGTTTATTATTTTACTGCATCATTCCACCATGAAATCAGAAATGTCCAAAGCCTCCTCTGCTGTTCATCTGTACTTAATCTTGCCACAGGAATGCAGGGGAAATCCCTGAACTGGTACTTCTGAGGCATGAAAAGGGAAGAGAATTACCATTGAATTACCCAGAGTTGTACCAGAATGGGTATTACAGAGGCCACGTGAAAAATCCAGGCAGATTTTCAGGTGGATTCGGGAGATCTTTGCAGAGTCAGTGGACTTAATGTTTCCTAGAATGGCTTGCTAACTAAAATGATATGTGACTTAATAGATGAGGACATGTAGTAGATATCCCAGTGTAAGCATTGAGAATAATTTTCTCTCTTAATAGACTAATTTCATTCCTCTTTTTCTTAGTCAATTAACACAGAACTCCACTATTAATATTAACTAATACAAGCCTGGAAGGTCCTCTACTTAGCAAAGAGATGATCAGAAGATAATGGTAGTGTTAATCATCTCACAAAGGGCACCAGATGCTCACAAACTCAGCAACTGGGAGCATGTACTTGTGTTTTGGGTTTTAAATTATTATATGCAATTTTAGAACAATTTGTAGTCTAATTAGAACCGCTTAATTAAAGTGTGACTTGCTTACAACATCAAACTGCGTTTGTGCTTTAGATGTGAAAACTGGGTGTTGTCTGAGTGTGCTTTGTGCGTTCAAACCCTTGAGCTGGTTTGCAGGGGTCGTTGTCATCCTCAGGATGAAATCGAGTGCTCTGTAAGTCCCTGTTCAAACCTACTGTGCTGGGAAAAGAGCCAGCCATTTTTTTTGGTAGCTTCTAATTATACCAATTAATTTTGGGGGCAAAATGTGCTCAGGTACTATGAATCACGCAGTGAGTACATCCAGACATGAAAGCTTTCCTTGCCTTATTGGAAATGGCAATGCTGGTTTTTGTTCTAGCAATAACCCCAGTGGGCAAAGGTTCAGACCTTTGCTGGTAATTCAAGAAGGATCTGCTGTAATGTTCCTTTTTATGTGATTTTAATGTGAGCGAGGTTTTCTTTTCTGTGCTTGTTGACTTAATGCTATAACATGTGTCTGTTCTGCAGCTCCCTGTGAACGTTGTCGGTCTGCGCTGGCTGAACACCCAGTTCAAGTCCTCATGGCTAATTTGGCCTGCAAGGTAAAGACAGATCAGAGTCATGCAGCCAGCCTGTCTAGATCTTTTGATTCACAGCCTGTTTCCTCTAAAAATGTGGTTAAATAGGGGTAACCAGGATCAAGGATAAAGCAAACTCTGGGACTTCAGGTACTTAATGTAATGTCTTTAATTGAAAAGCTTGTCAGATGTCTCATTAGGTGTGCAAGCATTGAGATTAATACCAATGCAATTAGATTAATCCACGTCTTAATATAAGCAGCAAAATGTGGGAACTTTTTGGAATTTGTAAAATAATTTATTTTTCTCTGGGAAGGTTTTTTTTTTGTTCTTACTGCAATCTGATGTGCCTAGTCCAGAACTAGCTCTGGCTTGACTGTGAGCTTTAGTGCTGCACTTTCAGCATTGACAAAAGTCTGTAACAATATTCCAGCCTCAGTGTTTCCTTACATTTGGGTCTTCACCTTTCACCGTCTCTCTTTCTCTCAAGCAAATAAAAGCTGTAACTTTAGCTGATCACAAGAGAGAGTGAATATTGAGGGTATTTTTCCCACTCATCGTTTGCTTAGCAATTAGCAGTGATGAATAAAGTCAGCAAAGTCGCATCTTGTCTCCATACATCTCCCTTGACTCTGTAAACTGCTCGAATCAATCATCTGTTAGCAAATCATTGGGACATTTACAGGAGTAGGAGATGTAGCTGCAGCGTAGCTGGAAGAGTCATCAGCAGGTGCATGCCATCTTCTCATTCCTAAATGTTCAGTGGGATGACGTGCTGGGCTGCTCCAGCTCCAGCACAGGTGTGTGTTCCCTGCGTGCCCAGGGAGTAGGTTGCAAAGTGGCTGGAATGTTGCTGAACTCAGATTCCAGCACAACTAACCCTAGCTAGCCCATGTGGACAATATTGAATGGACCAATACAGTCACACGTCCAAAAGAGAAATCCAGTTGGTGTTGTTGTGTCCTGAGTAGTGTCCCCTTTGTGGCAGTGCACTGGAGCTCATGGTGCAATGTACAGGGGAAGTCAAGTACTTGAGAAACCCCCCAGGCAGAAGGCATGACAGCTCTTGTGGCTGTGGGGAAGATCTCAGGATGTTTACATGTGATTCTGACTTTTGTGGTCGTGTGCATACCCAACACCCTTGATGTGACATCTGAAGAACCTTACTGACAAAGGCTGAATTTCTGTGAGAATTTCAGCAAGGCTTTTAGAAAATTTGATTTGGGATTGAGCATCTTGCATGGCGAGGATTCATTGCAACTGCCATGAATCAGCAATCCAAATGCCTGCAGTTGAGTTAGGCACCGTGGGGACCCAGGGTCCCTTTATGGACAGTGGAAAGAGATGGGCAGAGGGAGAGATCCACATCATTGCTTTCACATATAAACTTCTGAACAAGGAGATGAGTGACCTCAGTTCCACTGTCTCTGTTTCCCCTGGAATGTACCTATGCAGAGCGGTCTGGCAATGGTCAGATCAGATATAGCTGCTTCAGATTCCTCTGAATTCTTCCCAACTACAAGAAAGAGTTCACTGCACGGATGTTTGTCAAATGGGTTTTTAGGCATTTAATTGAGGGACACCTCCCGAGATCAGGGCAGCCTGCCAGTCACCTGATCTGGGTCGCCTCTGGAGGTAACAGTCTATAGACATTGACTACCGAGGGAACACCAGGCAACTGTGCTCCAGAATTAAGCTTGAATAGATTACATGGAATAAATCTAGACACCTGTATTTTGGGGTTTCTATCCAGCCATGAACTTTTTCTTTTTCCATCATTTTGCCCACTCTGTTGCTTGAATACACAGCCTGCTCATATCTAGAATATCTGTTAGGTGCTCTAATGTGGACAGTGACCTTCCTTGGACTGTAAAGGAAGCGGGAAATTTATCTTATCAAACTGCAGCTATTAGTCATCTAATCTAACCTTGTTATTCAAGCTTCACTGCCTGACGGTCTTGTGATGCTGGTGCCTCTGTGGTTCTGAGTGCAGTGTCTGATTTAGGAAGGATCAGTCCCTTTCTGGAAGTGCCCCTCTGCCTTCACCCACAATAGGGATCCCCCAGGTTTGCTAGAGGAGATCAGACATTGAACTTCCAATCCAGTGATGTGAGTACAGTAAAGCCACCCTCTGCATTTTAGATGGCACATGATCTTTCTGTGGTATGTTGGTATCTGGCCTGGCATAGCAGGATTTTAGTCGTGAGTAGAACTCTTGTATCTTAACATCATACAAATGAGAGCAATAACGTAATGATTTCACTAAACTCCAGATGCGGTGTGAACCCAGCAGGTGTGCGGATCCTGCCTCCCTCCCCAGCGTTCATTACTCAGGCAATTAAACGTTGCTTTTTTTCCTTCTCCTCCTTCTCTGAGATTGCATAATGTTAATTTTACAATAGCCGACAAGATGATCGAAAGTGAGTATACAAGTGAATCCTGAAGCAAAACATCCAGCTGTTTCCTTCAGCCTCTGCCATAAATGAGCCTGCTTGTTCTCCCAGAAAATGCCACCAACACAACCTTAACTTATCAAGTTGCAAATGTCATTTGCTGTAACAGCTGAATTTAACGTGGGGAGATGTTGAACAGTAGGTTACTGCAAGTTCAGCTCAAAAAGAAACCTGTTGCTGCTATTAACAATTTTACTGTTCCGTGAAAAAAGAAGAGAAACGGGATCAAATAGTCATTATCTGAATTGGCCAGCAAACGCCAGCCTAGAGACCAGGCAGTTTTTAGTAGGTCAGCTATCTATTTAAAGTAATTTGAATTATCTGAGGATAATTGAAATCCAGTGTTCATCCATTACTTTCATTTTCGGGTCTTAAATGATTATATCCATAGCTCTGCCTCACATTTATTTGGTGACCTATGAGACCTTCAGCTTTCCTCTCTGTAATGGGTCGCAGTATTATTTTCCATCAGATTATAACGTACGTAGTCACAGGTTCTTCAAATGCAATTGGCTTGGCTGTGTGTCAGCTGGAAGCAAAGTTATTGCCTCAATCCTATCTGGGGGCTATTTATATTCAGCTGTCTAACTTAACACTCTTCCTTTTATTGGTGTTGCTCTGCTTACCAAGAAAAAAAAGGTGGTCACAAAAGCGAGTGAGTTTCTACAGTGTCCACAAGTTTCACCAGAAGATATTTTGGGTTTTTTTTTCCCAAGAAGATATCCAAAAGCAGTTAGCATTTGATTTAGCCCAACAGACAATTGACACAATAAACTGCATTCAACTTTTATTGCCACCTCTTAAAAGTGAGCAACGAAATAAGAGAAAGAAAAATCAGGTCATATCACAAGCAACCCTGGCTGTACAATCGACAGGTTTCCCTGCAAAGTTCACTGTGAGACAGAGGCTGGAGTGTCCCACAGACTGCTCACAGCTGCCTGCATTGCTGGCATAGAGCAGAAGCTTCTCTTTGCATGTTAGGTTGATCTCAGTCAATCTTTTTTGGTGGTAAGCTGCACATTCAAGGTATAACTGTGGGACTGGTGTGTCTTTAGAGAGTCTGAAGTGTGTGCTGAGGTGGGGAAATCTCCGGTGGTAACCCAGTGAGATTTTGGGACTGCAGCAAGGAGCTTCAGGGAAGAGGAATCACAGATTCCCAGAGTGGTGGGGGTCAGAAGGGACCTCTGGAGATCATCCTGTCCAACCCTGCTGCTCCAGCAGGGTCACCCAGAGCAGGATGATCAGGATGGTGTCCAGGTGGGTTTTGAAAGTCTTAGAGGAGACTCCGCAACCTGACCTGAGCTGCTGTGTGTAGATGGCTCAGCTCGTGATGGCAGCAGATCTGTGTTAGCTCAGTGCCATAAAAATGGGGACATCACTGGGTTCCCAGGCCTGGGGCATGGTCATCCTCACACTGCTTCATTTAGCAGCATCCTTTCCATTGTTTTGCAGGAGAGCATCAGGAGCTGGATGATTTTCCTGAGAGCTGCCACATGGGTGGGTGGGAGGCTGCCACGTGTATTAGTGGAGGAGATACTCAGCTCCACCAAATGAACATTGGTGATAATGGAGAAACCTTATTTTTGACCAGCTGAAGGCTTCTGGGTTGAGGTGTAAGGCTGCAGTGGGCCCCTGGCACAGGGACAGATGGTGAGAACATCCATTGCTCCCTTACCACATGGGGCTCCAAGCAGCATAGAGACTGTGATGTGTGGTAACACAGTATGAAGACCCAGTGAGTATGTGCCTCAGCTTCAATTTGTCTCACATAGCTCGTGGAGAGGGAGAGGAAACAGATTTAAAAATGAATAGGGAGATTTATTTCACTTTTCTTCATTTTTATTAGAAGAGCTTGTGCTATCAAGGGAATCTGTCATTCAGGTCATCACTCTCCTTGTCAGTCCAGCAGCAGCACAAATGGGGAGAGGAAGGAGCGGGCACGCTGCTGTCCCATGGGCTTCATAAGGTTTGTAGCTCTTTCCTGGTTTGGTTTTGTTTTTTCCTGGAAGGGAAAATAGATAAAATATTTTATTTGAATTTATGCCAAGGGAGATACGATTATTTAGGCAGGATCTCTCGCTGACTGTGTAATTCCACAGAGCTCTTGCACAAGAGCAAGTGACTAAACAAGCCAGACAATACAATATGATTTTATTAACTACTGAACTTCAGAAGCTCATGGTATGCACAGGGTTGGAGAACAGTCCATTTCTCACAAGTTCCTCTTGAGATGAAAAATCTGAGTGTTTTGTCTACAGGACTGGGGGTAGTTCCTCAGCAGCCTTAGAAGATAGGAACTATTATTACTTTTTCTTCCTTTAGGGATAAAAGACTAGAGATTAATGTCTCTATAGTCTGTGTTAGGCCTGAGCTTGAGTTCATCCTGAACTCAGAATAGATTTGTCAACTAGAGGGTATGCATGGGAGGATGTCTGTGCTGTGTCTGTGTGTGGACACTTGTATCTGAGCTAAATGTCCCCATTCCTCTGGAGTCAGAGAATAGGGAGGGATGGGATAAAACTAAGAAGAGAAATCATAGGTGAGAAAGTGCTATCTTATGGAAAATTCCAGATCTCCTAGACCTGCCTTTCCTCTCTTCATAAAGTCTGTCCCCGTAGTAAATTCTTCTTGTGCTTAAAGGCCTAAATAATTTTACAGAGAAGGCCATTGTTTCTGTGATATTGATGGGATAAATGAGGCCACAGACTGTCCTGAGGGGACAGTACTGGCCACTTCCAGCCTGGAGACTGGCACTTCTGTCTTCCTCCGTGAGACTTAGATCTCAGAGCATTGGGCAGCTTCTTGCCTTGCAAGGGTTTGTTGGATTTGCACCAATATTCCAGATCTCTGGCTCCTTTCTCAAACTGAGCCTGTAGGCTCAGTCTGACCTCTTGACTGTCATGTTTGACACTGCCAGAGCAAAGGGAGAACAGCCAGCTTCAACCAGGGGAATACCTGGCATTTGGCTGCATCAGACCGGTGCAGGATCAGGACTGAAACCAGATGAGACACCTTAGGGTTAACTGTGTTGCTTGCTGGAGTTAGCAAAGCCTTCTCACCCAGGCATTCCTAACTGGCATTAATGTAATCCATGTCAAGAGGTTTGGCCAAGATTGTCTGAGCTTCATCATTTCTGAACGCTTGCCAGGTCCTTCAGGAGCACTTTGTGTGGGAGTAAAATTCAGGGGTCATTAAGTTTCCCATTAGATCTCAAGGAGACAGGCTATCATTGGGGCAAATGAGACATAGCACATGATTTCTGGGTTTTTTTTGGTTGTGGGTCATTGGTTTTGTTTTGTTTTGTTTTNCATAAGATTTATTAAGGACTGTAAAACTCCAGACAAAAAGGGTTTCTTTTTCTTCTATAGCACAAGGAACCAAAAGGTTAATCCTTGAAGGGTTTCAGGCTGTTGTGCTCCAGCCTTTGTAAATCATTTGTTTATGGTAAACTTATGAAATTGTATGGATGTGGTGTTGCAAAATATCCATGTCTCCCTCTGTTCTCTTACGTATTCTATCTATCTTCCATAGTCTTTCTCTCCTTACCCTTCTACATTTTCTACCTTTGGGCAAAACAGAAGTGAAAAACAGAGTAAAAAAGTGTTTGAAGTGTTGCAACTCCCCAGTGATTCTCTGTATGGGGTTCAAATACCTCTCCCTGCCCGTTGGCTTGCAGGTTGTGTGACACTGCTGATAACTCCGGGATTGTGGGGAAACAGTGGTGACCTGACAAACGGAGATGCAAACCACACACACCAGAAGTCTCATGAGCTGGGTAGGCAAAGCTGAAGTCAAACTTTTCACTTGACTGTGACAAACCAAACTGAAGCACATCAAAATCAGCTTTCATTCCAGAATAAAGGGAGAAGCTAGTTTTGATTTTGGGGATCTTTTGCTATTGATCTGGGGTGATAAAAAGAAAAGGGAATTGTGGAGTTTTGTGTCACTATCATAATGATATCCACAATTCACTTCAGCTTCTCTGAAGAAATATTTCTTCAGCAAGGGCATCGCTGAAGTATTTTTGTACTTTGTCATGGAGTTCACTATGCCCAGGTCTCATCCAGTGTGTCTGACCAGCTTCTGAAAGGCAGATTACCTCCATAAATCCAGCAATCTGTTGAATTTAGAAGGCAATTAGTTTGCTATGTAAATGAAACGATGGGAGGCAAAAGGTATCAGTTTTGAAATGCAATCAAGGCCAAAGATAAAATAGGTTTCTCATCTACTCTCCAATAATTGTTTTTTAAGTGATGCCCTTGGCATGGGATACGTGGCTGTTTCCGTAGCTAACTGCAGGAAAAGCCACTTGTACCATTACCCCCAAGGCTGGGAGGAAGGTCATGTAATTCACTTCTGCAATGGCAAAAAAATGGTGGTAAAATCTCTATTGAGTGCACTTAATGGCTCGGCAGATTATTAACGAGATATGGAGCTTTTCAAACCTAATTCCCTAGGTTTAAATCCAAGCCCTGTCAGCAGCTGGAGAAAGATCTAAGGAAAATGAGTTTATGTTCTCAGCCCAGCTCCTGGAAGATGAAAAGCTGCACGACAGTTGGCACTAATTAGCACTTGTGTTGGCCTCTACTCTGCAATACCAGAGCCAGAATGGGCCAGGGAGAAAGGAACTAAAGGTGTGGTGGGTGGGACCTGTGTCTGCAGCAAGGGGTGTGCACCCATCCTGTTCCTCAGGGAGCATCCTGTCTGCAGCTCCCCGCCTAGGTCAGTCCCTCACCAGGGCAGCTGCTGCCCTGGCAGAGAGCACAGGGAGATCCAAAATGTTATGGTTTCAATGGACTTAGGAAGGGTGGGCTAAGAGACCCAGGTTGAGAGCCAGAGAGGGATAGCCAGGGGCAGAACACATGATCTGACCCTCTTCTCCTGTCCTACCTTGTGCTGGCCTCTGCTTCTGCTCTCCACCTCCACCAGCTCTAAACCTGCCTGGAGATTATTGCAAGGTGCATTTTTCCCTTGTATGTGTGACTACTGGTTTTACCATTTAGGGTAGCCTGGATCTGCTCCAAGATGCGTTTCCGAGCAGTGACTCCATCCTGGCATAAAAAATAATTAGGATAATAAATAAAGTTCAATATTGTACATGGAGTTTCTTTTGTCAGTGGCACTTAATCCCTCGGTTTGGGCTCAGGCCAACCTCTACATCCCATCTGGAAGCTGGAAGAAGAGCAGGATAATATCTACAGCACTCTGGTCCCTCCAGCCATATTTCAGCCATGCTCAGCTACCCTACCTGGTGGTCCCATTGTGCCCTGCTGAACTGCTTGTTTTCAGTGGTCTATCACACCACCTCTGCCTTGACTGCTGAAAGAGATGAAGACAGACCTCAGTGCACATCCTGAGCCAGAGCTTCCTGCTCTCTGAAATCGCTTGGCAAGGGGAGAGGCATCAAACTGATCTCAATCACGCTCAGACAGGTTGGAGTGTGTTAGGCATCCATCTAATTGGCTGCTCTTATCCTGAGCTAATATTACTTTTCTCTTTATCTTTAAGTCTTTTATCTTTAAATAGTAATCATTATCTGTAAAACAAATAAATAAATCAAAACCTTCTCTAAAAGCTACTACACCATGGCTAAGAGTGGGCAGTCCAGCCACTTAGAGACCTCAGCCACTGCATTAATGCAAGCGTATGTCCGATCTCTTCTTTCTCCATTAATCTTCTTTAATCCACCGAGAGCTTGTAGGATTTCCAGTTAGTAGTCTTTCAATAATTTCTTCATTTCCAAAGAGGCAGAAGTCTCAGCCTGCCCAGCAGGGCAAGCTGTGGCACTGGCTCACTGAACAGAGCTTAGATTATGGGAGAAGAGGGAACGATTGTCAGGTCAAGGGAAATACCTTGCTGGCAAAGGCGTGTAAATGTCAGTCAGCTTGTAAAAGTTAAACCAAGGTTCTAGGAAGTCCTGGGATTTGTTTCGAAATCACGATGCTCGACAACATTTGCAGGTTCTTTTTACTTGACCTTTATTTTCTCAAGCTTTATGCAGCAGGCACTTCATCCTACTTAACTGAAGCCTTCCAGAAGTTAAGTGCCCTAAGCCCTTTATAGACTGTAGAAAGAAACAAGCACAGCCTGATCCACCTACCTTAGAAATGTACCCTGAGATGAGGGATGATAGTCCTGCTGACCATGACTAGCTGCTTAAATTTAAAATTAATCCTACACTGACATGGTTTTTTTATTAGTATTAGTTTAGTCCAACGAGGTCTGATGCTGGAGGGAGATTTCCCTCGGAGCTGTTTTCAAGCCAAGCAGTGATATTAGAGAGCATGTTCCTTTAGAGTAAGTTGTCTATTTATGCACCAGGGCTGCAGCAACCCCAGAGAACGGGACTCAACAGTGCAAGATCTGCTCAAGTATCTCATTTCCAGTTTAATTGTTCAAATTTACCCTGTTTTTCTATGCTTTTTTGGATTGCGTTATTAGAAGACAGTAACAAAAGCCAAAAAGGCTCTTGGAGTGGTTAGGACATTAGGATAAGGGTCTTGCAAGCATTTTGTCACTTTTGCCTCAATCCAGACCTCCTGGACTCATCTGTAAATAAAAGTGTACCTATTCTGTCAATGCAGTCTGTTCCTTTGGGGTTTTATCATGGGTCTATAGAGTATTAAAAGCAAAATACAGTTGTAATACTGGTATTTTGGGGCGCCCTGGGAAGCCTGAGGAGCTGAGTCCTGACTGTGGATGATGAGCAGCTGACCATGGGGCCAGCTCCAAGGACAGAGACCTGAAATGGATCTGGAAACTCTGATGGTGTGCTGGGGAGGCTGAGCTGTGAGATGAATTTTTGATTTATCAGGTTTAAAAGCTTATGGGATTCAGGAGTTAGATCCAAGATAGCATACAGCTATCCAGCCATGAAGAATGGAACAAGACTCCCTTAGTACTATAATAGCATCCTGAGGAAAGAGCGAAAAACCCAACCAACCAACCAAACGAAACTAGAAGGAAAGATTTTCTTTTCTTTGCATTAGGATGGAAAGGAAATAGATTTTCTTGCTGTTGTCACATGCAGCCAAGTTGTCTGTGCTCTCTCCAGGCCTTGGGTCTCCCCTTTTCCAGAATTTTGTCATGTCTGTTTCAGCTGAAATATCTCCAGGGGAGAGGGAGTCTCTCCGAGGGGTTTAGAAGAGGGCAATGGTGCCCTGATCTTGCTGGGGGCATGCAGGTGCCACAGCAGTTGAACACATCAGGTATTTGTATCACAAAGAGGACGAGAGATGGTATCTTCACCCAAGAGTAGTTCATGTGAAGTGCTCGTATTTGTTGATTTCAAACTCAACATGAGCCAGCAGTGTGCACTTGCAGCCCAGGAGGCCAAATGTATCCCAGGCTGCATCAAAAGAGCCTTCCAGTACCTGAAGGGGACCTGCAAGAAAGCTGAGGAGGGACTTTTTACAAGGGCATGTAGTGACAGGATGAGGGGTGATGGTTTTAAGCTAGATGAAGGTAGATTTAGACTTGATATTACGAAGAAATTCTTTACAGTGACAGAGGTGAGACTCTTGCACAGGTTGCCCAGGGGAGCTGTGGATGCTCCATCACTTGGAGTGTTCAAGACCAGGTTGGACAGGGCCTTGAGCAACCTGCTCTAGTGGGAGGTGGCAGGGAGGTTGGAACAAGATGATCTTTAAGGATCCTTCCAACCCAAACCAGTCTAAGATCCTATGATCCCTGCTTTTACCAGTGCAACTGGAAAACCAAGAGTTTCACACACGTGCCACACACCACAGGGAGGATTTTCTGACATCCAGGACCTTGTAAGAGCACATGGCAGCTGCTGCTCTGCTTCTAAATGCAAATGTGGGGCCAGAGCATGAAGTGTGTATGTGGGGGAGGTGGTTTTGCTTAGCTTCTGTTTTTCCTGATCCCTCTCTCAGTCTGACAGGAGATGCTGGGGTTTGTGCTGGCTCCCCAGCCATTTTCTCCTGCCTCTTTGCTTCCCTCTGAGCTGTGTCCCAGCCGCCAGCTAGGAAAGGAACCCTGCAGCACCGTACTCACTTCATTTGGAGTGATTAATACTAAAAACTACAAGTAATACCCACGGGAAGTTTACAAGGAACATTTTCTGTAATTAAAAATAGCGCCTGGGCGACCGCCTGTGGGTTGTGTTACAGAAAAGTACTATTCCCTGTCTCTGCATGTGCAAATCAAGATTGTAAAGGGAAAATATTAATAGTCGATGGCTTGACTCGCTGAGGAGGTGGTTTAGTGGCTGTTTCCTTCCACAGTAATGATTTTCTGCACCTGCTTTCACCAGTTTCTCACTGAGGTACCTTCGGGCAAAGGGACTGCTTGGGGAAATTCCTGAGAACTGGAAAAATATGAAGGTGTCTGGGCAAACACGGAGATGAAGCTGGTTCTTGGCACTTGTAAAGTGCTTCTGCGCGCTGCAGAATATCCGGTCCGATCCTCACCATCTGGCCCAATAATCAAGGCTTCAGTAGAAACCCAGATTTGTTGTAAATTAGAACATGTAATTAGAAAATGTGTCTGCTAATTGAGTCCCTTTGATGTAAGCTTCAAGATGTGACGCTGATCCCCACACAAGAAAAGGGTTTTCAATGCCTTTTATTTATATACATTTCCCCCCATTTATTGTTATTTGCAGCTCGAACTCTTTGCTGATCAGAAATATTCAGAAATTCATCCTGCAAAGAGCAGTGTCACTTCGGCTATTTATAAACACGATGCTGGCACAAAGTGCCATTCAGCAAATTCCTTTTTTTAGGTTGCTTCTCCCCCCCCCC
>VWZY01010924.1:247261-257864 GCA_013399075.1 Chloroceryle aenea
TTTCTTCCCTTTCCTTTATACTTCCAACTACAAAACAAGAAGTTTCTATTTTAGTTCGCGCAGGAATGTTCAAAGCGAGCCAAGAGGCGATGATTCAGTAGGTGGCACTCCTCCCTCTCGGTCAGCTCCGCCGATGGCAGCCCTGCCACCAGAAGGATTTTGCCTTCCTAAAGGTGCTGCCTCTCACCAGCGGTGGGAAACGGGCTCCTTGAACTCATGTGCTCACCCAGCATCCCAGGGCACCTGCTGCAAACAAAACCCCCCACAACCCCAAGGTGTAAAGCTCAATGCCACGGCAGATTTCCCAGCAGATCTTCTCAGCTCAGCTCTCTGCAGCCTGCCCTGTGGTTTGAATGAGCCACTGTGGCCTTTACTGGTGGTCTGGGGGAAGCACCGCACGCTCTGGGTGCTGCGAAGCTCCTGCCCCTGTGCTCTCTCTCTGCTCCCACTGCATCTGCTCTTGCAAAATGTTTTGGAGTTACTTGAGAAAGGGAGCGCTGCAGACATGCAAAATCTTATTACCCTTATATAAGCCAAAGGAATTAATTAAATAAATGCATAAAAATAACCTCTCAGAAAAAGCTAGCATATAACTTAATTTCCTGCCACTCTCTTAAATCTGCGACAGCACAAAGCTGGGTCTTTCTGATGCTTTTCACCTTGTGAGAAAATATCTCCAGATAGAGAAGAAGAAGGAAGTTTAACCCCTGAGACTCTGGCCTCTTTCCATATTAGGGTGACAGCTTCATTCTCTGAACTGGTAAATGCCTGTACAACACAAAGGAACACGGATAAAAGCACAGCACAGGCAGCCACAGCCCTGGAAGGTGCTGTGCCTGGTGCTGTACAGCCAAAGGCCAGCTCAGTGCTCCTGCTTTTTCAAGATGCAGCAACAAGCTTCCCAGGATCAATGCTGGCTTCTTTACAGCCACCACTGATCCAGAGCACGAGGGGAGCAGAGCAGGCTCAAAGGCAGCCCCAGAAAGGTGCAGGCGGTGCTGTGGGTGTCACAGGGAGCTGGGCTCTAGCCCAGCATCATTTATGTTGCTTCGGAGGAGCAGCTGTTGCCTTACAGTGAATGAACAAGGGAGGAATCCGGCCCGAAGGATTTTTGCAAAGGGAAACTGGATTGACAGGATTCTCCACCAAACTCTGCCTGCTCCATGCAGAACCAGCTCACTCACAAAGGTCTTCCCGGGACTGCTGGTACCAAGCAGAAGCAATTAGAGCAGATCAACATGATTATCCCAACTTGCCAGCAGTCCCCACTGCAGAAAAGAGAGTTCAAGGAGCTCTGCCTCCTCTCTAGGCAAAAGGCAATTGCTTTCCTGGATATCAGGCTCTCCTTGGAGATGCTGAACATCTCCAGCCCCGCAGTAGGTATCCTGTTGGTCCCAGACTGGAGGGAGCACAGCTGGAATAATGGCACTGCTCTGCAGCTGCCCCAGGAGCAGAAAACACCTCTCTGGTCCTGCTCACTGGGGAATGCGCTCAAAACCCAGCTCAGCTACCTAGATTGTGGGAATGGCTGAGGATTTAGGTCTTAATAAAGCAAATGCTCGTGACCACCGACACCACTGTGACAACTGGCTGTCCGCTGTAATTAGGAAAAATGCATATTGCTAAAAGACACAAGAGCATGTCAGATGAGTTTAGTGTTCCTAATAAAAAAAATCTAATTCCCTTAATCTGTATCAAACACTAAAAGCTACATGCTACCAATTATTTTCTTCTAGTTTTAATTTACAACAATCAGTTATAATGGATTAAATTAATTCTTAGTTTAATTTTGTTGGCTGTGTGTTTAGAATCCCATTTTTTTCCATCTCCCATTTTCCTGGTGCTGGAAATTAGCTTCATTTAGCTTCAGTGGTGCTGGTTAAGGTGGAACATCGGTCCTAATTGTTTACTAATCATCGCAACCTTTGGTGTAATTCACGATTTGCTGCAGCTTCAGTGTGGGTTTTAGTCTCATTAGCTTTGCTTACCCTTTGAAATCCAAGGTTTTAAAATTAACATTATAAACATCGCCATCTGTACCTCCCATCAATACACCTCTTGTTTTCATCACTTACTCTGCTCTGTCTTTGCCTGTAGAGAAGCCCAGGGGGTTATCCCAATTTACACCGGTTCATCTGCATCTTCAGACCCTAGAACTGGTCAGAAATCCCACTCAGGCAGAGGAGCTCCCTTAAACCTCCTCTTCCTGGGGATGGGCTGGCTGAGGACCAGACTATGTCACTGGCACCCAGAGAAGCAGCCAGGGAAGCGGCAGAGCTTGAACAGTCACAGGGCTCTTGGCACCTTGGTAAGAGAATTCTTAAGCTGTTTGAGGTAGACGGTGGATTGTGAATGGCAAAATTACCCTCGGGGTTAGTTCTTGTGCTATGCAAATCACTGGCAGGCTCTCCTTGACCGCGTGCTGCAGATCCCTGCGGCAGCGGTGGATGGGAGCAGCTGCTGCATCACAGAGACTCGGCGTCAGCCTCCCCGCCTCAAGAGGAGGCCTTCTTCTGCTGAAGGAGACTTCTCCATCGTGCTGTGCCTTACACAGCCTAATTATCCCAAGGCAGCAGAGGTTGCACTCGTCTTTTGCTTTGCAGGAGCATGGTTCGTATTCAAGCCTTAATAAGCATTAAGTAAAATAAACCTGAAGAGCAGGCTTAGAGGAGTCTGATGGATTGTGCTTGCTTAGCACTTGTTGACATGGGAGTCTTTTCCAGATTTATTCTTCTTTCCCTAGAATTTTGTCATTGCAGGGAAGTGGAGCAAAGTTCAGACAAAGTCAAAACACTGGTATTTTTAAATAGAGCATCTCACTTTCTTCTTTATACATTGCTTTTCATTTTGAATGATTATTTTTGCCTGGCAAGTGAGAATGCATTACATCATCAAAAAGTCAGCTTTAAAGCCCTGCAACCAGAATGTCAGCATTTTGGGTGTCCTTTTCTCTCTGAAAACAAAGGAAACGAGTCAGAAAATTGAGACCTCTGGGCAAAGAAAGCACCGTTCCTCTGCTCAGCTTTGGCAGCAAAAAAACTTAGGGAGAGCTTTTAGCACACTCGTGTTATCATCGCTCAATCTGATCTACATGATGTGCTCAGGGCAGCAGGGACCAGCAGTACTGTTCTCTTGAATGCACACGGAGTTAAACCCATCAAATACACGCTGCTGTATTTGCTTTAAGGGACTGAGCATAGGTGAAGACACACAGATTGTTATCGAGCTCAGATCACTCTGTGGACTGGCAATGCTGGCTGTGCTCCCTCCTTGCCTGGCACTGAAGCTGATCTACACCTTCGCCCAAACTTTGGTGTTGGAGAGGTCAGTCTTGCCTGCCAAGCAATACCATGGACAGTGGGACTAGATCACAGAATCCCAGCAGGGTGGGGGCTGGAAGGGAGCTCTGGAGATGATCCAGTGCCACCCCCCCTGCTCCACCCTGCAGGGTCACCCAGAGCAGGGGGCCCAGCAGCGCAGGGTCCAGGTGGGTTGGGAATCTCTCCAGAGAAGGAGACTCCTCAGCCTCTCTGGGCAGCCTGGGAGAGGCTCCAGCACCCTCACACCAAAGAACTTTCTCCTCCTGCTCAGGTGGAACCTCCTGGGTTAACCTCCTGCTCAGCATTGCTCAGCTCCCCTCTCAGGCTGCTCTTCTCCAGCTGCACAGCCCCAAGTCTCTCAGCTTTTCCCCAGCACAGAGATGCTCCAGCCCCTCAGCATCTTCATAGCCTCTGCTTGTCTCTTTCCAGGTGGGGCCTCTGTTTACTTATAAGAAAATAATAGAATAGTAGAATAAAATGCCAGACACCAGGCAGCTTTAATCATAGCATCTCAAACTCAGGATTGCTTCTGGATTATGCACTTGATCAGAGAGGTGCAAGATCTGGAGCCAGTTTCAAACCTCCCTTCCTCTCCCTCTCCCCTCCTTCTCTTCCCTGGGCCCCTTCCTAACCAAGACTTTAGTCTGTGGTATGGAAGAACCTTTGAAATCACCCTGTCACTGTGCAGATCCTTGTATGCAGATGAATGGTTAATAGGTGCAATGCAGACGTAATTACAGAGTTATAAGAGCTTTATTTATGCTCTTCACATTAAAGTGATATCACGCTATTAAATCTTCTTACCATTAGCTACTCAGTTTGGAGAGAGAGAGAGTGTGTGTCTAAGTGAGGCAATCATGGGAAAATTTTCTCATTAGTCTCTTAAGAACAGAGAAAGACACGAAGAAAGGCGTATTCGTCAGCCAGGGCTGCTGCGCAGGCAGGCAGAGCTGTATTATATCCTTTGGCATTGTTCCTCTAGAGAAGTTTGCAGACATTATTCCTATGAGCAGTGCGTGGTGGTCACTGCTACCTTCCCCTCCATCTTTCCTTCCCCTTCCCCTGCCTTTGGGCACTTGCCCCAGCCCCTGGGCTCCGAGGCCATCGCCTCTCTCCGAATGAAAGGCGCTTCCCACGAGCAATGCTGCTCAGAGCAGGGGGTTGTTTTTCAGCTGGGATTTTTTTTTTAGGGTGGGATAAGCACAGATTTGGTGATAACGGAATATTTCTCTTTTCCCTGGTGTGGGTTTTGCCCGTGTTCTGCGTGATGCAAGCGAAAGCAGCTTCCCCCACAGCCCCAGATGAGATGCTTCATGGCAAAGGTTTCCGAATAACAGGGATCACTTCTGAGATTTGAAATAATCCATGAGTTTGAAATTCCTTTCCAGCGTGTTAAACCATATCAAAGCTGCATACGGGTGAGAAGGAACTATTTATTTCTTTACTGCTATACATCAGTGAAGTATTTTATTGAACTCAAAGCAGAAGACTTTTGATTATTTGCCAAAAAGTTCAAAACCCCCTTTTTTTGTTGTTTCATTTTCCCCCATATTTTTTTTCCCCCAAAACTGTCAGCAAAATACAAAGAATATCAGCCCTGTGACTTCACGTTCATCAGCAGCTACATGGAAGGCTTGCTTTCTGCTACAGGGATCTTAAAATGTTCATCTGAAATTAATAGTAGAATATATTTTTATTATGTGATGTGGAACAATAAACCCAGATGTTCACTGTGCAACGAGAGCTCGCTGCAGTGATATAAATCTTTGAATTCATTTAGTTTTTATCTTTTGTCGGATGTGGAAGGACAGTTTTCTGTGCATGTTTTATCCAACTCAGATTTTACTCAGCAAAATGAAATGAAGCTGGTTTAATCCCAAATGCAAATGTTTTAGCTGGATGAAAATGCCCATAAAACCCAGAATCCCAAAGATGAGATAGGTCCAGACCTTGGAGGTGCTCTGATTTGGGGTCCGTTTCGGGTGGGTTTAGGTTTCTAGTTGACTGTCTTCTGGATTAACATGGTAATGATACATATCAAAGCTTCACCTTCCTCCCCCAAAGTACATCCAAAGGGAGCTGCTGCTGCTGAGCCTGCTCATTGACTTTTGTGATGGTGCTGTTTGCTCGCGGCCAGCTCACCGTGCATTTCAGTTCACTCCGTAATGAGCCAGCAGCTCAGGAGTCCAGCTGATGGCTTCTCTGGTGGCTGCTCTCCTGGGCAGGTCTGAAAGCCCAGCTAACCCTGAGCAGGGACGTGTTGGTGCCAGAACGAGCTGGAGCTTCCAGCAAGCGGGAGACCGTGTCTTGGAGCAGTTTGCAGAGTTGTATTGTGTACATAGTCCTAATGTGATCGAGGAACACGGTGGTGTAACCACACCCTGGTTTTGTTTTCCCTTCCCCACCATTTGCTTAATGTCACTTATTTAGAGGGAAGCATGGTTCATGTGCATGTTCCAGCTGCGCTCTGGTGGGGTGACAGTTGTCTCTTGCACAGCACAGCCAAGCCGTAGATCATGGACTGTGCTGTGCAGCAGCAGCTCCACATTTGCTTTGAAGGTGGGGAAACTGAGGCACAGTCTACTGGCAGAAACCCCAGGCCTGAACCCAAGTGCTTTCTGACAGCTCTCCCCTGTAAGAGAGTCCAAGTTTTTAAGAGGCTACAGAAGAGCTATTGCAGCCCTGGGGCTGTCACGCGTTGTGGAGCGGAGTTCTCTGCATCTCACAGCCGCGGCTTCTGGCGACCACCTCCCTCCCTCCTCAGCCTATACAAGAGGGCAGGGGGATGGGGTGGAACAGCAGGGCTGGGCCAAGCTGCACAAAAATGCTGGGTCATGAACAGTTCAGGAGGGGGGAAAAAAGGAAGAGGAAAAAGCTTGTCATGGGCTTCCAGTAAACACAATATCTGACACCGAGTTAATGGGGGGATTACGCGGAATCAGCATATGCATTTCTCAAAGTGACTTTCCTCCACGGAAGGACACTAATCGTGCTTTCAGAGATCAAAGCCTTTAATCAACGTTTAAGCATCTTAAGTTTGTTCCACTTTATTAAATGAAAATAATGACACTGTACATTACATTAAGGCGGAGGAAGATGCCCCAGAAATGTTGCCTCTTTCCTCGCCCTGCCCGTTAGAGCTGAGCACAAAATTGCCTCCCGTCCCACAGGGAAATGGCAACTTGCAGAGCACCGCTGGGAGAGGTGACCTTGATCTCCATCACCCAAAAGGAGATCAGACACATCTCTTGTCATGTGCTGAAGGTGGAGTCGTCCACTATGGGCACAACCACAGGGGCTGTGCATGCTCAGGGAGGTGACAAGTAGTTCTGTGAGGATCTGATGGGGTAAAACCTTTTTTTCACTGCAAAACACAGGGTGCCTTATTGACATCTCTAGCAAACTTAGCCTTCTTGTGCTGAGTAGCCTGTTTGCTGGCTGTGCCTTGGGAGGAGTTAGATGTGGTCCTTTAGAAAGAGCTAAAATGAAACTTTCACATTTTCCAGTTTGAAGCAGTCTTGCTTAGAATTCACCGTTATATTTATGAACACTTTTGAAAACAAGCTGGAAGTAAAACTTTCCCTTGGGTCTGCAGTTATTTTTTTCCATTCCAATTTACTAAATTAAAAATAAAATTAAAAGAAAAGTTAAATAGAATCTTTTATTTCCTATTTTAAATTATGCAGCATTCCCAAAGAACCTTGAAACAAATTATTCAAACAGGTCTTTGCTTTCTCCCATGCTGAAGGACTGCCCTTGCAGTGGGAGAACAGCTGCAAGAAGAGAAGAGAAGCTTTGCAAACCTTGTCTCTGCCCAACACTCCAGAACACAGGGAAGAGAATAGGCCCTCCTGCATCATGCCTGTTACCATCTCATCTGCATCCAGCATTGATGCCATCTCTCAAGCTGCAGTGTTGGAGCAGGAAGGTCTGATCCAGCTTTCAATCACCCTCTTCTTAATTAGGTCTTGCTTTAGGAGCTTTACCGCGAATAACCTAACCACCGCCAGGGAGGCGTGACACAGCCACTAGCTCTGCTGCAGTTCCATTTGCTGTCTGTCCCCCAGCTTCTTTTTTGCTGGGCTTGCCCACAGGAGAATTAGGAAACTCCTTTCCTCGTGCAGAGCAATGTGATGGGCACCCGGGGTCAGAGCAGCCCTTGGGAGCCTCCCAAGGCTGCTCAGCTCACTCTACTCCACTCCCCACCCGGCTGGGGATCCACCACTGCCGCCCAGCTCAGGTGCTGTTCTTGCAGGAGGTGCAGTGGTGTCGTGATGGGTACCTGTTTTCTATTGCCAGGAGAAGAAGGGGTTTATGGCAGATGGCTACAGCTCCCCACCCCAGTAAATAAATATCCAGTGACAGAGAGATGAGCAAGCAGGATTGAAAGAGTCAGCATTGGCTCGGGCTTCCAAAGCTGCTTTTCTGAGCGTCGTTTAGCAGCTGCTCTCCTCCTCAACGGTGCTGCAATGCTCAGCTCGTTGGCAGAGCAAATTCATCTGGTGGAGGTGAGCAGCAGGGACCTCAAGGCTCTGCCGTTGGCTCCTGGGTTTGCCTGTCAGTCTTTGTATGACTTTCAGGTACGTCATCCGTAAGCTCTCAAAAAGGTTTTTTCCAACCTCAACTACAGGGCCATCTTAACAGCTCACCTGAGTTTGAAAAAAACCACTTGTTTCCTTCCTGGTTTAGGTGCAAGAATCTGCCAGGATGGTGTCCATTCAGAGCAGTGTTCACCACCCTCCCCAGCTCTTTACCTATTGCTGTAGAGATTTTGGGCTACACTTTTGATTCTTGGCTTGACCATTTCCACCTTGCTATCCAGTTGGCTTTAGCAGGAGGGTTGGGGCAGTCCTTGTCAAACCTCGGGGTTTGCTAGTTAGCAAGTCAAACTAAAGCTCCTTTATTGAGGAAATGACTTTCCAGAGCTGGCAGAAGTTTGCAGCTTTGTCGTGTGTCAGCGGTCCGCAGTCATAAGCTAAGAGCAAGATGATAGCTGAGATGCAAATCTGTAGTTTCATCTTGAAATGGTAACTTTTCAGTGTCTAAATCTTGCTTTCTTCTGTCTAGACACACCAGTACTATTATGACTTCCTAAACAGCCAGTCCAACATTTACATTGTGGACAGGGTTGCAAATTCTGCCTGCTCTTGCATTTCTTCCCATCCAGGAGTCACTGTTTGCTCTGGGTGGCGTTGCATCCTTCTGAGGTTTATTTTTCATAAACGATCATTATCGCTGTCTTCCCTGCAATGCTGAACAGCCTGATCTTTGCATGTCACATATCATTAGGTTTTAAGTCATTTAGCAAATACATTAGTCTGCAGCTGGATGGAACTGTCTGGTATGTGCCACTTGATTTCAGCTTTCATGGTCTGACACTCACTTCAGGTTTTAAGATCTTAATGTGATTATTCTGTGCCTCAGTTTACCTTTCTTACCTACCAATTTATTTTAAAAATGAAAAAAAAAACAAACCTGTTCCTCTGATCTTTGCTTTTTTTAATGAGCAGTGCAAAGTGCAGTACCTGTCAGCAGCTGTTTGAGCCACAGAGATTTTACATGTGAACACACACACATGTATGCACTGGCACACGGCAGCACGCACACACCAGCCTCCAAGCAGAGGGAACCTTCTCTGGTTCCTTCTGGGACTGCAGCCCTTCTGGGGTTTCTCTGGGACTCCTCCTGGGAATGGGAGTTCAGCCGAGCCCTGGCTTCACCCTGTCCCCGTGCCCCCTGTCCCCGTGCCCTTGCTGCAGAGCTGTTGTGGGGGTTAGTTCATTAACGTTTGTAGAAGGTACCTGAAGTGGAAAATCATTTCTGAGCATGGATGTTCGGGTAGCAGGGAAGAGCTGTCATGCCAGTCACACCAGTTCACTGCTTCCCATGAAACTGTCACCTCCATTTGGAGTTTGCCTTTTGCAGTGTCTGAGCATGGACAGGGATGTAACTCCCACCCTGACCTCCCCAGTGTCATCTGGGTGGGGTCGAAAGTCGCAGACTTTATCTGTCTAAACAGGCGGAGTGAGGGTGCAGCAGGAGAAGCTGGAGATGAGCAGCCAGTGCACACTGGCAGCCCAGCAGGCCGATTGCATCCTGGGCCACAACAAAAGCAGCATGGACAGCAGATGGAGAGAGGGGATTCTGCCACTTTGCTCTGGTGAGACCTCACCTGGAGCACTGCATCCAGCTCTGGAGCCCTTAACACAAGGACGTGGACCTGATGGAGTAGGTCCAGAGGAGGGCCATGAAAATAATCCGAGGGCTGGAACCCCTCTCCTACAAAGACAAGCTGAGGGAGCTGGGGTTGTTCAGCCTGGAGAAGAGAAGGATCTGGGGGGACCTTATAGCAAACTGCCAGTACCTGAAGGGAGATAGAAGAAGGCAGGAAAGGGCCTGTTTTCAAAGGCCTGTAGTGACAGGTCGAGGGGCAGTGATTTTCAACTAGAGAAGAGTAGATTTAGACGGGATGTTAGAAGCAAGTTGTGGTGAAACACTGGAACAGGTTGCCCAGGGAGGTGGTTGAGGCCCCATCCCTGAAGATATTCAAGGTGAGGCTCAGTGAGGCTCTGAGTGACCTGCTCTATTTGCAGATGTCCCTGCTCACTGCAGGGGTGTCAGACTAGAAGACCTTTAGAGGTCCCTTCTGGCCAAAGCCATTCTATGATTGTATGATTTGTCCCTGAGGGAATGAGATAATTGACAACACCAGAACAGTCCAAGCTGGTGGCTGGAGCACACTGCTTGGAGCTGATGGCAGGGACATAAACTCCCCTCCCTTCGTACCTATTTTAATAATGTAGACTGGAGGAAAAAGAGGGGGGAAAATGTTTTTCTCTCCCAGTTACAACAGTTCTCGTCTTTACGTCTGTGCCATTCATCATGCAGGGCTCAGGGCAAAACAAGACAGGATTTCCATTTTTTCCACCCGATGCACATTTGTCTGGATTTGTCTCCCTGAATGACTCACGGTTGGTCCCAAATGGAGACAGCAGCTGTGGCTCCAACATCCCTGAACATCCCAGACTTCATTGGCACAAACCTCTCAGCAGCTTCTGCCACCCCTTGGGCAGCTTCTGCAGGGACCTGATGCAGCAACACCTCGAGCGGGGGCCAAAGGGCAGAATCACAGAATCATTAAGGTCAGAAACAACCTTGAAGATCAGCAAGTCCAACCATCTACTAAATATTATCAGGACCTCTAAGCCATGGCCTGAAGTGCCACATCTGGATGTTTTTTGAACCCCTCCAGGGATTCTGACTCCACCCCCTCCCTGGGCAGC
>VWZY01010924.1:262080-303318 GCA_013399075.1 Chloroceryle aenea
GTTCTTCTCATGGAAACACAAACCATCCCACAATGTGCTGGAAGAGGAGAAAAGCTGAAAGGGAGGCAAAACCACATGTGTTAAACTGTGTGCATTAGTCTTTGCTAAGCAGAAGTCCCCAAGGTCATATCCCATCAGGGGCCTTCAGCAGCCAGAAGGTAACCTGGATACCTTGGGAGCTGGAAGCACGATGTGTTTCGAGGAGAAGCTGGCTGCAGGAAGGTCAGACAGCTCAAACTGGGATGTGGCTGGCATGTCTCACCTCCCCAACAAGTCCCCACCTTTCTCACAGAGGTTGGACTGACCTCCATTCACAGATATGCTTCTTCTCATGTCTTTTGTCCCTCCACTCCTTTCAGGAGCACCTCAGAGAGCTATCTCCTTTCCCACCTCTCCATCTGGAGGTAGAGCAAAGTCCTGATGGTCTTGACCAACATGTACCTCCCCTATCCATTCTTGGCGACCACAGCAGCAGGTAGGAGGACCCTCAGCCTTCTCTCTCCCCACCTGTCTGCTGGAAGGAGTCTTCTCCTCTCCCATCAACTTGCTCTGCAGAATAGACAGCTGCCAAGAGCAGTAATTAGGCCTTACCTCACTCTGCCTAGCACTGCCAGCTGATGGTACAATTAAGCTGCATTATTTCTTTCTAAATTGAGAAACCCTTCCCCGTCTCCCTTTCCTCCCCTCCTCCTTTTGCTCCTCTTCTCCTCCCTCTTTCTCTGTTGTCTCCATCAACATCCGGAGCAGGAGGGTAGGGTCTGTTCCATCTCCTGGCACAGCTACTTGTGTGGACATTGCTGACCACAAGAAGCCAACTTTGGCCAGAGCAGAATTGGACAGTAAATCTTTGTGATTTCGGTTCATCTGGACTGGATGTTTAAGTTTGAGATTGATGGGCAGATAATGAGAGCAGCAGCATCTTCAAAGAGCTGGTGGAAGCTGGGTGCATGGACCTTAAACCTTAGTGAGTCACCAGGGCTAGAAGCAGAAAGAAGAGCACAGTCTGTCTCTTCATTTGGGGATAGACAGAACAGGAGGAGGAGGCCAAACCTTCTCATTAGTGACAACTGCCCGTTTCTGTTTGTGGCCACAAGCAAACCCATCGTGCAATGGTTTCATGTTGTGCAAGTGAGAGAAACATCTTACCTGCCATGGAGGACAGGCCATGTGGGCTCCATCATCACCAGCAGAAACCACATGGCCTGCCTTGCACAGAGGTGCAGGGCTCCCAGAGCAGGTTTGCTGGAAGGTTACTGTGAACAGTTACTCATCTGACAGTCATTACACCTCAGGGTAGGACAACCCAGAGTGACATGAAACTATGGTAAACAACCCATAAAGGACCTATTAATTCCTCTCGCTATGGTTTCGATTTGTTGTTCGTTTCCTTTTTTGACTCAAGTCGTTTTGAAATAACTGGAAATCATTAAAAAGAAGGAGCATGGCATGAAGAGTTTGTCATGTTTCCTCAGCCTGCATGAGAGGACTGCTGGGGGCATCTAAAGCTTTGGACTTTGTGAAAGTGACAGCCTGGATACCACTTGCTTCTTGTCATGTGATTTACTTGCTCATTGAATCTGGAGTGGTCAAATTCATTGCAGTGGAGCTTGTGTGGTGCAGTCGAGGAACAATAGGTATGAATTTGTCATCTGAGGGGATTGTAATCACTGTAATTAGCAGTATTTGTAGATTTTAGTCTGGCTGGCAATAAGATTTTACACAGCTCATCATCCATGCAATGATTTCTGTTACTTTGAGCAGATCAAAACTGATGTAGGTTCAGAATGACTTGGAAAAATCAATAAGCAATAAAACTTAGCATGAAACAAATAAATTATCCCAATCAGAAAAAACAAAACAAAACTAAACCAAAAACAAACACTGAGAGACCATCAAAGTAGTTAAGACAGATGAAGTCAAATGTCACTCCGAGAGATGAGCAGTTGTTCAGGCAGAGATGCCAGGCTCCCTTTCAAAATAGTTTCTCAACCCTCTTTCTTTCTTCAGGACTGGGCTTGCTTCCATCTGCCAAACTCAGTCTGAATCAAGTGGAAAAAGATAGACAGCCTGGAAAATACATCATCTTCCTAGAAGGTGTTTTCCTTTTTATTACTCTTCATAGTGAATTTGACAGTGGCCAAAAATGCCCTTTGGGAGCTGGACATCCTGCAGTCCTCTGCTTTCACCTCTGCAGATGGTGGCTGAACCATGGGACTCGGGACGGTTGCGCTGGCCCAGTTTGAGACTTAGTATTGAAGGAGACACTGAAGTTCATTCACCCCAGTGCACATCGCAGAAAGCTGGGCTGGGGGTTGAGGTGGCACTGGGGGGTGTGAGAACAGCCCATGGCTGTTGGGGTGTCTCTCACCAGCTGCTCTCTGCAAGGCATGACACCAGGAGTGTTCCTGGACAGTCACTCTGCCTACACTGGGAATGGAAACCATTGAGGTGTTGAGGGATTGATTAATTAGAATGTGCTAGAACAACTGCAATTGAGTGTCCAACTATAGCCTTCAATACTGGCTTAGTTAGGACCTAAACCTTGCTTTGCTCCCTGAACAAAGGAATGAGTCTCAACAAAGCTGGTGAGGGGTCTGGAGAACGTCTTATGAGGAGAGGCTGAGGGAACTGGGGTTGTTTAGACTGGAGAACAGGAGGCTGAGGAGAGATCATATTGGTCTCTACAACTGCTTGACAGGAGGTGGCAGTGAGGTGGGGGTTGGTCTCTTCTCCCAAGTAAATAAGCGATAGGATAAAAGGAAAAGGGCTGAAGCTGCACCAGGGGAGGTTTAGGTTGGATATAAGGAAAAACTTATTTCCTGAGAGAGTGATGCCTTGGAACAGGCTGCCCAGGGAGGGGGTGGAGTCACCATTCCTGGAGAGGGGGAAAAAACATCCAGATGTGGCACTTCAGGCCATGGCTGAGTGGTCATGATAATGTTGGGTAGATGGTTGGACGTGATCTTGAAGGTCTTTTCCAACCTTAATGATTCTGTGATTCTGTGATGCTAAGTTTAACACACTTGAACTTAACCTGTTTGACCTACCAAGGAAGGTACCAAGAGCTCACCCTGGTGCTGATACCTCCCCTCACACGCTGGACCAGGATTGTCCATTTACATCTTACGGGGCTCTGAAGCGGTGTGAGACTCATGATCTGAGTCAGTTTGGACTGGGCTAGGAGAGCTGCTAGGCCTAGGTGCTGGCAGGTGCTGCTGGTTTACGTGGAAACAGCCTCCGCCAGTTTCCAGCAGCAGCAGCAACATAATTTTTTATTGCTCATAATGACATGTTTTTAGCTAAATTAATCACTGGATTAGATCAAGTATTGGGTTCAACAGAACTGCACCGTGCCACGCTTATTGAATTTGACCCTTTCTGTGGGAGAAGTCTGTGGATGTTAATTATGGTGGGAGGACAGAATAATCCACTGGTTAAAGTCCAGCTGGGTGCTGTGGAGCAGAGCTGCCTGGACTGTGGTGCTTGGTGGCTATTGCAAAATATTTGCAGGTTGGCTTGATAGGAAGCTATGTTTTCTGCAGCTTTTTAGCAAAAGGAAACTGAATAAGAAATTATTCTGTCTTGAACAAAACATTTGCTTCGTTTGGGGGAGATTATGAATTCTTTGTTGTTTGGGTGTCTGGAAAGATGTTGAGTAATAAAATCCCACTTCAAATAAAAAATCACAATGTTTTCATAAGGGAAATTGAAGAGTGGGAAGGGAACCAGCAAGTGGAAGTGAATGAACTCAGCACTAGCTCATGGCATATTCTCAGTTTACCAGAATTTAGGGGTTTCAGCTTAAAAGAGCTGAGCCCAGCTGTACTTGGAAGAGGTGACCTCAAGTCCTTGCTTCTCACAGGCTCCCTGATGGACCTCAGGTGAGCCACTCTCCCCTTTACATCTCAGTGAAAGTCGATTTCAAGAGAAGTTCAAGGGAAAAAAAGTAAAAAAAAATGGTGTTTTCCACAATTGGGTAATCCATATAGTGTTCACATTTAATTTAAATGTTTAATTTTGATCAGTTCTTTTTGATTTTGACCTTTTAAATCCTTAATTGTTTCCTCTCTGTAAGTTAAGTTAGATTTTTAATTGGAAAATCTCTCTAAACAGGAAACCAGAGCTTTTAATTAGGAAACTATAGAATCAGGATGTTTCAGACTTGAAAACTTTTTGAACACTTAAAATGACATCTGGGTCAAAATGGACCTTTTGCTTTGAAAAGTCCTGGTTCCAGCACATCGGCATTTTGCCTTGGGGGAGAAGATGAGGGAATTTCCTGGGCAATCTCTGAATATTTCTGGTACCTGCAGCAGCTTTTTAAAACCCTTTCACATACTTTCACTTCTCCCCTCCCACACACGCTGCTGAGAAATAAATCCTTTGGAAATGGAAATCAGGCTTGAAGTAAACAGATTAGTAATGGTTATTTGGTAACACTTTATTAATTAAATGTTCTAAATACATTTAAACCTAGGCATTTAATTTAGATTTATAAGGATAATTTAGATTTATAAGAATCGTTATTATACATTAAGTACAGTAAATGCCAATTGATTTTTATAGACAATATTTACTGAGGTGTAACCACACTGCAGAATTTAATTATCTTCATACTTTGTTAAAAGGACAGTACAAAGGTTTCAGAACCAGGACCTTGTGTAAGGGCTGGCAGGACTGGGAGCAACTCCTGCTAATCTCACCTTAGAAAGCCAACTTTTACCCTGTCCCCATCTTCTGGAATCACTTCCATGTAAACAGCTCAACATGCACATTTCCATGGGGAAATCTTTCCCTGGTTGTGGTCTGCCTGTCAGCTCAGTGGGGTGGGGGGCAATGCTGAGACAGCTGCGCAGGGATTGAGAGGTGGGATGGTGCAGCCAGAGCGAGTCCCCTTCAGCATCCTTTTTGGTAGAGAGAAGCATGATGGATCCCATCAAACACTTTCTGTCCCATTCTCAATATGAGAACTTAATACCTTTTAGCATCACTCATCATCAAAAGGGCCAAGGTGTAAGGAAAACAATGTCGGGAAAGCAAGTGGAGTCAGTGGCTATGGCCAGTTCTGACTTCTGTCTTGGAGCAGCAGATTGTCATTCGGGGCTGTCTGTGGGAAAGGTATCACATCAACAGGTCTCCATATCAGGAGAAAACTAACATTTTCATGTTGTCGTGTGTGGCTTCCAAAAGAGAAAGTGTTACTCCTCTTGTTCCAAAGGGCATATTATGTTGCCATTGTGTTCTTTATGTGAAGATACTTTTGCCATCTGAGCAGCTCTCATTTCCTCATTAGCCTGTGTACAGACTCATCCATAAATCCGGTCAGCTATATCTTCCCCTTATATATCTTGGTCAGGAGCAACCCAGAAGTCAGTGCCTCTGTGTTTGTGGCCAGACCTGGTCAGAAGGACCCCATCAGGTAATGCTCCTGGTGAAGAAAAGCAAGGAGCACAATTACCCAAGCCCTGCTGCTAAAACACTAGCATCTGCAGCAAGGTAAATCACAGCCTGAGTAACCAAGTCTGTGCTTTCCAGTCCTTCGGTGGTTGGAACCTGCAGCAAAATCATTTCCACTGCTGTTTTCCAGTTGGAAACATCATCCGTGCAGGGACAGCCCATGTGTGATCTCTCGCTGTTTCATTTAGCAAAAAAATTTTTACAAACCTTTGATTCATTGGCAGTTTAGGGAGGATCATGTTCCATAAGCTTCACTTTGAGGTTTGAGCAAGAGCAAGCCCAGAATCTCAAGCAGGGGCCAATGAGTCTCACCTGTGTACACGTCAGTCCCATAAATCAGCCCAGACACTCCAACAAGTTCATGAACCTTTGGGAAACTTTAAACAAACCCGGGCTGAATCTCCAGGCTGGATGCACGGTTATTCTACGAAATAAGTCACAACATGCGTCTCAGAGGGCAGGATAACAATTGCTAAAGTGAAAATAGCATAAAGCAGAGATATTATAAGGGATAAACATATTTTTAATGCAGTTATGCTGAAGACTTCACTGTTGTGATCTTGGAATGTAAATTTGCCTGCTCTGACTTTTCCCGCATTTTTCTCTCTCCCAGTCACAAGTACTGGAAACCTGCAGTTCTCCTCAAAATTACCAGTAACCCCAAGTGCTTTAAACCTCCACAGCATCCAGCCCATGCTGTACGTTCTGCACTGTATCTCTTTAAGCTGCAGTATTGCCCGTTTTCCACATGAAAAGCCACTCGGTGCTGTACGGGGTAATTTCACAGCTCAATTGCTGGGTGGTCGTAAGGAATTAACAGTTGAGCTGCGAGCGAGTGCATCGGGCAGGGGCTGAGCATATGGCAGAGAGGGGAAAGAGACTATGCATGGGGAACCCAGCAAGCGAATGCGATGATCCTGCTGAATCTGTAATTGAGGTAATTACTTGGAATACGGATGTTGAGTTTGTGGAGGAGGAGCTTTTGCATGTGCGCTGGATTTGTGCGGACACACGGATGTTTGAGCTGACTCACTGCCTGCAGATCAGGACTGGTTGAATGCAGTGATGATGCTTTTAAGGAGAACAGGCTTTTATTCCTGAAAATATCAATGTTTGCATGTAAAGCTGGAGAAAGAGCGAAAATTAAGGTGGACTATAGGAAGGAGCAAAGCTCGGTGCCAGTGGGAACATGCTCTGTGATCTGCTTTGGCTTCCTCTGCAAATTCCTTGGGTAATGGGGATGCAAACAAGAATCACAGTCTAAAATACTTCCTCCTAGATATGCCCTGGCTGTGAAGTTGAAAACTTTTTCTCAGATCTTTTGAAATTCAGGGAAATTTGGGTTTTACTGTGCAGCCAGGGTTTCACCCACGTGTGTCAGCTGTAGTGGTAGGAGCAAAACCTGGCTGTGCTCCAGAGAGGGAAGAGTCACGGCAGGATTGTGCCACGCTGTGCCCAGGTCTCTCAGCAGGTGGGCTCAGGTCTGAGCCACATGGGGCTGTGTTGGCAGGAGGCCAGCTGTGTGGGTGCACATTCTGCTTGTGCACCGGGACCCAACACTGAGCTCCTTTGTGGTGGTTTGCCAGTGGAAGGAGAGCAGGAACCGAGCTGTCAAGAACGCTTGTCACCATCTGCCTCTGCCATCCTGATGCAGTTCTGAACTAAACCTGCTTTGCATGGGTTTCTTTGATGTTTTAATCCCAAAAATTCAGACCTTGTCCCAGGATGTGCAGGTGCAGCAGTGGAAGAGTTAGAGCTTGATGGCTTTGCACAGGAGCAATGAGCACTTGTCTGATGGCTGGACCAGCCTTATGCCGATCCCAGTTTACTGCCCCCCTTATCCTCTGGGTATAAATAAGCAAAAATGATACTTGAACAGGGCAGCAGCCCCAGAAGTGAGGTTTTTCTTTTCGTTGGCCTTGCAGTGAATGACCAGACAGAGAAATAAAAGAGAGATAAATCTACTCATGCACACAAATATTGTGATGAAAACGAAGACAGTTCTGTTGTGTGAATGTTTCGAGGAGCACAGAGCACTGGGAACATGTTCCAAATGTCAAATGGATTATACTCCAGCGCCCTTATTGTTTCATATAATTCTCATCTAATGTCACCCCTGGCAACAATAATACAAGTCTCAATATTCACTTTGATGTAGCCTCACTGAATATTTTTAAGCAAAGAGGAAATTGCCAGGAGGAGTGAGAGAAGGAGGGGGCAGGCGGGGCGGGAGTTGTTGATGCACCCAACGCAAGGGTGACAAAACAGATCCCCGAATTAAATCCATCAGAAAGATTGAGTTTGCAATTTCAGGGTCCCTGACGCCCGTGCTGCCGAAGCCCGGATAGGCTCACGTCTTGAGCTTTAATCATGAGGTTTGTCTCCATTGGAATACAATTAGGGAGCCCTGAGCTTGCAGCAAACAGACTGGAGGAGCACGGTGAAAGCAAATGCAGCAACGTGAAGGGGGACAAATCATCTTAATTTTGCCAGGCTGAAAAGAGCTGTCGCATTCCAAGGTCATGGCAAAGCGAGCCCGTTTCACGGGAAGGCGGGATAAAGTGACTAGCAATGTGGAAAGTGCAAAGGGTCAGCCTGGGCTTGGCCTCCATTATTTTATTACTCTTTTGACCCCAAAGGTATTTATGAAGGTGATTAACAGCTAGAGCAGCCAGTCCCTGAGGCCCTCACACAGCCATTACTCCATCCTCTTCCTGCTGCCTGTGTGGGTCTTTGCACCTTTGCTCTGCAGCACCGGTGCTGAGAGCGGGTCCCTGTCCCCCTCACAGCCAGCAGAACATGGGGGGCACAGGGCAAGGATGGAGCAGGGGGAGCTCAGCTCCACCTCCCCAGCTGAGCACCGGGGGATCTGCTGAGCTGCACCCTCTGCCTTCGGCAGTGACCTGCGTCTGCCTCCCTCCTCCCCTGGCTGGATCCATGAGAAGGCTTCCCAGATTGTCTCAAGGCCTCCACTGGAAGAGGAAGAGCCCATCTTATATCTCCCTCCCAGAAGCTGTATTTTTGTGAGGCTTCTCTTTGCACATGGTATGGGAGAGGGGACAATATTCTGCTTCCATGCCTTGAGATGCTGCTGTCAAACACAGTAAAACTTGGGTTCAGGTCTCCTAGGAGTTACAAATAAAGCATTTCTCCTCCTGAAGGACTTCATCTGGGAGGCACATGGGTGTCAGATGGGACAGAGACAGTTGTTCCCTTTTCTGTCAAAAATTTCACAGGCCGGGGAGTCACTCAGCACAGGGTCAGCGAGTCCTCTCAAGGGGAGAGAGCTGCAT
The DNA here is from genome assembly GCA_013399075.1 of Chloroceryle aenea. Lineage (NCBI taxonomy): Eukaryota > Metazoa > Chordata > Aves > Coraciiformes > Cerylidae > Chloroceryle > Chloroceryle aenea. Next base: position 270,831 of record VWZY01010924.1, read on the forward strand.
TTGAAGGAGTAAGAGTAAATGGGAATGGGGAGCGCTCAAGCTTTACTCAGTGCAGGCTCTACTCTTCAGAGCATGAACAAAATCTTATTAAGTCAGTCACAAAGTTTATGTCCTGTTGACCTGAAAGGAGGCTTGGCTCAGCCAAAATCTTTCTACTGGGAGAATGGAAAACACTCCAAAACGATTAAACTGGAGAGAGTTGCTTTGCTTTTGCTGTGTTCTCCCAGGAGTCTCCTGCTGCAGATCTGCTTCCTATTGGTGCTGTCACTCCAGACACCCAGACCCAGGAACAGACAGATTTGGGTCCACTGTATTTATAATCTCAATGGGTGGCCTCTCTTCTGTGTCCTTCTGTCTAAACTGATTGCACAGTGTTAATCTTATTCCAAGAGCCATCATATCTGACATGGGCATAATGTTTCACTTCTCATTTCTCACTTAAATTATAGGAGTTTCACTGAGCTCTATGATTTGTGGGCTCAGTATTGCAGGCATCAATCTCAGCTTACCTTTCTCAAATGCCACAAGGTTTTGTTCCCTTGCTGCTCTTCATCCTACACAGACCTAGTGTGGATTAAAGAGGCCGTCTCCCTGTGGAGGAACTGGAAGGACAGAGCAGTGTAAAATGCCTAGAGGTCTGGAGTCAAATGGATGTTCAAAACAGCAAAATATCAGTTTAAACATCATTTAGCTGACGTCAGGGTGTTGGGTCATAGACTGGACTTGATGATCTTGGAGGTCTATCCCAGCCTCAGTGATTCTGTCAAAACCTGAATATCATGTTATAGTTACCTTCTTATATCTCATCAGAGAAGCCACAGGACAGGAGATGAGGTCCAGACCTGGTGGTCCTGTAGAACCCCCACATTGTACCGCCAGGCTTGTCATTACTCAACCCGTCCCCTTTATTCCTCCTCTTTATTTACAGTTCTCAGGCCACGTTTCAACCTGATCAGAAATGTCTGGAAGTGTAGGATCTCTCGGCAGTGAAAGGAGGTGCAGACAGGACCCGCATAATGATTTCAGGCTTGGATACCACACTGCTAACATGTCCTGAAGTAAAACCCACCCAGCGCTCCCTCTTCAGCCAGCGAAACAAGAAGGATGCCCCACAGAAGCCAGCCAAACAACCTGGCACTGTCTGAAGACACCCATGTCTTGCTGTCTGACTGCACTGACCTGCTTCTTGACATTCAGGGAAGTGCTGAAGGTGCTCCTTGAAGAGCGGGTGTATACTGCGGGCTGTACGGGCCAACCCTGCAAGGCCTTTGACTGGTGTTGGGACTGCCAGACAGGACCACAGCAGGGATTTTTGTCATCGTAAACCCGTAGCAGATCAGACTAGCAGAGGATTAGGGTGTAAGAAATCTGGTGCTGTCTCTAGAGGGCAATTTTCCCTTATTCCCTCTGCAAAAATACAGCTGCTTAGGTTTGGCTTCAAATCCTCAGCTCACAGCAGCTGATCAGCAGTGAGTGATGGACCGCAGGCTGAGGGAGGGGATTCTCCCTCTCTACTCCACTGTTGTGATGCCCCACCTGAAACACTGCATTCAGCTCAGGAGCCCCCAACACAAGGAGGACATGGACCTGTTGGACTGGGTACAGACGAGGCCACAATGATGATCAGGCTGGAGCACCTCTGCTGGGAGGCCAGGCTGAGAGAGTTGGGGGTGTTCAGCCTGGAGAAGACAGGGCTCTGGGGAGCCTTCTTGTGGACCTTCAGTGCTTCAGGCGGGCTACAAGAAACCTGGGGAGGGACTTTTTACAAGGTCTTGTGGTGATAGGACAAGGAGTAACACCTTCAAACTTGAAGGGGGAGATTTAGGTGAGAAATTAAGAAGTTCTTGACTCTAAGGATGGTGAGACACTGGAATGGGTCGTCCAGGGAAGCTGTGGATGCTCTGTCCTTAGATTTGTTCAAGACCAGGATGGGTGAGGTTCTGAGCAACCTGCTCCAGTGGGAGGTGTCCCTGCCCATGGCAGGGGCGTTGGAACTGGGTGATCTGTAAGGTCCCTTCCAACCCAAACCATTCTGTGATTCTATAGATAACTCTGTAGGAACCACTCTTGGAAAACTGTCCCCTTTCTGGGGAGTGGCACAGGATGATTTAGTTCAGGGTAATCCAGCACCAGTATCCAAAGTGATGTCATTTCAGTGCCCTTGGTCCTGCCACACAGCCAAAGTGCAGTAACAGCCAGGAACCTGGAACTGGTTTTGATGCTGCTGATGTTTCTCCTTCTCTTTACCTCTGCCTGAGGGTATGCACCAATCTCGTAATATGTATATAAATATTATCCTTGTTAATCCCTCGGAGAAAAATAATATCAACAAAACTTATTACCCTTTCCTGCCTGGCTGACTGAATAATGTGAGCCAGATGATGTTCATATTTAAAAAAATGAAAATGCCAATAAAAAAGTAATTTAAAAAATAAAAAAATAAAAATTTCACCTCTTGGTATTTTCTTATTGCAAATGGAGAAATAACAGACATGCTACATCTGTGTGTTAAAATCCGGCAAACTCAAGTGATCTTTATTACAGCAGACACCAAAGATACAGCTGTGCTGGCCCTGTTTCAAAGCAGCACTCCTAATTTTAAGTGCATACCTAATTTTTAAGCATTTCTGGTGGATGAGCTTAATAAATCAAGAGCTTGTGAGTGTTTCTGGTGGTAGCACAGGTCAGAGTTCCCAGGTCTCAGTCATGCCCTTCTGTTGCTGGAAAAAGACAGTGTAACTGGTTCTAGTCAGGAGGATCACAATTATTTACAGGGATTTACACAGTTCTAGGACACATTCATCCATACCAACAACACAAGATTAAAATAAGGGGGAAAAACTCCACTAAAATCATGCTTTAAGCCCTACAAACAGCACAAAAGGCAGCACAGTAGCTGTAGGAACATCAGCACATTGGGCACCAAGGGAACCCACAGCAAATGCCATCAGTGGATGATTCTCATCCCCTCTAAAGAGACAAATTTGTCTGATGCGTATTAGAGAATCTATCTCTGACCAGATGTGTAGCTCAGAAAACTCTTTCCAAATTTCTCCTTTCACACCTCAATTGCTTCCCGAAGTTTTCACCTGCCAGGCTATAATTATTACTGATTGATCCCTTCATGAGATGATTTCTTCTGGTTTTGTTTGTGTTGTCTCTTTGAATCCTGGACGCAAAATCCTTGTTGGTTTGGTTGGTTGGGTTTTGCCATTTTTGGACACACAATTATAAAAGAAAGAATCATCAAGGACTACAAATGGAATGGCCAAATTATAAATCAAGGGTACCCATCATCTTCCAGAAATGAGAAAAATCAGGCTGTTTTCCTCCCATGATGAGGATAGAGCTTTCCATTTCCAGTGTCTGGGGTCGCATCTCTCACACTTCAGCCTTATTTGTAATTGTGAATGGGCTCTTGTCCAATTACAAGGCCTCCTGCAGTTCTCCCAGTAGCTGAGGTTTTTCTGCAAGCTCTACTCCAACCATTTGTGTGGTCAGCCTGGACTTGCAGCTCGCTTTAAGAAAACCCAGCCAGTCATCTTGTCTTCATGGCTCTGAGAAGAGCCATGGTTTAAAACACTGCTTTGTGCAGAGAGATGGACACCAAGATGCAGGTATGAATTTCTCCTACTGCAGTGTATCTGTTTATGCCTGTCCACCTGGCTTGCTGATGGTCTGTCTTTCTGAAAATAAGAGATGGGCTGAAAAAGTAATGTAGAAAGGGTGACAGTCCTTCAGCAGAAGGCCTTGCATCTGTGAGTCATATTCAAGCCCAGAATTCTGTGAGGACCAAAAAGGGTTTAGATTTAGTGCTGGGCATGCTGAAATGGGTGATCTTCTCCTCGTAGAAGCCCTGTGGCAACTGAAGGGCTCAGCCAAATGAACTTCAGACACAGGAGGATTGTTACCACACTGTTAGGGCTAAATGGCTCCAGATCAGGCTCTGTCTGTATGAGACGGGGCTGTGTACTGTGCCAACACAGCAGTGCCCTTCCTCCCCTTGCCTCATCCTCCCCAGGCAGCTCCACCACCTAAGGCAATGGTGGGAAGCTTAGAAAAGTTTCTTTCAGTCAGTGGAATAACAAAAACTTCTTTGGCAGGCACACATCTCCAGCATTCCACAAATGGAACAATTAAAAATGATAAAAGGTCTATCTTGGTTCTGAACACTGCGGTTGAGTGAAGAGATAAGTCCCCCTTTCATTCAAAGTCATTAACGGCTCAGCGATTTCAATGCTGTTTGCCATCGAAATGTATGAATTTTTAATCCTTTAATTGCATGTTATCCTAAACACCACGTGTGCTTCCTTCTTATTTATCCACTCGCTTTTGTTGTTACAGGTAAATGCTTTTTTGAACTCGCTTTTATGGGGGGAAGAACGGGCATTGTTATCTCTCTCTCTGCAGGAGGACAGCGGGGGCCACCGGCCTCCGCTGGTGAATGGCAGAGCAGAGCTGTCTCAAGTGACTTCTCTGTTCAGAAACTGCCTTTGGATGAGACGAGCTGTGATCCGAGGATCGGTGTGGAGGCCGGTGAGAAAAGCAGGTTGGGTGGGTTTTTTTCTTTCCCTTCCCACTCTCTGAAATGTCTTTCGTGATAACGGGAAAATTAATTACTAGGGAGATTATGGAAAGAAATATTCTGCCGATACGATAGCTGTGCTCACTGGAGACATCTGTTTGGTTTGATTTCTGAAGGAACTCTTGTGTTTTGCTCTTCGAGCTGTGAATGGCTGGTAATACAGCTATTGTTGCAATAAATATGCATTCATTTCCGACCTCGGGAACAGTTATGGAGCTTTGTCTACCCAGAGTTGAATTTTTAGGAGACTGAACACAATGGCTGATGCCAAGATTGAGATAATTTTTTTTCAAAGACTGGGGAGATTGGAGCCAGGGATTAACTCTAGATCGCAGGCTTCGTAATTATAATAGGACTCATTTAACAGCAATAATCAACAGAACAAACCATTCCTGAAACATCTCACACTTGCTGGGAGGGAAAATGAGCTGATTTTTCTTGTGGTGAAGGATCTGTCAGTGGCCCATGGTGACACACATCATATTTCTTTTTGAACTGTCTTCAATAACTTTCCTGTTGTGGATATATTAGTTTCTTGATTGTGGACTAAGAATAAATAGTCTGTGAAATTCCAGCTGATTATCAGGCTTTGAGATGCCATTGTTTTGCCTTTTGTATTTTACCTATACATCTAGAAATTTGCTTTAAAAAGCTGTTAAATGAGAGCCCCGATGGCCTGCACTCACCTTGCACTTTGACACAAATTGATGACATAAATTTCAGACCTGTAACATGGGCAATGGAGTTGAAGGCCAGAAGATATCACAGAAATTATTTAGATCATTTCCTCCACAGCTCAGGTCACACGTGGAGTACTTCCTAAGCTGAAGGACATTAGTCTTCCCATTATGCAAGGCGTACTGGTTCAAAAGGGCAACTGTTTGGCAGAATTCATTTGTCACTCTTGTGTCCTGTGCAAGGAGGGGGAGATATATTTGGATCTTGCAGGAATACATCTGTGAACTGAGCACTTGTGCCATAAATCTGAGCATCTTCCTCCATACTTGAGCCTGTTCCATTCTGTGAGCCCGACTTCCAGGGTTTTTAGGAGAATATAAAATGTCCGTGGAAGACACAGGGGCAGAGGGGATGGTGGACATTGATTTTCCTGCAAAATGGGAATGCATGCTGTGGCTCTGCCTACGCATTACTGTTGGCATCGTGATGGATACTGTGAATACCAGCGTGGCAGTGCCCTCGGGGTTGTCACCTTTTTCTTTCCTTTGACCAGACTGGAATTATAAGTACCAACAAGCTTAGAACTGTGAGTTCTGCACCAATTCTGCCGATTCAGCTGATCTGTTGAGAACTCAGATAAGGGTTGGAGGAGAGTCTTGCACTAATCTGAGAAGGAAACGTGGCTATGAGGCCAGTTACGCTGCTGGATAAATAGTCTGATTGCTGAAATCAGCACCAAACCACCTGTTACTATGTTCTGTGTCAGGATTTGCTGTAACTAAGGTCTGAACTCTCTCACATTTACAGCTTTTCATTGCTTTTTCGGCCAAAACCAGGGATTAGCAGCTGAAGCTAAAGGCTGTGCTTGTTTTCCCCAGCCTTAGTTGATGGTGCATAAAAAGACAAAATGTGTAAAACTCCTCCATGTCTCTGCCCAACCTTTGGAAGACAATTTTACTTTGAAATGGATCATTTGCCTTCTCTTACTGTAGTGTCATTCCATCCAGTATATGAGAGGAGTTGCGGCGGGATACGTGACTTGGGTGTGAAGCTTGTGCAGATCCCCATGGCCCACATTATGGTAACCAGAAGCACTCCTGAATGGAGACCTGGATCCAAGGGATCCAGGAAGGCAAGAGATAAAGAAATATCTTGGAAACATAATTTAATGTCTCAAATACAACAGCAAAGGCCAAGCAGAAGCATCGAGTGGTTATTGCCAGGTCTGGACCAACCAGATGCATTTTGCAACCCTGTTTTTAATAAAAGGCCACAGCTTGAATATGGTGTTCAGCGGGCACCACAGGATATGAAAGACATTGAGGAGCTGGAGCTGGTCCATAAAAGGTCAGTGAAGCTGGTGAGGGGTCAGAAGAAAATGTCTTATGAGGAGCAGCTGAGGGACCTGGGGTTGTTTAGCCTGGAGAAGAGGAGGCTGAGGGGAGACCGTATTGGTCTCTACAACTACTTGACAGGAGGGTGTAGTGAGGTGGGCGTTGGTCTCTTCTCCCAAGTAAATAAGTGATTGGACAAGAGGAAATGGGCTGAAGTTGCACCAGGGGAGGTTTAGGTTGGATATAAGGAAAAATTTCTTTCCTGAGAGGGTGGAACCAGCTTGGAACAGGCTGCCCAGGGAGGGGCTGGAGTCACTATCCCTGGAGGGGTTCAGAAAACATCCAGATGTGGCACTTTAGGCCATGGTAATGTTAGGTAGATGGTCTGACTTGATGATCTGGGAGGTGTTTTCCACCCTTAATGATTCTGTGATTCTGTACCCAGTCTGACACATACAGACCCAGTAATACATGGCCAAGCCAAATCAGGTCCCGAGATCTCCTTGCTCATGTCAGTCATCCTTTGTAAACCTCTTACAGAGTGAAAATGTTAAGTGCAGTAAAGCAAATGTTTCCTTGAGGAAGCTATTCCTAAGTCAAGAGCAGCTGTGTGCTTCAGCCTGGCTGATATCCAGCAGTATATGTACCTGGCTGAGCAGGAACACAGTTATTAATGTCTTTGTAGTGGGATGCACAGTAAATACGATTCTAGCAATATCACAGGGACCAACTGCCTATAAGCTACAGGCTAAATTTGGGTTGGTTTGGTTTTTGTTTGTTTTGTTTATGGTTTTATTTGTTTGTTTTGTTTTGTTTTTATGTTGCAGTAAATCCTACTTTTCTAAAAAGCCTAGGCAAATATTAAATCAAATCCCTTTCTTCTCTCCCCTCTCTTTAGTTATTGATCGGGGGTGTTATATATCAACTAACCACAAGGAGAGCACGCCATAACTTTGATGAATCACCAGTGTATTTCTGGCACTAATTCTGTGACAAGTGTATGCTTTGCTGCCCACCCTTGTCTTGTGCTTTTATTTCCATGGCCTTCTCCCTGGCCAGTTCATAGATGGGAACAGAATAATGTAAGAAGTCTTTCTGGATGCCTTTCTGCCCAGGGAGATGGGTACCCTACTGCAGGACAGGCAACTGCTCACCTTTCTCCCAGAACAAAGTCCTGTGTGGAAAAAATTTGCTTGTGAAAACAGAGGGAAGGGAAGGAGGTAGAGGGAAGAGGAAGAGTGAGAAAGGCAGAGAGAGAATGAAATATAAACAAGTTGCTAGGTCAGACTTGTGAAGGTAGGACTCTTCAAAAGAAGACACAGTGAGTCCATCTCTAGAGTCCAAGAAGGCTCTGAGCAAATGCAGCTTGCAGTGAAATGTTACATCTGATACCCCAATACGCGGGGAATATCAGTAGTTTGGGATCAGTACCACCTATAAATTTATATGGCTCTTTTCCTGATGCCCCTCCCTGCAGCCTACACAGGTAAATGTCCAAGATCTCACTGCACTTCAGTTCTGAGATCTTGCTGCCCCATTTCTGCTGCTGGGGAGGACGCAAAAATCTCCCTGCAAGTGTGTTTCAGGTCTTTGTAGAGGTTGTGGAGACTGGTGGAGGAAATAGTTTCTCTTGCATGGTTATTATTTTCCATATTAAATAACATAAGGAAATGCTATAATGAATATAACGTAATTCAGACTCATCCCTTAGCAGATTTCACTTTGGTGGGATAAATTTATCCCCATCGGATTCCGAGAGCTGTCCACTGCTGGTTCCTAATGAATCAAACCAGCTCTGGATAACAATAATTTCTACAAATCTGCTTATCTGGGCTGAATGTTTATCCCTTTTAGCTGCAAACCTCCTGATCCAAAATCATTGTTATAAAACATAAGCAGGGAGTGTCTGCAACAAGCATCTAATTGAAAGGCACTTACTTGCTCAGTCGTTAAAATGCTAGGCAGAAAACCAGGAATAGGAACTGAAGTGCCTGTTACCTACAGATTCTCCTGTTTGATTTGTTTTGACAAACAACACATGGCATAAAAATAACTTCTTATAAAAAAAACCCAAACAACCCTCCCCCCCAAAAAAGACCCAAACCTGAAGGTACTGGATGAAAGCCATTTGGTGAGTATGGGACACAAGGAATTTGTGTGGTGTGATAATGTGCCTGCTGGTGAGAGGAACTTACACTTTAAATTCAGACCCAAGAATAAATCAAGAGGCAGGAAGAACATGGGAGGAAACAGAGATTCTAAAATAAAAGCTGTAGAAACATTACAGCGAAGGAAAAATACTCGGGTTTGATCGCTTCCTGATCTAAGAGCAATAAAGAAAAGGCTGGGGATGGTCTGTAATTAATCTGTTGGGGCTGGTTTAAAACCTCTTGCTTTAATGGCGATATACGGAGTAAGAGGAATGATCAGGCTGATACAGTGTGATCAGACTCACATTATGGTGTTTGGCCTGCAAATCCATAGGCATCTACTTCCGAGTAAATGCACTGAAGGAAAATAAGACATTTGAAGCAGTACCTGCATGTGAAAGCCATTATGGCAATGCTGGAAGGCTGTCATAGATGGTGTTTGCAGAATACCTGTGTTGTGGGTTAATCTAAAGAAGCTGTGAAACAAGGTGCTATGTGAGCTCCTCAGAGTCTCCTGCAGATCCTCAGTGCCATCCTTTTTTTGTAACCCTAACCAAAATCATTGGCATATTTATTGAGGCCCACCAGAGAAGGATGGTCACTGGAGGAACCAGCTCAGTGCTTCAGTAGAGAGAGCACCAAGGGTTCTCCGAGAGGGATGGGGATTCCAAAGGCACCCATCAGGGCAGGGATGTAACAGCTAAAGGAATGTATTTCAGTGAAAAATGAGCTCTTGGAGAGCTCAGAAACACCCATGTGTGACTGCAGGAGGGACCACCTGGCCATTCCGAGCCTCCTGGTCACTGAGAACGTGATGGGATGTGAAGTGGCAGATGGCCCATTATTTACCATTATTTCAGGTAGGTTGGACCTATGTTATTTACAGCTCCAAAAACTAACAGTAAAACCTTGGCTTTCATTCATGTGTGTCACTTGGCACTTTGTCTACATTCAGTATTGCTTCAGTAGCATTAATATAAACAAATTAAGGGAGGAGAAAGCAACAACTGCAGCTTAAGACTAATTCCCCTCCACCCACTGAATCACTGAGGGCCTTTAAGAGTGTTCAAAGCCAAATTACACTTCAGTGCACAGGATTTAATTTGCATCTGCCAACTTCAGAAGGGGGATTTAGTCGGATAGGGCATTTGCATTCCATAAAAGGAGCTGATGGCTAATTAAACTAATATCATGTTTGAGTTTCCACAGTGATAACTGGGAAGACAAAACATGCAGGACTGGGCAAGAGTAAGGAGGGGGCTCGGTGTGCCGGAGGAGAGCAGCTCTCCATTGAAAATGCCAGATGCAAAGGGGCACATTTCAATGTGTTAGGAGGGGTTGCATGTTGTCTAAAGACTTACCTTGTACTGACAGAGCTGTACGAGGTCTCTGCACCATTTATGTAGCACTTGGACTCAGAAGATGCACCCAGCTCTTTGCCCAGTGCTGAGGAACCCCAGCACGGTGCGGGCACTGGCTGGAGCTGAGCACCCTGATGCATCTGGGCTCTTTCCTGGAAAAATGACAAAAATCTCTCCTGTCCTACATGCTCGAGCCTTTCTTTGTATGTGAAGTAGAAATGAGTTTCTATTTTTACTCTTCAGCTTCGATTAGGACGCTGCGTGGTGTATGGCCACAGTGACAGCCACGTCAGTGCAGCGAGGGTGATGTGGTGCCTTGCAATTAAGGCAAATAAGCCAGCAAGTGCCCATGTTTCCCTGCATTCCAGCATTCCCAGGCCCACCCACGGGATGATGCTGAGTAGTCCTGACAGCCAGATTCTGTTGAGCAAGTACAGGAAAAAAAAAATATCAAACAACTAAGCAAAGATTCATTTAAATTTTTTCTTTGGTTTTGTAGAATCAGTTGATTTATTTATTTTTTTCTCTAATTCCTGCTCAATGCAAAGAGGAAATTCTTTCAGGGCAGCTCAGGCCACGGGAGACAGAAGTATTTCTTACCTACCATCAAACATTCAGGAAAATCAGTAAACTGTGGCAATTATTTTCACAGATCAATAGATTTTAAGGCCAGATAGGAGCACAATTACAACCATCAAGTCTGATTTCCTGCCATACAATGTCGCAGAGCAATTCCTTTTCTGAGCCAGACAGGACGGGCTTAAACCAGAATGTATCTTTTAGCAAGACATCCCATTTTGAGTTAAATACACCAGATGACAACAACGAACATTATCCCTCTGTAAGCCCTGTAATGACAAATTACCCACCTTCTGAAAACATGGCTATTTATTTCCTCCTTTAATTCTTCTAATATTCATCTTTGAGCTACTGAAAGCAGTCTGCTGTCTTAGGGAGCTCCTACCATCAGATATTCACCTCAGAGAGGCTGTTCTTCTACAGCTTAGTTCAGGTGGTGATCAGATCACGGTTTACTCTTAGTACCAACACACAAGTCCCTTCTGAAGCCATCACTTCATTGAGGACCACGTGACACGTAGCCACGGGGTGAGTCTCTTTTCATGGATTACAGAGGTGCTGGGGCTGCATCCGGAGTCTTTGGTCAGCTGCCGAGTGTCCGTCTGTCCAAGCGGCAAGGAAGGGATGAGATCGACTGTGACTTTGGTGTGCCAGCCCGGACTGGAAGCTACCTGCCCGTGTCTGGTTTTCCCCCAAAGTGCAGCCGACAGCCAGATTAGCAGAGCAGCCCCATCAGGCACAGAGGGAAATCCCAATCTCATTAAACGCGAGAAGTTTTGTTTTATCTCCGGTGGGACTGACATTTCATTTGGAAGCTTTAGAGATGAGAATATTCATCGTCTTGTTATGCATGCTACCCACAAAACCTCCACTTTCTGATGAAAAGCCCAGCTCCAGATCCCTTTTACATAGTTAATTTTAATATCATTTTTTATTTATTTCACAGTGGAGTGCATCTGGCTTGCAATACTTACCCAAGTAAATATCCCATTTCACCTCTCTCCCAGGAAACAGATGTACATAGATCAAACCAAGAAAGACGACTGTTTATTTTTTTCCCTTGTGACTCAGTCCTGTGCATATGCCACTGTGTGTGGCATTTTCCACTCCTCAAAGAAAGCAAAATCACACATGACATTAAAGCTTGGGGTTTTTTTTCTAGAAGTACAGTGATTTTTAAGATGAAAGTGCGCAAGGAAAATATCCTTTGGACAGAAATAAAACAGGTAACTTTTCAAGCTAATGAGATACTTGTGGTCAAGTTCTGATCTCCATTACAGGGATAAGGCATCTGCGCTAATTCCCTACAGAAGATAAAAGCCCCTGCTATGTGTGGTGGGTAAAACAAATTCTCTCACAATATAAACCAGATTTTGAAAACTCCCTTAGTAATCCAAGCCTCCCAAACACTTGGGATTTTAATTTTCCTCAGCTTTTTAAAGTAGCAGTAGGGTAGTATGTCCCTAGAGTTCAGAGGTCTCCCCTCCCAAGGTGTTCTCACCTTCCATGGGGCCTTCTGTGAGAGGAGTTCCTGGGTCCCAGCTCACAGCCTGTACCCCCATAGCCACCCCTGAGGGGTGGGAGGGTTTTCCCTTCAAATCGGCTTTAAGCCCCAAAAAAGCAACAAACCAACAGGACAAGCAGAGCTTTTTCACATCCCTGAAGAAGCCAGACCCTGCTCCCCTGGGAGCTGAATGCAAAGCTCCCTCTGATTCCCACTCCTTGGGCTCGAAGCTCGGACCCATGGAACAGGCCATGCGACAAGTGTGCCCAGCACAGAGGCTCGAGGAGCACAGACGCCTTCTCCTGCCTTCTCATCTTCAGAACAGCGTATGGAGCCAGGAAAAGGGGAGGAAAACCCACATATGTGGTTATGGTGATGCAGGGCAGCCAGCCTCACAAATTGGCAGTTTCTCACTACATAAATAAATAAATAAATTATAGGGAACTGTAATCATGGTTCGGCGAGCCTTCAAAACTACCCAAATATGCAAACTTCCTCATGAGGAAGGAGGAGGGAAAAAAAGCAAAGCAAAGAAGAAAAAAAAAAAACCTCAAGGCAGCTCGTCAGCACGCAAAGCAAAGCATGCCAAGGCTGCTGATGTTCCATCAGGCTCCAGGCTGCTGCAGGAGATTATAAAGCCTGGCTGATTTCACAGCAGGAGGAGAAGGGACATGGTGGGGGGGGGAAAACCCTACCTGTGTAATTCCAATTAACATTAATTAGCAGGGGCTGCCCTCTGGAAATAAACAAAGACATGGAGCATGGGTGGAAATGCGGGGCAGTGCCAGGCTGATTGTGTCTTGTTTGTTCACTGCGCGAAACACGGAGGAGGAGAGGGAATGGGGAATCCAGCCAGAGAATTGCCTCCAAAGCTCTTCAAAGGTTCAGTGGTTTGTAGGAGCTGTGGGAGTTTAAGTGGTTGGTCTGAGCTCCCTGGGTTAAGCCTCAGAGCATGAGGAGAGTGGGTAGAGTTGGATTCATCACACATGGGTCACACCTACATCAGAGGGAAGAGCCTGGTGCCTTTGGGGAGTGACATCTCACCTGTCCCCTGCCAGACGAATCTCAGCCTTGGGGTCTGATTTCAAGGGCTGTTTGGGCACCTGTAGCTCCAGCTGTAGACAAGGAGATGAACTGGGCACCTCAGACATCCTGGCTGTAACACCAGGCATCTGTTCACATCTCTAGGTGCCTCAGCACCTTGACCAAACCTTGTCATAAGCTGCTCAGAGAGGCTGATCCCTCACTGGGAAGTGGGGACGGCAGCTCTGCCTCCTTCAGAGCAGGACACGAGTGCACGGTTGGCTGCTAACGTGTCGGCAGCACAGTCCCAGTACACGTGCTGGAAAGGTGGAGTTTGACTGCTGAACACACCAGCACAGCAGAGCAAACTGGGTGTGAGCTGATGCGGGGCTGTCAGGGGCAGATGCAAATCATGGCCCGGGTGTTTGAAAGGAAAGGGAGCTGGGACAGGAGGTGGCTCCCCACCCATCCTTGCTGATCTTGTGCACTGTGCCTTGCCTAGAGTCAGGGCTCATGTTGGGTTCCAAGCAGCAGAGCCTTGGTGGGTTTGTGGAAACAGACATTTCTAGCGTGGTGGTCTAGGGATGAGCAGAAAAGTTCATATTCAATTCCAAAAAACTCCTAAAATTTGTGGCCTCACGCCAGCCTTCGCCCCAACGGATAAAATCCCATGGATCTCACTTTCTGCCATACCTCATTCCAGTGCCATTCTGAGCCCGGCCCTGGCTTTACTCCACCACAATCTCTGGGTTTCAGTAGCATTATAGATAGAGCCAAAAAAATCAGGTGTAACTCCTGCTGGGTGCTTGTTTTCAGCCCTTGGTTCATATCCTCAGGTGGAGATCTCAACAGCACTTTATTGATTTAAAACCAGCAAGATTAGGTCTCCTTTTCAAGCGTAAAATATAAAAATGGCTGCTTGTGTTATCTCCAATTAGCTGCACTGACGTGATTTGTTCTCCCATAGTCTTTGTTGCATAACTAATCACAGCCAATAAATATAAACACAAAAAATAATTAGCTTAAATCAGCTAGCCGTACCCAGCGAGCACATCCACTCCATAGCAGAGGACGCACACGTTTCCTGAGATTATTAAATTGTATTTTTTCTTTCTGGTTGGTTGGTTAGGGGTTTTTGTTTGTTTGGGGGTTTTTTGGCTTTTTTTTTTTTTGCTTTGTGCAAAGTTAGGGGGTGGAGGAGCCCCCTCTGCCAGGGCTGTAGCTATAGTAACATGCACCCAAATAAGCGCTATTTGCTCTCTAGGTGTTTCACTGTTTAATTCCATGTCAGTTCTGTTTATCGCTTCATTCCAGAAGATCCTAATGTTTAGACATTCCCAGAGCATATGTCTGAGAATTAATGAAATATTGAAAGAAGTCTTCAATAAGGGCTTTCACTTGTGAGGGGAGAAGATGAGCAGAGCCCCTGATGCTGCTTCTTTTTCTTAATAGCACTAAAGATGCCACCCCAAGGATTAGACTGCTGGCACTAACCTAATGGTGGTAATTGATGGGGGCATAACAGTGTTTCTGTGAGACATTTGAAAACAAAACCGAGATGGGCTGACTCGAGAGGACTGGGGAGGAAGGTAATGGCAGCTTTTATCAGATTCCCAAATGGGCTGGTGGCTCGGGAGAGGCAGGGTGGGGAGAGGCATAGGGAGGATGGGATGGTGCCCAGGGACTGGCCAGAGGCTCACCAAGCCTGGCAGTGGCCAGAAGATGAATGCTGGGTGTCGGAGGCAGGAGAGGTACCCAAGGCCTCAGGCCAGCTCTTGGTGATGATCCAACACCTCTCCCTTTATCCAGCACGTTAGAAGGATCAGTGCACGAGTTCTGGGCTGGCATGGCTTGTCTGAATCTGGAGGCACAGCCTTTTTCTCCACTCCATAGTTGTCCTTCTGGGCAACTCCTGTCATCACCAATGGATGGAAAAGTGCATTTATTACATAAAAGTTTCTTGGCTGCCCTGCTCAGCCTGAGGCTATCTAGCCACAGAACCTCTGTGGAGCACTTCCAGCACTCACAGTGCAGCAGTCTTGGCTTTGATTTAGAAAGGAACTGGACCTTTCCAGCCTTTGTAAAGAAAAGCCTGAGAGTGTGGGCAGCTCTGCAGTGGGCTGAGTGTCAGAGAGAGCAAATACAGAGAGCCCTGTTTATTATCTCTGCACCTCTCTGGTATTTCAGCAGCCCTGGTGACTTGGAAGGTAGACAGGAACTTTCTGAATGCGTGGGATTAGTGATGCCACCTGTCAGATATCGTCTCTATGAGAGCTATCCTTTTACATTTAATTTTTAAATTTGCAGGGTTTGTGGTTATTGCATCTTACATCACCATCTTCATTTTATTGCCTTTATTTCCCTGGGGCTGAGCTTTGCTGGAGAAGTGTCCACCTGCAGGAAACCACATCAGGAGCCAGGTGCAGGGGGTACCTCTGCTGAGGATCCCTCTGCAAGCCAGGTGAAGATTATTGGATCACTAGATAATCCCCCCAAGTTTCTAAACCTGTATGTAATTCATCCCAGCATCCATAAATCCAGATGCTTGTCCAAACTGTCCAGACTCCCTAAAGTCTACAAATCAGAACTAGGAAAGGGCTTTTCTCATGAGAACTTCTGTACTTTATGGGCTCCCAGTGATCAAAACTGGGAGGTGAAAGGAAGTGTAACGAGCCTGGGCTGTAAGCTTGTCAACAGGGCTTGAGCCCAAGCTCTCTCAGACTGAATTCAGCTACTGCCGAGTTCTAGGCTAAATTGGCAGCAGTTTGGAAGAAAGGGGCAGTACCACCCTGGGGCTGCTCTGTGCTCTGTGCTGGAAGATGCTCCCAATTAGATTTCAGAGGAGTCACAGCAACATCCAGTGATTAACAGGATTTTTGCTGGTGGATTTCAGGTATGTGGTTTGTGCTGGTCTCGTTACGTGAAAGAGGTTTTTCATCTCAAAGCAGTGGATGAGATTTCCGCAGATCTCCTTCAGGTAGACTCATTCTAGGTGCAAAGCTCTGGGTTTGCAGGAAGTTCTGGGCATGTACTTTTGGCCCTGGTTATTTATGTCATGATTAAAGGTTGGTGTTTTCTCGCATGAGGTTGAAACATTGTCCAAATCCTCCAATTTGTGCCTCATTTTCTATGGGGAGTGGAATTGCTTCATTTCAGTGGTCTTGTTTCATTTCAGTGGTGTCCTAAATCTGTTGTTTCAAGATGGTAAATCTGGGGTTTTTTTTCTGTGTTATTGTTATGCTTCATTTCTTTTGATCAATTTTATTATATCGTAATTCACATGCCTCACACTTCAGATTTCACATCACCATGTTCAGGATTGTCTAAACAACATTTTTACTTCATCAGAATGATAAATTTTGAAGTTACTGAACTCAGGTGATGTAGCTGCATTGAAACAAGCCACCATAGAAAAAGTTGAGAGTTCAGCTTTGTTTAGTTTTTTATTATTATTTATTGATTGAATATTTATTGATTATTTATTATTATTCAGGCTTTTTTCCTGAACCAGAACTTCCAATGGGAAGTGGCAACACTGCCCAAGCAGTGAGAAATCCCATTTTCAAACCAGTTGTGTAGTTATGCCCCAGTTTGCTGGGATTTTGCAGGGAAATAATTTCCCTTCCAGGCTGGACAAGCTTTATGAATGAATTCTTGGGATCTCTCACAAGATATTTCCCCCCCCCAGACACCAACCTCATCACACATGGGTGGCTGATCCTGCCATTTCTGAGATGAAGCCCTTTGCTGGTTTTCACAGCACTGTCTTTCCTTTTTTTTTTTTGTAGCAACTTTGTTTTCCATAATTTTTAATTCCATAATTTTTAATTCCATCTGGTACTTAAGGAACTGGGTGAGCCATCCGGACAGAGAGAGCTCAGGGCAACTGTTGGATCTGGGCTTTTGAAGGTTCCACTGATGGATCCTTCCAAAACCAAATCCTTTGGGCAGCGTCCAGCATGGACAAGGAGCCTGGGCTGGACCCTGGCACCCTGGCTCTTCCCTAGCACTGGGGCAACACTTGCACACGTAGCAAAGCCATGCTGTCAAACTCCTACTCCTTCAGATTATGGGCAGGCTTAAAAGTGTGATGTCGTCAGAGCTTTTTAGATTTCTATGTTAGCAACTGGCATGCACATACATGCAAAGAGATGGAAATCGACACTTCCTGCAGCCCAGGTTATTAAAGGAGCTGCTCCTCATAAGAGGTTTTTCATAATAAGGCGAAGGGTCCCACAACAGCTATTAAAACAGTCACTGTAAACTACAGTAAATACGAGGTCGTTACCCGTGGCAGAGCTTCACAAAGGGAAGGGGCAGAGAGTGGAGCTGTGTCTCCCGTGTCATCTCATCTCTCCTCTGTTTCTTATGGTATTGGTGAGACAACAGACTGCAGAGGAGAAGACAGTTTCTGGGGTTCCAGTATCCCTGGGACAAGTCCAGCCTGAGGAAACAAAACCACTGGCTGGTTTCCACAGAAGCACTTGGAGGAGTTCATGTCCTGCTGGGAGCTCTGGTGGCCTCTTGGGCAGGAGTCCAAGGAGAGCAGGCAGTGGGAGGTGGCCTCAGCGCTGCCCAAACAGCTGGGACCCTTGCAGCACTACTGCAGTCTCACCTGCTCTTTCTGTAGCATGTGCCCACCTTTATTTGGCCCTAAAAAGGAACCTTTTCTTACCCACAAGGGTTGTCCAGGTCTGACCCAGGCTGCCCAGGGCAGTGGTGGAGTCCCTGTGGTCCCTGGAGGGGTTTCCAAGCCATGGAGCTGTGGTGCTGAGGGACATGGGTCAGTGGTGCCCTGGCAGTGCTGGGGGAAGGGTTGGAGTCTGTGACATGGGAGGTCTCTTCTAAGCAAAATGATTCTGTGATTCTAAACGTTAACATCCACCGCCAGCCCCAACACCTTTTCTCTCCTTCCCATCTCTCTGTCCTCTGCCTTCCCACGCTTCTTGGGATGTTTGTTTGGGGGCCTCCCCTCACACTAACAGCCTGACTTGGACAACGAAGGCAATCACTTGACAGACCTTCACACAGCCCAGAAAACCTTTCCTTTCCAGGCCCTTGGTTGCTCTGTGCTGGTACTGAAGAGATGTCCTGGCTCCAGCCCAGGTCCTCCCAGCATCTGCTGGAGTGAGCAAGTAGGGAGCTAGCACTTGTGTAATAATCCACCCAGCACAGGATTCCATAGCCCTGGCAGCGCTTCATGCTGCCTCTTCCCACTGCTTCTGCTGGGACCACTGGATCCCTTTCTGCTCCCATCTGTGTGCCTATGGACGGCCTCGTGCGCACCCCTAGCGTGCTCACAAAGCCTGCAGAACATCAGCTGTAAAACTAAACACAGCTCAGTCCTCCCTGCAATGTGCCTAGGAAGCAAAGAACCCACACATGCACACCCCCGTGTGTTTTTCCTTCAGCCAAGTTTAACCCCTCCATCCCCAGCTCAGATGGGTCTGGGTTGTTCCACCTGCCCCCCTGAGACGGGAGAAGCAGCTCATCGTCCACGTGCCGTCAGCTTTTCTCCCATGACTCACGTCCTCCTGGTCTGTCAGATCTCTCTAATGTATCGTGACTAGTTTCTGTCTCCAGCCAGTCTCTGACCCCCCACCACCTTTTTTACTGGGGGCTACACCCTGCATGGGGGAGAGGGCTAGATGCTGTGGTTCAGGTGGAGCTGGCCCTAAATCCCGCTCCCCCTCACCAGTTCAGCTGCTGTTCTCAATGCTCCTTTGAAGCTCTTTACCAGGGGCTGTTTCAGCTGCAACTTCACCTTTCTTGATAATTCTGAGGGAAATGTTTTGTGTTTTCCATTGATTTAACTCTGGCCAGTCGGGCAGGAAATGTTATGAAACCCAGGTGGGAAACTTGGACATTTGGGATAAAAATGAAAACATGTCCCCAGTCTTTCATGGCTGTAAACAGCTGGGAGCTCCCTGGGGTACCCAGAACACCCCAAGCATCTTACAGAGATGGCCAAACTGGGGAGTTCACCACCCCAGGCAGCTTCATTGGTCAAAGGGAAGAGAGAGTTGTCTTCGGAGGGTTATTCAGAGCATGTGCTTTGACATCCTCCTCTGAACTGCCATCAGGAGAGGGAACTAAGCTGGTGTGGTAGGTACTTACAGCTGGCTGAAGGCCTTTATAGATACTTTCCTGCCCACCAAGTTGCAATGAGAAGCTGCTATAACATGTCTTGTGCATGTGGTCACAGCTCTCATGTGAAACAGAGAGCTCCAAATCCCTTCCTTCCTACGCTTCCTACAGTGATATGGGGGGACTGCATGTGCTACATCCTGGGGTGGCAGAGGTTTCAGGCTCAACATTTTGAGAGCCAAAGGCTCTTTTCTTGACTGGCATGTCTATTCAGTGACCTGTTCTCCAAAAAAAAGAGCCCAAATCTTGGGATTCAGGTGAGCATAGAGACATGAGGTGACAGAATAGATGAGTCCGGGAGGAGGGAAGGGGAGGAGGAGACAGCAGGGCTTGAAGTAACATTTAGTCTGTTAGCTTTGATTACCAGGAGGCTTTGTAACGAGGAACGTGAAGTAGAGCACAGATCAACCTGTTCCCCTCCAGACAGGAGCTGGAGCAGATCCCCCATGTGCCCTTCTGACCAAGCCCTGGACACAGCCCTCACTCAGATTGGAGGGGGCTGGCAGGGCTCCAGTGCTGCACCCCTGTTCTTACTGCCCACTTTGGGTGGCAGATGGGATCTCATCTGGTCTTCATCTCTGGTCTGATCTGCCTTCTTTCCACCTTCACAAAACATGTCAGATCCTGATGGGATGAAGATGTCAGCTGGGGTCTCCCTGCTGCTCTCCACAGGAGGCACAGCAGAACCACGTGTTGAATTGGTGCCGTGTGAATGTCAAGGAGCTCACACGGCTCTCCCCGGGCAAGGTGTCCGATGGCACCACGAGATGTCACCAGCCTGTCAGAGGAAGTGGCCACAGAGCTCTGTGCATGTGGCCAGAGCAGGTGAGTTGTGCTAACCTGTTCAGCTTGCAGCCATGCTGGGGCTTGGAGAGAAGGAGCATCTCGCTGTCCCTAGGGCGTTTCAGCCCTGGGACACTGCCCAGGGGCTGTGGGACTTGGACTCTGCAGGCTCTGCCCTGAGCTCCTGGCCATGGAGCAGAGCTACGCAGTACCTGCTGTCCTCTAGCAGATGTTTACTCCTCCATAACCATCCCATCCGTTATGCAAATGTGGACTAACCCCCCTCTTGGAGCACCATAAGATGATTTTAGAGGCAGTGTGTTCCAGTTGTCTTGGAGCTGGGACTCCCACCTGTGCCGTGGAGCTGCGGTGGCACTGGGCTTACTTGGCAGCTCCTGCCCACCACCAGCCCCAGCTGGCTGCTGCAACAGCCACGTGGCTTATGGTTTATTCATGCCTGTGAGCTCCACTGTCAAGAAGGTCTCTTCTGTCCTTCAGTGCAATAGCACAACGGATTAGAGAGTGACAGGGAGGTTTCCAGGACCCCACACGCTCAAGGAGCAAAGTCAGAAGGATTTGCATGCTGGCTTTGTGCTTGTGAGGGAAGTCATCTGGAGCAACTTGACAGACTGTGTTCCAGCACGCTTGGCAATAAAGTGACCTCCCACCTCACGGGCTCCTGAGGCACAATAGGAAGAGCCACTTGCCTTGCACCTTTCCCCTGTAGTTTAAAAAAACAGCTGTCAGTGAAAGGGAGCTTAAAGAGAGTGGTGAAAGAGATCTGTAAATGGAAGGAGCGTCTGCTTAGGAAATTGTTGGATCACAGTCAGGCCCAGAAGCAGCCTTGCAGCCATGAGGCTGGGTTTACTGGATAAAACAGAACCTGTGATTACAGGACAGATGCCAAGGGGATTTACTTATCAGAACCCCTTCTGTACAGGGTCAAGAAATAGAACAGTTTTCCTCCTTCCCTTCAAAATTAAATTTTCTTCTTCTTTTTCTTTTTTCTTTTCTATATAATTTTTTTTTTTTTTCATATAGAAAATCAGGCATTTAAAAATTATCAGTCTCTTAGCCACCCTCTTCTTGAACTACTGAGAATACTCACCATAGGATATCCTGGCAAAACTAGAGTGGGGTTTACATCTTTTAGCATTCGCTATGTAGAAGTTGGATGTTATGGTTGGACACTTCAGACTCCCCACAGAGCTGAAAAATACATGCAGCTCTGTGCACTCGTTCATCCTATGTATGCTGGATAGCTACCTGAAGGCCAAGAAATCCGTTTGGAGATGCATTCATCTGATAGCCAGCATTTAGCTAGCTGACCTTGGTAAGGTAAACCCAGGTAGATCCAACCTGGGCAGATAAATCTGGTTGAGGAATTATACCCAAGGAATGGATAAAAGGGATGGGATCCTCCCATTCCCATAAGGGCTTGCTGTGGTAATAAGAAGCAGACATGTACATTTTAATGCCTCTGTCTAGGTCACCCCATGGAGAAGTCCCTTCAGCCATCTCGTAGACCACCTATGCAACAGGACAGATGTAGTAGTAAATTTAAAAGTGTGTCAGTTCATCTGTTGGCTGTATCCAAGCAGTGGTGAATGTGATATACCTGATATTAAAGTGGCTAAATTCTGTTTGTAAGTGTTTGCCCTTGAGTCTTCTGCTGGTAGCAGAGTCATAAAGCCTCCATAGCTCTGTAGACACGATAGGACTCAAAGACACACACCGGCTTAACATGATTACCCCGACTTCCATTCCTCTTCTTTAATCACTAGACCTCGCTCCCAGGGGCTATTTGTAATTCACAGTTGGAGTTTATACACTGTCTTTGAACAAAGAAATTTGATTTTTTTTTTCTCTTTGATTTCTTTCTTAAATACTGACAGGTTTAAAGAACAAAACAAAACAAAACAAAAAAACAGCCAACAAAACAAACCCCGAAAAGCTCCTAATTCTTTCATGAGAAGCTGAAATTTCTCATGGAAAAAGGAAAACCTTCTGGCAAGCTGAACAGAATGGTTATGTGGAAGGTGAAGGGAAAATATATCTTTGACCTCTTTTTGTAATTATTTTTAATTCATCGTTATCATTATCATCTGAGATGGTGCTGCACTGCAGCAGGCACTACACAACTTCTGTTCAAGTTCTGTGATGCACTCAGCAGCAAAACTAGAAACTACTTTATTTTTATTTATTATTTTTATTGAAGCACTTGAGAGCATGCCAAAATTTCTGGTGGAATAAGTTCAAAACTAATACCAAATAAATAAATACATGGAAAAGACATCAGGGAAAAAACAAATGCTTTTCCTGTTTCTCCAGATGTACCCATTAGAGTCATAGATAATTATTTTGGTTGGAAGAGACCTAGAAGATTGTCCAGTCCAACCACACCCCCAGCACTGCCAGGGCACCACTGACCCCTGGCCCTCAGCACCACAGCTCCAGGGGGGGCTTGGAAACCCTTCCAGGGATCACGGGGACTCCACCCCTGCCCTGGGCAGCCTGGGACAGCCCTGGACAACCCTCAAGGGAAAGAAATTGTTCCTCAGATCCAACCTAAACCTCCCCTGGGGTAAACTGAGGCTGTTTCTCCACCTGGCTCCAGCCTCCTCTCAGGGAGCTCTCGAGAGACAGAAGGTCTCCCCTGAGCCTCCTTCTCTCCAGGCTCAACAAGCCCAGGTCCCTCAGGAGTCACCAGACTCCTGCTCCAGACCCTTCCCAGCACTGTTGCCCTTCTCTGGCCACGCTCCAGACGCTCAAAGTCCTTCTGGGAGTGAAGGGCCCAAAACTGACCTTCGGATTCAGGGTTTGGATTCCCCATTGATGAATCCAGGGACAGTATCTCTGCCCTAGTCCTGCTGCCCACACCAGTTCTGACAAAAGCCAGGATAAATCTGCTCTTTAGAAGTTAACTGTTTCTGAAAGCATTTGCAGCAAAATTCCTAACCCAGAATTAAACCCGTGACATGCACCCAAATCAGGAGACTGGTATTGCTGAGCCATTCTTCCTTCCCAGAGCAGCAGTTCAGCTCTGCTGGAGTTTTAGATGCAGCCTTGTGACATTTCCTAAAAGTTAAAATGTTGTTTTCCAAACACAGCACATTTTTCAATGTTTGTGCCAGCAGGTCAAGGTTTGGATTTAATTCAGCTTTGATTACACTGCTGATTTAAGGTGTTGGGAGGAAATTTCAGCTTTATTCCACCCAGAAGCATCGAGAGAACCATCTGGCCTACCTAAAGTACCTGTCCTAAGAGGAGATGAATTGCTCTCAGAGCTGCCTGGTTCTCTCTGTTGCCTGTTTGGCTAGTCTAGACTTGGGTTTAGATAACCAAATTAGGACCAATAAATCTCCCCTTTAGTGATTCTAACTCAACCCTCTGGCTGAGGACACTTGCTATCAGGTAGGTGGGTGCCCTTGGCCAAACTTATCACCTCTTCCCATCTCTATTCCCTTCTGCTGCTTGTCTGTCCTGTTACAGCTTCCCTCGGGCTCTGGGGCTGGGGGGGTGTGTTAGGTCCCTTCATGCTGCAGCCATAGTTACAGCAAAAAAATAGGGGGGAAAAAAAACCCACCAAATTGCTACCTGGAATGTTCTCATCCTCACTGCTCACCGGTGGTTGTTACTCGTGAGTGCAAGGATTTGGTCCGCAGTAGGACAGGGCTGGATAATGAACCCACAAATTCAGTTTACTGTTGAGATATCTATAGGACTCCCCAGGGCACCCTAAAGTGTTGCCGTTGGTACCTAAAGTGAAATATTTAGGCTGGTTTCTTTCCATACAGAGGCTGTGATGTATCACACAGACCATCGCAGAGAAGAGATTTGTGTGGATCAAGTATTGCCCACAAGGTTGTTTGCAAGTCATGGGGGAGGGTGGTGTTGTTTTATGGGTACAATGGGGCTCTGCAGAGCAGAGGATCACAGCCAGGGGTACGCTGTGGTATAGGTGCAGCAGTTTCAAACCTGGTCCTGGAATCTTACTGGATCATAAGGTTAAGTTCTCTGCTCCTTGAAGGAAAAATGTTTTTAATTGCCATGTAGGATGAAGCTGGTTGGCCTTTGAAGGCTTCTCTGAAAGATGGATTTCAGTGGTTGCAGCTCCTGCAACAAAATACGTATCTAAATAAAAATGATACATTTCAGTTTGTAATTGCTCATTAATTAAAGGAGCCAAAGCAATGTCCACGTTTTGCCAGCAACTAGAAAATGTAGCAAGTCTCTCAGGTAATGAGTTTCACTCACATGTACAGCAGTTCTCTGAAATAATGAGCTTTGGAAACAATCTGTGGGTGCTGACAAGATATTGATGTTATGAACTCAGTGACCCTGTTCCAGGCAGGTCATGTTTTTCACACAGCATCTTCCCTTCAGGTTCAGACTTCCTCTCGTCAGGGCTGTAATTCAAATGCTGCAGCACACAGACACACACGGAGACGTCCTGCTCTGCTCTTGTGCCGTACAGCCAGAGCCAGAACCTTCTCTCCGAGCCGTCAACATTGCGGGTGTCGTGTAGGATAAATTAGAGCTTGGTTCTTAATCCCTCCCTCCTCCCCCGTGGGTTTTCACTGCTCAGATCAAACTCAATCCTTGAGCAAAGCCAGAATTGAGAGGCCCCTGTTGTGTTGTATGGTGGGATAGTACTCTGTGCTTCTTTTGGTCACTTGGAAAATGGTGCTTCAGGTAAGAGTGAATCCAGCTGACTGTGGCCTCTTTTCTCTCAAACTCGGCCAGCTTAGTACATGCTTGTTGATGGGGATGTCTGCTTTGGATGCTGGTTCCTCAGTATCCTCAACTCTTAAGGCTACATTGCACTGAAGGCTCTTTTCTGCCCGTTTTGCTTAGCAGCATCTAGTCCCGGGGAAAGGCTAGAAAGTCTCTTTTGTCCGTTTCCCACCACATTTCAACAAAAACAACTCTTTAGAGACACCGTAAAAAACCTTTAGGAGGTGAAAATGTCCAGTGGAATCACCAAGAGTGATTTGATATTTTCCCCCACGAGGAAATTCAAATCAAGATGCTTTAGAGTCAGACGTATCACCTGCCTCACAGCTAAAATAAAGTCAGCTGAGGAGTTTAGTAACCTGTGGTATCTGTGCCTGATTTGCTTTGATTTGCTGCAAGTAGCTACGGGCAGAAATGCCGACTTCGCCGACGCCGTTCCTGGAGTGAGCTGATGCAGCCATATGTGTGCGAGAGAAAACGAGCATTGAAGGTTTGCTTTGCTTGACCTTGGGAGGATGGATGACTCTTTGATCATTGGCAAGCCAGGTTTCATCCCGAGCATCCTCACTTCTCCCCTCAGATGGGGAGTTTGTATGTGCTCGGTGTGGATGGCAAAGGAGAAGGTCAGAGAGGCAGAGCAAGGTTTCCGCAGCCAGGCACCGAGCCCCGGGGAGCATCAAACGTCCCTCATGGCTGCCAGCAGAAGGGCTCAAACCCAGGGGTTCCTGGAGTGGGATTGTACCAGGAAGGAGCAGATGGACCCTCCAGGGAGTGCTGACCCGCTGCGTGCCCCCAGGGAGAGGAGACGCAAGCTGAAGAGAGAGCAAGGGCTCTAATTTAATATCCGAAGGCAACTGGAACAAATTTGGGGCCCCTGATCCAACACCCAGCAGTGAACAAGCAATATTTTTTAGAGGGGCCTCTCTAACTTGTTCCCACTATGTGTGTGCACCAGAGATAAGAGGGAGTGAGCCTGGGATCCGTTTATTTAACTGTGTAAACAACTCGGCTGACAGCTAAAATTACAAGCTGCTGGTGAAAGCCTTGCCTCACATGTTGATCCCCCACATTCCCAGCCCCTATCTGCTCTCCCACTGCGCACAGGGTAAACTGAAATAAAGCAAGAGCTGGAGTCCAAGCAGCCCGTGTTACAAGGCCTACCTTCGCCACAGAGACAGGACTTGATTACAAATGCTCTCAAAAGATAACATGCACTTTAATTACTTTTTTTTTCCTTTCCTGCACCACTCTAATCCACAGAGGCACCCTCAACTCGGATAAGCTGCCTGTTGCTGTCTCTCTGTAGCACTCTCTTGCTCTCTTAATAGGCAAAATAAACCTTTTCCAGTAACACTGCAGAGGATTATGTTAATATAGAGACTTAGGGACTGTATTCCCAGCTGGTGTAAGCAGAAATAACTCTGCTGGCTTTGGTGCTGTAGAGCCAGCGTTGACCAGTCTAAGACCCAGTATGCAGGGGTTTCCACCTGTCAAAGCCAGGTTAGCAAGACACCAGTGCTCCCCTAGTATATCTAAGAGCTGGTGCTACCCTGTCCACTTTACTTGGCTCCAGAGTCAAAAATTATTGCAGGGAAATGTCTGGGCGTTTATCTAATGGGAGAGATGGATGAAATTACAGCTGAAAAGACAAAATTTCTTTTGATTTCCGACAGTTTTCAGATGTTCTATTTATTTTGTTTTTCAGTTTCTGATGGTCTTTCCTGACCTTGGTATTCTGCAAAAAGCTGCTTAAGACTCAGTCTACACATTATCCCAGAGTAGTAAGTGGTGTGTATATATCAGAACAAAGAATTGCTTAACCTCTTTGTAAAGCCCATCGATGTCAGAAATTTCACTTATCCAAACTGCCTCTTTCAGTGGCTCGCTGTCCCGACTGTTAACAAGTTGTTCTGTCATGAATTTCAATTCACTTTTGTTTGTTTTCTCAAAGGCGGACAAAGGACTTAGATTGTTTCCTTCTTCTACAGAAGGCTATTTAGATGAAACAAATAAAATTCAGCTAATTCTGCATCCACACTTTTTTACAGGGGAGGGGTGCACCCTTCTGCGCTGGGATTCTTTAGGAAAGAAAAAAAAAAAGAAAACATGTTATGTTTTTCACCACAACAATGAACACTTTTGTCATCGTGAGCATTGCTGAACGGAAAATAAGGCATTTTCTGACAATGTCCCTGTCTTCATTCATCAGAGTTGCCAATCCAAAAACTCTATAACAGCAAAATGCTTACAGGAGAACAAAAGACGAGTCCTGGTTTACACAACGCTGAACACAAGTGTCCGAGTCTCGAGCAATGGGACTTTTGTTTGAAGAAAGGTGGAACATGAATGCATGGCTTGTGGCACTGCCTGCGGTCCAGGCTGGGAGGCAGCCGGCACAAGAAACCCCTTCTCCTCCTCCTGTGAACATAGTTAAATGGGTCATGGCTCCAGCAGCCAGAAGTTCATCACTGAACAATGAAGGTAGCAAACTGAAAGCAGGAATTTAATGAGGAAAGAAGAGTAGAAAGAATTCAGATTAGTGAAGAGAGAAAGGAGCAGCTGGTGTGTTACAGCTGTTTTGAGAAGAAGTGTTTTCTGTCTCAAAAAAAACTCAAAATACAGGAATATCTTTTTTGGACTGCACTTCTCTCTCCCCCCTCAAAAAAAAACAAAACAACAAAACAAAACCAAGCAAACCACCTTAGAATAAGCAAAAAAACCCACCCAACCAAAAATCCCTGTCTTCTTTTCCCACTGGACTAAAGCCAAGCAAGAGGGAGGAAGAAATTATGAAGGATATGCAAAGAATCAGAATGTTCAGTGATGAAAATTGGAGATATTTTAACCCAAACAACAGCTTTCTGCTAAAATTCTCACTTTGGTTAAAAAGCTGTTCCATGCTTAAATATACACAGAGTAGGAGCGAAAAGGATTCGAACTGAAATTATTTTAACCAGTTCAGTATGTTTTCTCCTGCTGCTGTCTTGTGTACTTCAGAATTTGGAGAAAGATTTAAAAAAACCCAAAACCAGTCACTACAAAGAAATGTGAAGATTAGATGAAGCAGTTGCATTTGCCATTATTTGCCTTTATTGGGAAACATCAAAACCCAATCCTGACTGGAAGCCACCTGCAGCATATAACCATGCGAAGAACCGATGGAATGTAAACCCTCTGTAACCCAGGGAGAATCAGCAGTGAGTGCTCTAACTTGCCCAGACACAGTACTAGGCTCTCCAGTTCAAGAGGGACAGGGCAGCTTTATAAAGAGAGGCTGAAGGAACTGGGGTTGTTTAGTCTATAGAAGAGAGTGAGAGGAGACCCCATTGCTCTCTACAGTTACCTAAGAGGAGGTTATAGAGAGGCTGGTGTTGGTCTCCTCTCTCAAATTACTAATAGTAAAACAAGAGGAAATGGCCTCAAGTTGCATCAGGGGAGGNGTCTAGATCTGTTCCTATGTGGGCTGCCCTGCGTGACCCTGCTCTGTTAGGGGGTTGGACTCGATGATCTCCAGAGGTCCCTTCCAACCCCCCCACCATTCTATGATTCTAATTATATCAGCTCCTGAGCTTTTCCGGCCATTTGAGTAAAGTGATTTATCATGGGATTAAACCATAGTCATCCTCCTCCTCCTCTCATTTTTAAAAAGCACCTCCTATGAACTAATAACAAGCAGCCATTCTTACAGTTCAATTTTCCAGCCATTATTATATTAAGAAATATCATTGCAGTTCAAATGGCTTCAATTCTCTAATCCTGAATAACCTAAAGCGTGAGGAGTGACCTTGCTTTATATCAAATCAAATGTGATGCAGTGGTGGGGTTTAAATCCCAGACTGTTCATCAGCCAACTCCAACATCTCCACATTTATTAGTGAAATGGATGTTTAAAATTATCCAGAACTTGGTAGTGGGGTGATAAAGTGAATCAGCAGAGTCAGCAGGTCTGGCAGTGGAAGGGGCCTGGCAGTGGTGCAGAGGTGCCCACTCATCAAGGTGTGCCATGGGGAGCCTATGAAGTTCATCTGTCTGCTGCTCCAGTGTATTCAAGAGCAGAGATCACAGAATGGTGGGGGTTGGAAGGGACCTCTGGAGATCATCGAATCCAACCCCTCTGACAGAGCAGGGTCACCCAGGGCAGCCCACACAGGAACAGATCCAGGGGGGGCTGGAAAGTCTCCAGAGCAGGAGGCTCCACAGCCTCTCTGGGCAGCCTGGGCCAGGCTTTGTCACTCTCGCAGGGAACAAGTTTTTTATCCTGTTGAGGTCAAACTCCCTGGGTTCCAGTTTGTGCCCAGTGCCCCTCGTCCTATCCCAGGGCCCCACTGAAAAGAGTCTGGCCCTTTCTACTTGACACCCCCCCTGCAGATATTTATAATCATTAATCAGCTCCCCAAGAAATGAATGGCTAGATGGTATTTTTGTAAACATTCCTCAGCTCCCCTCTCAGGCTTCTCTTCTCCAGGCTGAACAGCCCCAGGGCTCTCAGCCTTTCCTCACCAGAGAGATGTTCCAGTCCCTTCAGCATCCTGGTAGCCTCTGTTGGATTCTCTCCAGTATTTCCCTGTCCTTTTGAACTAGGGAGACCAGAATACTCCAGATAACTGAACACAGTACTCCAGATCCCTTGGCTGCTGTCAGCCCCTGCTCTGGGGATGCTGGAAGAAATGTAAAAAGACCGTTGCTGCACTGAGGTGCCACAGTTGACCTGCCAGCGTGGCTAACGCGGTCCATCACCACCCTGAGCTGGCTCTATCACTCCTGACAAGAACAAGAGCTCATCCCATCATTGCTGGTGCCCACACGAGCAGGGATGAGGTTGCCCTGTCTTATGAGAGCCATACTCTCTCTGTGAACCTGCTGGAGCCTATGGTACCCTTCGTGAGATGTAACATGCTGACAGACAGAGACATCCCAACTTTGGATTGCATTCAGTAGCCATGAATGAAGCCAACAATGAAATCTGTGAGACCCGGACACTGAATCCTTAGGGACAAGTGCACATACAGAGGGCACTGACACTCCATATGCAGATCTGTGGTGATGGGAAGAAGGCAAAACCTCCAGGGAGGAACTGAACAAAGAAGATGTGTGCCTCCAGAAGAGTCTTCAGGTTCACAGAAGTAGCAGGAAGGACCACCAGAGAGCAGGGGTTGTGGATGGGTATGTCCTGCAGTGAGAAAGTGCTCTGAGAAGACCTCAAGAAAAAAATCCTGTTTGATTATCCCCATCATGTTCTCAGTCCAAAATGGATTTACATCAGCTGGACTGTGTGTGTCTGACAAATTCCAACTGCAGATTCCTCCACACAACTCTTAAGACCACAGGAGGCCCTGAGGTTCAGTAGCTCCATGAGACTGAGTAGGCCTGACTCCTAATCCACATCCATAATATACTGTGTCATCATTTCTGTTTCACTTGGGATCTTCCTCCTGCTCTGTAACTTCTGCCTGACGTATTTGCATTGCACATCGTTTGGTCCGAGCTCTGACTTTAAGGATGCGTTTGTCCAGCACCTAATCCAACAGCAGCCTTGGTGTTTTATCATCCATTGTGCATCTCTACAGTGAGGGCTCCAATCTTTAATTTATAGCTCTGTGGAGAGGCCTGATGTAAGCTTCTAGGCAGTAATGGCTACATAAATCACAGCAACAATAAGCTTATTGCCAACAAGATTTTCCTGATATTCAGCCTGAATTCTCCCTTTCTTAATATAATCCCATAACTCTTCCAAATGCTCCCATGACCTGCCCCAGTTAATCCTAACCCTCCTTTGGGTTTGTGGCATACAATTTAGAGATGTCCAGAGAACACCTATTCTATTAAATGATACAATTACAGCTTCAAAATGCATTTTCATTATGTGGTTGAGCAGAAGGGAAACAGTCTAAGCTGCGTATTGAGGAACCAAGGCAGGGAGAGTTATTACACAGGGTTCGGCTCTGGGCCTTGAATTAAACAGTCATGACTTGGACTTCCTCCCCAGGTCTCCCTGGCCCCAGAGCCAGTTGTCCAAAACACCCGGTGATACGAAAAGCACTTTTTTGGGTAAAAGTGCTGTTTGCAAAAAGAGCAGATTTAGCAAAAAAAATACATCTCCTGTAACATTTCCACTGAAAAAAAACCTTTACTTTCTACTATTGAAATAAGTTTTTCCTCTAGAATCACAGAATCATTAAGGTCAGAAACGACCTTCAAGATCAGCAAGTCCAATCATCTACTAAATATTATCAGGACCTATATAAGCCATGTCCTGAAGTGTCACATTTGGATGTTTTTTGAACCCCTCCAGGGATTCTGACTCTACACCCTCCCTGGGCAGCCTGTTCCAAGGCATCACCACTCTCTCAGGAAAGAAATCTTTCCTAATATCCAACCTAAACCTCCCTGGTGTAACTTTCCTCTCGTCTTATCACTAGTTACCTGGGAGAAGAGACCAACCCCCACCTCACTACACCCTCCTGTCAGGGAGTTGTCAAGAGCCAGAAGGTGTCTTCCTCAGCCTCCTCTTCTCCAGGGTAACCAACCCCAGGTCCCTCAGCTGCTCCTCATAAGACATTTTCTCCAGACCCTTCATCAGCTTTGTTGCCCACCTCCTTTCTTCCCGACACTCTTCCTGCCCTCCGCCCACAACACCCAAGCAAGCTTTGCATAGACTCTGTCTTACATTTCCCCTTCCAATTCGATGAGAATTTGGGGAGGGGGGGGCTTATAAATAAAAGAAATCCCCAAAGCCTTTCCATTAGCGGTGGTGTGTTTAGTTCTGGGCATTGCATTAGGCAGAGAAGGAGCAGAAATGGCAAAACATCATTACCACCTACAAAGAGTGACGAATTACCTGCATTTTCCGAATGCTTACTCCAATCGTTCTGGGGTTCTCAGGCATCTCTGAGATGTTCTCTCTCTCTGTAGGCATTTTGAGCATCACACGATGTTGTGCACGTGCCATGAGAGGCAAGGGCAAGACCTGAATGTTTTACTGTAAAAATCACTTAGCCAGGAATTTGATTTCCTTCAATTTGCTCTTTTTTTTTAATTTTTTTTTTTTCCCACCAGGGAGCAACAGCCATATTGTAACTGAACTGACAATCATAGTGTCTTACTTAAAATCAAATTGTCAAAATATTGTGTCAGGAATCCTGTGTAAAATGATTTCTCTGGCTGTCACTCAGTCTTGCCACCCTAAAGAGTCTGGTTACTATTAACAAAGATATTCAACACAGAAATAATCTCCAAAAATAGATACAGCTAAAGTTAGGAGCCCCCAGAAATATTAATAGCAGCAATAATCTAACCTTTGATAAGATGTATAGGGGGGAAAAAAAGAAAAAAAAAAAAGAAAGCAAGAAAATCCAAATTAAATAACAATGTAAAAACCAAAGCTTTTTAAACATATGAAGTTTAATATTAAGTTAGCAAATGCAATTAACTCTGTCCCCATATACCATCTAATCATATGTGTGTGCTTTGCAAATCACAGAACCATAGAAAGGCTGAGGCTGGAAGGGACCTCAGAGATCACCTCATCCAACCCCCCTGCTCTGGGCAGGGACACCCCTCAACTAGACCTGGCCTTGAACACCCCCGGGGAGAGGCAGCCACAGCCC
>VWZY01010924.1:306234-321278 GCA_013399075.1 Chloroceryle aenea
GGACAAGCAGAGAAGCAGAAGGACTGGGACAAGCCACAAAAGTTATATTCCTAAAGAAGACTCCAGCTTTCTGCTGGAAGATGTTTCCCCATGGTTGAGGTGGGGCACCTGACTTACAGTGTGCTCCTAATCCATGCATATGCCAAGTAATCCGGGCTCTCAAAGTCCCATCCACAGTGGACACTTGAAGTCCCCAGGCTGAACCCTTCACTTGCTTTTCTTGTCCCCAGAGACTCACAAGCGCAAATGACTCTGCTTGGGTACCTCTCTAGACTCATCTCAGCAGTAGGAGGGGTTGGATCTAAACAAACCGAGGACACAATGTGTAGGAGTGCTCTGATAGTGCCAGAGACCTCTGGGTGCTCCCCACACAGTTGAAAATGCAGATTTTTGGGGGGTTTAGAGGAGTCAGCTTTGCTGTCAAACAGTGGGAGATCCAGTCTGGACAAGTCCCAGCCCTTATACTGTAGAAACTGTACCTTCATAGAGCAACTTATTCTACCCTAAATATAATATTTGACTTAGGCTGGATGAACTAGCTAACTTCTGGAACTACCTGATTCTCACCTGGACATCATGAAAGTTCAGGCAGCAAAACCAGACGTACTTCAATTTCAGGACCGATCAATACCTGCCATGTGGTTCTAAGTCACAAGCTCAGCAACATCATGGGTGCAGCTCCTACAGACTTCTTAAAACAAAGCACATACTTAAGTCTTTTTAAACTAGCCTGAAAAAGAGTTAAATAAGTTAAATCTTTGCTTTCACTGTCTCTCAGGTGAAGCTAAAGGTACCTTAGATGCTTGTTGTAATGGAGAGTGATTATGGGAAGTGAAATTTGCAATGGAATTATGGTAATTGTATCTTCTGTTCCAACAGGTATTTTGAGGAAGCCAGCGGTTTAGATAATTAGTGTTATTTTGTGCAAATAGCTGAGAGGATACAGGAGGAAGCAAGGTAATTCTCCAGCAGGCATGTGTGAGCTGACATTGTGGGTTTGACTGAACCTACTGAAAAGTTCCCCATTAGAGGAAGGAACGAACTGGCACATGCAGCCTCTGCCAGGCGGGGAAAGGGGAGGGTGTATCCAGCAATTCAGGTGTTTGATTTAACCAATTTCTACTGTAGTGTGCTTTTTTCTCCCCAGATTCAAAGCTTCTCAGTCTGACATTTTAGCTGCTTCAGGCCTTTTCCATCTCAGGATCTTGTTCACATGTTCAGCTGGAACAATTAAGTACAATAGGAATGACATTTTTACTGGTATTTCTGCCCTTCCAGTGTTAAGAATAAAAGAGACAGTCTGAAAATAAAGGTAAAATAAAAGTAAAGGATTATTTTCATCTCTGAATCTCTAGTGAGGTTTGAATTGTGTTTTCAATAAGATTCCAGTCTGAACAAATCCTGTTCTTCCTACTTGATGCTGCCTTTCTCTGTAATATCATTTCACACTTCAGTTCTGTAACCTTGACTTTGCAGAGGGTGAAAGCGCCCGTGTGAACCACATGGCTCAGATAAGCCAATGGAAGTAAAGATGCAGCTTGTCCAGGATGCTTTGTATTCACAAAAGGCAAAACTCAGCTCCATACAGAGAACAAATAAACTTTAGATAGACTCAAGCTGACATAGCCCTGAAAGCTGTTGAGCCATGACAGGTCAAGGCCTTACCTTTCATCAGCTGAGCTGCGCAGGAGCTCTGACCCACCCCAAGAACTGCTGTCTTAACTACATTTCATGGAGCTAACTCATTTTCTTTCCCATGAGACAGACAAAGAACATCTGAACAGCTTGTTACCATGTCTGCCGTGGAAGTCAGTAACTCAGTAAGCCATGGTAACACAAGAACTTTGACTTATAGCCATTGTGCCTTCTGAAGGGAGAGAGCAGGAATAGCCAGCTGACAGAAAGTGGTGGGAAGAACAGTCCATCAGCCATGCTTTGAGTATTGTTTGAATTTCCTGTTTGTCATCATCAGAGTTTCTACAAACAGGAAAAATGTCTCAGTCACTGTTTTTATTCCAGGTAGTAGATAAGAAATTGAGCAGGAAGCACATGTGGGACCATGAACCCTGCGACACTTGGCATCAGTTGGGTTGAAGTACTGTGGCATTTTTATTATAAATCTCTTTCACACACACCTAGGAAAACAAACAAAACATCTCCCTCCCAAGCCTTCCAGATTTTGGAAAGTTATTGTTTCCAAGCATCACTTTAATCTGGTGCAGAGAACCTGGTTGTCTTGTGCAAGTACCAGAGAACCTCTGGAGTTACAGCAGTTTACTTCACATGGGAACCTGCTCGTTCATAATAGTGGGGTCCTAGCAGCTGGCATTGACAGGAGGTCTCCCACAGACTTCAGTTGTCTTTGACACTATCCCATTCATATCAACGGGAGTCTGTGCAAGTGGGATCTGAGGGTCTGCCTCAGAGTGCAGCCCAGGAACCATATCAAGAGCTGTGCAATGCTGGCACTTGCTGTCCCCTGCAAATATTCACTTCAAGTATCTTTCTTTGCTTGGTCATTAATGTCTTTAAAGTGACGTAGGAACTAGACTTTGTGAAATCATTTGGAAGTCTCATTTATAAGACACTATCTACTGATGACGAAGCCTAGAGCTTGAAAAACAGAGCTTTGATTTTTTTAAGTCTCATGAAGGAGAATTTGTGGTCTTACCAATTAGGAAAACAATATTCTGACCTTAAACAGCACTGCATGACTCCATAGAGGGAAAATGAGTAGTGAGCGCGAGGATGCCAAGGATCTTGGGCTGCATCAAAAGCAGTGTGGGCAGCAGGTTGAGATGAATCTGCCCCTCTGCTCTGCCCTGGTGAGACCCCACCTGGAGCACTGCGTCCAGCTCTGGAGCCCCCAGCACAAGGAGGACATGGCCCTGTTGGAGCAGGTCCAGAGGAGGCCACAAAGATGATCAGAGGGCTGGAGCACTTCTCCTATGAGGACAGGTCGAGGCAGTTGGGTCTGTTCAGCCTGGAGAAGTATCTGGGGAGACCTTATAGCAGCCTCCAGTACCCGAAGGGGACCTACAGGAAAGCTGGGGAGAGACCCTTTATAAGTGATGTGGTGATAGGATGAAGGGTAATGATTTTAAACTAGAGCAGGATAAATTTCGATTAGACGTTAGGAAGAAGTTCTTTCTGTGTGCGTGGTGAGACCCTGGCACATGTCGCCCAGGGAAGCTGTGGATGCTCCATCCCTGGATGTGTTCAAGGCCAGGATGGATGGGGATCTGAGCACCCTGCTCTAGTGGGAGGTGTCCCTGCCCATGGCAGGGGGTTTGCAACTGTCCCTTCCAACTCCAGCCATTCTATAATTCTAAGTTCATGGTCACTTGTTTGGCCGTGTGCCACAATTTGAAAAAGATACTTTCCAAGTCTACACTTTAATTAACTGCCTAAGGAGCACTACGCTAACAAACAAAGTGAAAATAATTTTCTCTGAGCTTTGTAATGATTTCTTTTATGTGTCCTGTTAAACATTAACATCTGTTTGCAGAGCCACAAGGCTTCCTCCCTCTCCTCAGACACAAAGCCGCCTACACTCACAGTGAAGCCCTCCCTCCCCACCAGCTTTCTCAGTCAATCCCTATTTCCAGCAAAGCTCCACCCTTCCACCTAAACTCCATCTTTTATTTCCTGGGATCAACTGGTAGATGTCTGCTCCCAGTTTAGTTTGGCCTTCCTCCAGCGAGCAAGAGGATTAATAACTGCAATGGAGATGTATCTCTTCTGCTTGTGTAGTAAAGAATAAAACAAAAACTAATGGTTATTTTCAGATAGCCTGACAGTGATTAATTGCAGTTCCAGCAGACGCTCCAAATAAACTATGCTGTAGCATCCCTGATTTATACTGGGTGCAGTAAGAGGAAACACACTGCAAGGACTGGGAGGGAGATGGCACCGACCTCCAGCCGGTGCCCAGAGCCCCCCTGCCAGAGGGATAAGCCACTGCTATCGAAGTGACTGACGGTTGATTCAGCCCTTCAGAGAGGGGGGCAGAGGGGATGGCAGGAGAAGTAGAAGGTCTCAGTCCCTTGGAAGGTAATGTAAAAATGAGACTGAGGAGGAGGAGGGCAGAGAGGACATGGGGAGCATTTTACGATGGCATCAGTCACATAATAATACTATGGGGTTTTATGTTTGCAGATGGGAAGAGATAACAATCTGGTTTATGAATGGGGAGAATCAGTCAGATATTGCCACTGTCGTGTTAAGAATGTGGACTGTTTGCTTGATATAGTGTATGATTAAGCAACAAGACAGGGATATCTAGAAACCATCATCTAGGCAGCTAACCATCCATCTTTCTGACTGGTTGAGAAGTGAATTAAAAAGCTGAAGGTTTGTCTTTGTGTGTGTGGTTTTGCTAAAGCTTTCACACTGGGTGCATGAGGCTCTGAGGTCTGGTTTGAAAAGGTGAAGGGGGAACAATCCTTTGGGCAACTGCTGCTGGAGCAGGAGAATATTCCTGGTCAGATAAAGCATCGGAGCTTTACGTATGGGCACGGCGAGGTGGCATCACTGGAGGAGCTGGGCTTCTCTGGACGAAGTTGGTCTCTGGAAGTGGAAGAGCTCATGCAGGAGTTCATCTGTAAAGCAGCTTACAGTTCATCTGTAAAGGTGATTCCTGTTTTGACCAGTGACAAAAAAAAGGCCATAGGTCCCAGTTCATCCACATATTCACTTGCTGCAAATAAAATGCAGGGTCCTCCATACTGAAGCTGAAATGCAGGTGTGTGCACCAGGGTACAGCACAGGTCCTGCCACACGTGGCCCTGATCCAATGGCCAGTGATGCCAAACAGAGGGTTTTCATGGGCGTAAGACACTCTGAATGGATTCACACTAGACCAGACAAAGACATGTATCAGCTTCCCTCCTTTCTCTGAGGCAGCTTTGCTTTTCTAAGAATCTGTTTTATAATGAAGTCATCCAGATTCTCCTTTTCCTCCACTACAGGATCCTCATGATAGAAGGAGATAAACTATGGGGAGCAAAATCCCTGTTTGATCATTAGAGAGTTCCTAGGCTTTTTCATGCACATTTGCCAAAGTCTTTTTAAAAATTTTTTCTGCTTTTGGAGCTATTTTATGAGACCTGAAGGGGAAGAAAAAAAACAACCCAAAAATCCCTATGAATGTCTCACAAGCACGCTCAAGGCTCCTATTAACTTTTCCACTTTCCCTGCAGTAATTGCTCCTGTCTATTTCTGTCTATTTTAATTTCACCTTGGCCAAGAGGAGCTCAGGTGTTGCTGCAGAGTGAGGCAGGGAGTTGCCACAGGCACCACTTGGCACAAATCGAGGAGGCCTTGCAGGAGCTTCAGCACCAGCCAGGGATGGAGTGTGCAAAGTGCAGCTCCCCCGATAACGTGTTTTGAAAGTTTATTTTGGAGGCTGAAGAGTCACTGGCAGAACCCGGTTCAAAATCCAGCTACCAAGGGTTCAGATTTTGGCTCTGTAATGGTTTTATTGTGCTTGTGTCGTTTGAGCATTTCTGTGCCAGGTTCCATACTCACAGAGATTACAGAATCATACAGAACAGTGGGGCTGGAAGGGAGCTCTGGAGATNCCCAGAGCTGGACACATATTCTTGATGAATCTGAGAAACCAACCCTGTTTATCCATCTAAACTTCAGGGCATGGACCACCTCTGACATGGTGCACCGAGAGCTCAGTGTGCAGTGGGACACTGATCCCTGCTGGGTCACGTAATCCCACCTCACAAGGAATGTGATAATGATTATTCTTCTGGAGGTGGCTCAGCACAACCTGCCAAGTGCTGATGTTATGCAGAAGTGAAATCTGCACTAGTGCTGAGGGAGCTGCCTAATTACATCAGTATAATTAGATAGGTGGACGGATGGATTTCCTCTGAACGTTGCCTGGCAGGATGGGACCCTGCAGCCTTATATATTCTTGCCTCTGAAGCCTGCTCGAGGATGGATACACAAGAGCTGCCACGAGGGAGCAGATTCACCAGTGTCATCCCAGCTCCTGCAGCTTGCAAACAAAGCTGGGGCACAAAGATCCCCTGTTGCCCTGGGGCTTGACTCTGAATGTCATGCTAACAAAGGCAGGGTTGGACCATCTCCCACAGTCTGCTCTGTAAGTAGGATCAGAAATCAACCTGCAGGAGCCAGCACCACTTCCCCGCCCAAACACACACACACCAGTCCTCGGGGTTCTCTGGACAGGGAGTTAGGCAATGGATCCAACTGTGGAAAGGAGGAGCTGGGACTGCAACTTAGAAGTTGCATGAAGCAAACTCAGCACTTCCTTGGCCCTGCTGCCCCCTCCCTATGCCATGGGAGGTCTGTCCAGGGTCAGCACCAGGAGTCAACAGCATGAAGGACCCTGGGGCTTGGGTGGGCAGGACACCACACCTCTCTGAAACTCCGTGACTTAAAAACACATGGAAAATGAGCCCTGCAGCAGAGATGTGTCAAGAGAGAGTAGACTGGGACTTCAGCCTCCACATCTGCCGTCAAATAACTTCTTCATTTACTGCATACGCAGAAGGGAGAGAAAAGCACAACCTCTAAGAGCTCTTTGCTCACAAGGCCACAAACTGTTCCTGTTCCCATCTGCTTTAACGTCAGTGTCTCAGAGCAGAGCAGCAGGTGCTTCACCAGCTCCTCTCTGATCACTCTCAGACAGGGCTGGTTTCCATCACAAGCTATTTGACAATTTTAATAAAAAGACCTGGCCCATTACATTCTTATTTTCCTGTGAGCCTGTTACGTGTCAGCCTGAAATTCTAATTGCTCCATCTCTTTCTAATGTAGACTCACAATACAGATATTTTTCATATTATTAAAAAGGAGCTCCCCTTTCCTATAACCTGTGCTCTGGTTGTGTGTCAGGTTTATTTCATCAGGATCTGACATTACTCTCCTTTTTAACTCCAGTCTCTTCAGTCTCCCCTCTCTGGTGTTTCTAAATAAATAAAGAAGAAGAAAAAAAAAAAAAGAGAGAGAGAGAAAGAGAGAGAGAAGTGATGAATTTTTCCAAGGCATCCCTGAAAAGTTCACTCCTGTTCCCAAAACAGACTCTGCTCAGTAAATGTTATCTCTTGCTCCATGCCACAGGGGCAGTGCTGCCCTCCTGCAGTCCCTGCACCTACAGCAAAGGCATTTATGTGGTTGTTCCCTTGATACCTCTCTTCTGTATTTAATGGAGATGGTGGCATTAGAGAGTCATAGAGCCTCAAACAGAGTAGGACTTCTGCTCTGCCCATGCTTGGTCATGTACAAACCCGTAGCGAAAGGATGTGCCGTGGTTGTGCCCTGAATCTGCTCCCACAGGAGCTGGTTGCCAGACTCAATGGTTCCAGCATGGGCAAGATGAACAGCATGGTTGCTGTGAGACCTGCTCTGGTTGACCCTGCTGGAGCAGCAGAGTTGGACCAGATGATCTCCAGAGGTCCCTTCCAGTGCTTAGCATTCTGTGCTTCTGTGATAGGAAATTTCTTAGGGACTTCCATGTGATCTCACCTAGTCTTGAAGTCTTCCACACCAGCTTTTTTTTTAAGCAGTGTGCAGGAAAGAAAGAAGAGGAAAAGGTTAGATGAAAAATAGAGGTGCCCATCTACATGATTTTATGATTGTAAGAGGCTCTTGTGTCTTCAGCCTTTCAATGTTTCCAGGAGGGAGGTGAGAGAACAGCGTGTCTTCAATGACACCATCCAGCACAGGTACCAGGTAGACACGTTTGGTCAAGCTGCCAGACCTGTGCTTGGGTCTCCTGTGCCAAAAGGAACAGCATTTCCAAGAACTATTAACCTGTGTCTTGCCCAGGCATGAAGGCAAAAAGTTTCTATTGCCTGTGTCAGCATTAGCTGAGGTGTCTTATTCCTGGGACATGTGGTGGGATTGCACATCCCTGAGCCCTCCTGACACTTCTCTCCTGTGTTATCAAAGCAAAGAGACCCTGGATCCATCAGCCAACACAGGTTAACCTGATGGTACCATCATGAAGGATCTTTTATAGCAGTGAATTTCTGACAGATTGCCCAGGAAGACATTGTTTTCCTCCATTGTGAAAAATTGTGTCAATATTTTCCCCATATTTGCCCAGCTCTGTAAGGGCACAGCAATCCAAACCAGAATTAGATGTTTGAGAGCTGCTGAGTCTCAGTTCCCACCCATGGGCAAAAAAAGAGCCAAATGTTGATTGCCTGGTGCAGAAGATAAACAAACACATTCGGCCTTTGATTTTCCCACAACCCTTTTTTTTTCCTTCTGAAAAAAAAAAGACAGAAAGGAGAGTTTCCATTTTATTAAGATGCTGTTCACTGTTGAGAAAAGATATTAGGAAGGAAAATAAGTGAGCAGTGCCCACTTCATGACCTTGTTGTCCACATGAAGATGAATGACCCAAACCTGCTCAAACCCTGATTATACACCAGCTTCCCTCAGAGAAATGTGTTTGTTCGCTTTCACTGGGTGGACACACAGAAGGTAGATTATGAGACAGGCCAGCAGAGAGAGAGGGAGATGAAAAAGCAAGAGCAGCTGCCTTCCAGTAAATGCTCTCAGACTCACATTTTCATTAGTCCTAAATTCAATCACACTTTAAAGGAAGCAAAAGATAAAGAGCAAAGGAACATTTAAAGGATTCTTCAGAGTGAGCGAGGCTTGCTTTACCATTGAAAACCTGACTGGACGTTGTTATTATTCACGTTACTGCTGCGTGCAGGAGCCTCCGTCAAGATGCGATTCCCATTGTGCGGCTCATGCGTAGGCGCATCCCCGTGGTGGGGGAGTGGAGGGTTTGAATCTATTGTGCTGTGGGGCTGGAACTGTTGTACTGTGGTACGACTTGAAACGCTGCACTGGGAGGGTGGCTGCAGCCCTCCCAGGAGCTCCCCGGGGTTCTACTCCCCATCTCTTGTGACTTAATAGATAGTGGCGGAGGGGTTGAGTCAGCATCGTAATAGTGGTAGTAATAATCTGAGAGTCATTATCATCATCATTGTCTTTGTAAGAGAAAGATGCTGAGCAGGTGATGAGGGTTAGGAGTCTCAGCATCCAGATGCCCATCACTGCTGTGCCCTGGTCTCTCTCTGGGGCTGGGGCAGGTCATTGTTGCTCTGCTCACCCTCACTTGCTTTCTCTGCATTCAGCCTGAAAGCCTGTGAGATGGAGACTCTGCAGCAGGCCCCCCATCTCTGGAACCATTCCAGAGATGGGATGGGGCTCTGAGCAACCTGCTCAAGTTGAGCATCTGCCAGCTCACTGCCGGGGGCACAAGATGACCTTGAAAGATCCCTGTCAACCCAAACCATTCTGTGATTTGGCTGAGTTTCTGAGCACAATGGGTCTCTTCAAAGTATGGTCACCTCTGTGCTCCCAGGAGGTGATGCAGAGTCAGTGTCCAACTTTCTGATGGATGGGCCTCTTAGCATGTCCAAAGAGCCCTGCAGGTCACTAAAGCAGCTCCTCCTAAATGGTTTTTAGTTTAGCCACCAGGGTTACAACTGCAACCCCTGCAACCTTTACCATGATCAGAGAGTGAATCAGTAGCAGAAAATACACCCTAAGCTCCTCATGTCAGGCTGGATTCCCAGCACGGGAGCACATTCTCACCACTGCAGAGGACATCTGATGAACCCTCCTGATCCTTGAGGTACAGCAGCCCACTCCAATACCAGTCTCAGGTGCATTTATCCCAGCATTGCAGCAGCTTAGCCACGTGAGGTCTCAGAGGTGTGTTGTGCTCACACTCTTCACCTCCACAGGTCCACATCTTGCACAGCCCCCTTAGGATATCTGGAGAGCTGGTCTAATAGTGCAGGTAAAAGAGAAGCATCCTAAAGCTCTTGGCATGTCCTACAAGCCAGCATGACCCTTGAGGTTGCAATGCAATCATCTGATAGATCTAACTGGCCACCAAAAGCTGTGGGATGGCCAAGCTTGTGTCTGATATATCAGCCCTGCTGCCTGTTGGCATTTCTGTGGTTTCCAAGGAAACCTGGTGCCTCTGTGAGCCGGACGGATGAGTAGTGTTTGATAAAGGAAGTTCTGTGATGCTTCATTTTTTAACGACGATTGTTGTTACCTCCTTGGCCTTTACCTCTTTGAACGTGAATCGTTGCTGCTCTGCACAGGTGGGACTTTCATGAGAGAGTAGGAAAATCCCAGTGCTCTCGCTTGCCCTGGCTGCCCTTCCTTTCCTGCTCTCTGCAGATGAAACAAACAAAACAAACCAAAGAAACAGCGGCGGCTGGGGCTGCTTCTAATTTAAACGAGGTTTCACCTTTAAAGGAGCATCAGTCACTGCACAGCAAAGAGTGGCGGACACCCTTTCAGAAGCACTTTTGGGGGGGTCAGGCAAAGAATGCTGCCTCTGAACTTCTGTTGGTTTTCACTGCTCGCAGCAGAGATCAGCTGAAAGGATTTATTAGCCAGCTTCAAAGCCCGCATCGCTCAGGAAGCTTTTGCTTTTGCCTTATTACTCGAGAGCTCTCCAGGTCAGAAACCTTCCCTGGGAGAGAAGGGGGATTTTTGGTTGTTTTGTTCTGCTGGTTCTGGACATGCTGGTCTAATGGCATGACTAATAACTTCGTCTGACGGATGTCAGTGGAAATAGATGAGGGAAGATTCAGGGACATCTAGACTGATGTTTGTCCTGAGAATGGAGGCTGGACCTGGTCTTTGGAAAGGATAGTGAAGACCATTCTATATTAGGTTCAGAGCACATCACCTTCTCACTGAGAAGCACAGGTCAGCCCTGGGCGACCCCTGGTTGACAGGATCGGTACTGGGACCAGTACTATTAAATATATTCATCAATGGCCTGGATGAGGGAACAGAGCACACTGTCAGCAAGTTTGCTGGTGATACCAAACTGGGAGGAGTGGCTGACACACAGGAAGGCTATGCTGCCATCCAAGAAGACCTGGACTGGCTGGAGAGTTGGGCAGGGAGAAATTTAATGGAATACAACATGGGCAAACGTAGAGTCTGGCATCTGGGAAAGAACAACCTCAGGTACCAGTACAAGCTGGANGACATTTCCTAAGTGACTTAGAAGCCCCCCTTCTACCCCTTCTCAGGTGGTTTAGGAACATTGACGGCAAAGGAATAGTTGCACATGCCACAAGTTTCCAGTTTCTTTCATCGTTGAGACAATGATGGTGTTAAGATGTTCAGACACCAGTCCTTGTATTCGTTTGATGAGGGGACTTTAGCTCATCAGTCATTTGGGGATTTTGGAGCTCTAAATCCATAATAAGAAATAAGCTGTTGGGGAGTAACTTGGCATTTTTAGAGTTTTATCTTTGTGGTCAGTGTCTGTGACTGGACTCCAACAGCATTTATTGTTCCCTTTTGCAGCCTCACTCCTTCTCATTGGGCCAAATGGACAATACTAAATGGAAATTTATTCTGTGAACACAACTCCATTAGTCCTGAAGCCTTAGGGCTCCGTGCAGGCTGTAATTACAGAAGGATGCCTTTAGGTGTGAGTTACCACGTGCTGAATTAGCAGATAACAGCTCTTAGCAAGATAGGTGAGTCCACGCTGGTCCCCTAATGTCACAGATCTGAGGAAGGCTTGGTCTTCTTATCACAGTAGCCTGTTGAGGAGACAGACATTGTGCATCTGTTGCTTATCAAAGTCAGCTCGTTTGAGGCTGGGAAGGATTAGAGGATGCCTCTTTGGAGATAGGGCTTTTTCAGATGGCTCTTGAAAATCATCCTGGAATGATGCGCTTGCAAGAAAGGTGTGATCATGGGAATCACCAGGGGAATCACCACTACAGCTACGTCATTGCGCTGTCGGGTGCATCCAGAGCCTCAGCTTTCCTAAGAAAGTGCAGAAGCAATTTGAGCAGATGGCACTCGCTGGGCTCACTTTATTCAGTCCTGCTGAGTTTACGGCTCTCTGCTCTGATAACAAATGGTCAGTGTCTCCAGAAGCTGTAGTCCTTCCTGGGGCAGAGGCAGGTTTTCACCCCTACTCTCAGTGAGGGACCCTGGCAGTGAGTTGCACTCCTACATTTTAGTTGCTTAAAATCCTTGCACTTTATGCAAGGGAGAAAGAATAAGTATGATATGAAATTTAAAAGCCTAAAGTGAGCAAAAAGTTCCAG
Organism: Chloroceryle aenea; assembly: GCA_013399075.1. Lineage (NCBI taxonomy): Eukaryota > Metazoa > Chordata > Aves > Coraciiformes > Cerylidae > Chloroceryle > Chloroceryle aenea. Next base: position 318,342 of record VWZY01010924.1, read on the forward strand.
AAGCCACAGAATCTGACTGATCAAAATCCTCCACCAAATCATCCTTTTCTTCCAAGGGCAGTTCTTAGGAACTTGACATCTTTTTCTCCTCTCAAAGCCATGAAACCATCTCAAACTTGCCTTCACCCTCAGACTAACCCAGTCCTCTGAGCACTTAACAGACACCATGCCTGTCAACAACTTCACTATAGCAAACCGGCCAGTGCTTCCTTTTCCAAGGATGTCTGTGATCCTTTGATGTTCTCTGCAGAGTGCAGAGGTGACACCCTTGCCATGCAACTTCTCTTAGTTCCAGCTGGAGAGAAGTCCTTCCAAACTGCTTTTCATCTTCCAGCATAAAAGAGCTGAAACTTTTTATGTCGCTGTGGTTTACGCATCAACCCCAGTCGGCCTTTTTGGAGTTCCTTCATCTTCTCACATTGTTCATTCTAGGGCTTGGATGGTGCATCTCACCTCACGTGAGATACCACACCTCAGGGTGTCTTCACAGCACATCAAGCCCTGTGGTAAACAATAACAAGATAGAGATTTTTGACTCCAGAAACCTTATGTTGCTGTATGATGAACCTGTACCATGTCAACCAGGAGCTGCTGGGAGTTTTTACAGCCAACAGTAAGTGAATTTTGCCTCTTCACCTCAAGCCCTATGGGATATTGTAGCTCCACAAGTCAGTGCCCCCAGAGCCTACCAACCTTGCCATGACTGCTCCAGTAACAGGCCTTCACTAGAACTGGAAGTTCTGACTCAGTCTCATGAAGGGCACACATCTCCTGGGGGAGAGAGGCAAACAGATACACCATGTCCTGACTTTAAATGCATGAGTAACTTATCAGAGGCGATAAGTGGGGATTTGAATTCAGAGATGTAACTTATCTCTAAATACACATCTTCCTATTTAGCTGCGTTCGCATCCACCTGTATCTGACTGACTGCAACGTGCCTTATTACAGTGCAGAGCTGCCTTTGATGTGCTGAAAGGCTGTTGGTGCTAGCGATGAGAAAAGTAAGGTAGAAGCAGACTTTCCAGGGCTGGAGTTTGCGGTTGCTTTCTCCTTTTGACTGTCTTTCATTTCATCTGTCTACTAAATGGCGGTTTACTGGAATCAAAGAATTCAAAGCTTCTGTTCTTGGTGATGAATACAAGGAATAAGAGGCTTTTATACTCTGTGAAATCTACAGAAAGACTGAGATATGGGGACAGCTTTCCTATACCTGTCTCGTAAGTGAGTGCTTATCCTGAGATAGATGCAGTGATCTCTGAAAGAAAACCCAACATTTCCAAACTAGCACAGAGCTGTCACTAAAGCTGAGCAAAAGGGGGAGGATCATGGGATCTCAGAGCCCAGCTCATGCTGACCTGAAAAGCTCTTCTGTGCACTTAGAATGTTTTTTTTCAGGGGTGCTTAAGACTAGAACAGATCTGACTGCTTTTTCTTATGGATTACAGTGGAGTGTTTAATTTAATAGGGTTTTGACAGTCCAGAGCTGGACTGTCAAGACCCTATTAAATTAAACCCCCTCCTAGCCCCTATCCTATTGCAGTGAAATAGCCAAAGGTGAGGAAGGAAGGGGTATCAGAGCCTCTTCGGGGACAATGGTGGTCTGGAGTCATTTCTAGTGATGGGAGCTGCTTAGGGTGAGCAAAGACTCTGGAAACCTTGATTTGCTTAGCACATCTTCAGCCTGAGCTTCATTGAATAACTGACAGACAGTTTTGGGACATGTCATATCAAGAAATGATCACTCCCTCTACTCATTTGAGATCAGAGCTCATCATGTAACTAAACAGCAGAAGAGGAAACTGGAAAACCAGAAGTATCATCCTCATTTCACAGGGACATACTGAGGCTCCCATCAGGGGATGTTGTCCCAATGGGAGCAGGGTGCTATTCCTTACCTGCTTAGTTCTCTTTCCCTTTCATCTCTAGACATGTCAGTCCCATTACCAGAGACAGCCAAAAATGGTCCTGTGTACTTGGAGATCAACCACATGTTGTCCTGTAGAACTGCTCATAGTGATCCCTTCTGAAGCACCCGACCTTCAGCACTGCTCTTCTGGATCATGTGCTAGCTGGGCTATTGGGTGCTCTACCTTGGCAAAAAAAATGTCTTAAAAAGCAGCTACTAATATTAGTGCATGAATTCAGGGATTCATTATGTGTCTCAAATGAAGTGGGACAAGGGAAGTTGATTTAGTCACCTAGTTTAGTTGATTTAGTCTAGAGTTGAAGACCTAGACTTTGACACATAGATGTCAAGACACTTGATGCCTTGGTCTGCATGAAACTCAACTGACATTGGGGCAAATGTGGGGCCAGAAATGTTCAATCCAAAGCTAATTCCACCCATGGAGCCAGGCTCTTCTCAGTGACGTCAAATGATAGCACAAGGTCAATGGGTGCAAGCTGAAACATGGGAGGTTCCACGTAAATATGAGGAAAAAACTTCTTCATGGTGAGGGTGACAGAGCACTGGAACAGGCTGCCCAGGGAGGTTGTGGAGTCTCCTTCTCCTGAGACATTCAAAACCCCCTGGACTCATTCCTGTGTGATCTGCTCTAGGTGATCCTGCTCTGGAAGGGGAGTTGGACTGGATGATCTTTTGAGGTCCCTTCCGATTTCTAACATTCTGTGATTCTGTGAAATGACTGTAGAACCCACTAAAACATTGCTCATGAGGAGAGAAGTTTGTGGCATTCTACTGTTTCTCATTCCCTGCAAAGTAAATTTAGTTCCTTTATCTTAAATTTAATTTTAGGACGGTTGATAGTTGGGTTTCTCAATAGTGAACCATAGAATGGGGGGGAGGGGGTGGGGGTGGAAAGGACCTCTGGAGATCATCGAGTCCAACACCCTCTGCCAGATCAGGGTCACCCAGGGCAGGCCACACAGGAACAGATGCAGGCTGGTCTGGAATCTCTCCAGATCAGGAGACTC
>VWZY01010924.1:337449-350211 GCA_013399075.1 Chloroceryle aenea
GGTGGTTGCCCTCGACTCAGGTTGCCCAGCCCACTGCCTTCCATTGTGAGGTGCTTTGTTTTTCATGTAGATTAGCAGAGACTTTGGGCTGCAGTTGAATAATTGATCAAACCCATCCAGGCTTCACAGACTGGAGCATAACTTTTTGTGAAGTTTCATCCCCACACAACGCTTTAAAACCCAGGCAGATCTGAGCCACGCTGCACCTGGGTCTTTGGTATCAGATCTCGCCGGAGCTCTTAAACTATGCATCATCTCTTCAAATCTCACTGTTATGTTTTGCACATCGCAGCCAGAGGAATGCATTCAACAAGAGCTTTTCTCCTATGAAATAGGTCTTTACATTTTCGTCCCTTTCCAGTGGGTCCTTTTTGGCCAATTCAGAGGATGTTGCCTTCTCTGAATGTGATGGTTTAAAAGAGGCCTGGGTCTCTCTGGCTGCAGTAAAAGACAAAGGTCTGCAGATCAAGCACTAGCTACAGAGGACATGATTTCATGCCCAAGCTGTGTGGCAGGCTTTACAAACAGCACGCTGAAGATTTTTGTTAGTCCTTGTAGTTTATCTTCATCTTCCCAGCTCCCCAGCTGTGCTGGGGGAGGGTGGAATAAGCAAATACACTGGTGGATACAGAGTTGTCTGCAGTTGTCTGTATTCAGACATGTGTATGTGGCCATGTCTCACCCTGGCAGGGGAGATGGGAAGGGGGAGAGGGTGGATGAAGGTGTCCAAGTGACCAGTAGCTCTCCCCTTACCTCGGCAAAGTTTTTAGGCAGGTTCACGCAACCCACCCATCACCTTCCCAGTGCTGTGATGGAGCCTTCCCGTCCTGTGCTGCAGCCACACACGGGTTTACACCGGACAGGAACTGGTGTGTAAAACCAGCTCAGACCTGATGTGAAGCCAGTCTCCAACTGTCTGTGTTGTGACAGTTCCCATGGCGAAGTGGCTCCTTATGCAGTCTGAGCCATGAGGTATAGACAGGTCACACAGAATCACAGAATGGTTTGGGTTGGAAAGGACCTTAAAGATCATCCAGTTCCACCCCCCTGCCATGGGCAGGGACACCTCCCACTGGAGGAGGTTGCTCAGAGCCTCATCCAGCCAGGTCTTGAACACATCTGGTGATGGAGAATCCACAGCTTCCCTGGGCAACCTGAGCCAGGGTCTCACCACCCTCAGTGAAAAACTTATTTCTAATCTAAATCTCCTCTCTTCCAGTTTGAAGCCATCACCCCTCATTCTGTCACTACAAGCCCTCATAAAAAGTCCCTTCCCAGGTTTCTTGTAGCCCCTTTCAGATACTGGAAAGCCACAATATGTGGGTGTACACACTTATTGAGGTCAGAGATCTATCAATAAGACCTGATGTGAGCAGAAGAAGCACTAGTAAGACACTGGCACGAGAAAACAGTGCATTTTATGTGTGGCATGCTGTTTGTCTGTGTATTTAAGGGACACAGACATGTACACTTCATGGGGTTTATATCTGCCACAGAATTCAGGCAGGCGTTGGGGGTCTGGGAGGGTGACCCAGGGTGTGCACTGGAAGAGCCAAGGCAAAGCTTCCTGTGCAAGGTGAGGGATGGTTCCCAAAGTGGCCGTGCAGCCGTCTATGCTGTCCTTGGCCATGCTGCAGGAGCTCTGAATAACAGGAACTGGCATGAAAGCTCCTTTTATTCCCCATTTAATCCTGGTGCTGCCTTGTGGGAGACAAGAAGTATGAGCCATTGTAGAAAGGCTTGTTGTCCTTTATGCCTCGTTACAGAGAAAGGCATAAAGTGACCACGTGGCCGGTGAAGGACAGGTATTGTTCCCCCAGATGCTGCTTGGGAAAGGCACTGTAAAGAACAAACATCTCAGTTTTTGTCTTTTTTACCTCCTACCAATCTGTCTTGCTTTTCCCCACCTACAGACACTAGTTAAGCACTAGAAAGAAGCTTAGATCAGTGGTGACTTGTTGTTGCTCTTTAATTCATGCAAATGTTCTTTTTAACTAGCTTGGAGTCTTAAACAGCCCTCTGGGGAACCTTTTGTGTTTATGATTATTGAAACAAAAGTTGATTTCCTTTAAGCACAGAACAATTGGGGAATAGAGGGAAAGAATATGTTTTCTTTTCTTGCAAATAAGGTAACTTTAAAGGTCAGGTACAAGTTGACATATCAGTGGGCAACTCAACACTTGGAAGAATTCCCCAGAAGAGCAATAAAAAGTGTCAGCTTTGCAGCCTCTCCACAGCACAAGCATTTTTTGTCTGACTGTATCTGGAGTCATAAAGATCTTACAGGGTCCCAGACAGGCTTTGGTTTGGACTGAGGTTTTGCTGCTTCAGTATGAGCAGGGGTGTTTGCAGATACCCCATATGAGATACAGCAAGACACCTGCTGCCACTTTACAGCTGGAGGACCAAGTTTTACTAAAAGCTTGGGTACAGCCACTCAGATGGGCCTCAGAACCTAGCCAAGGGTCAAGCTTGTGCTGCAACTGAGCATCCTCCCATAGTAGATGTGGCTCCAGATCCACCCTTTCCTGATTTCCCACCTAGCTTTTCCCACTACTGCCGGTCCTCCTCAGACTGGTGCTGGACAGCACTGGAAGACATCAGCATGGAACACATCAGCATGCTGGATCCATCCTGAGCTGTTGCCTGAATGGAAGGGCTAACCAGTTTACCCAGCATGTCTGCCTCAGCGCTGTGATGAGAGACGTGGTCTCTGAACCCTCCACCTCCTGTGACTGTGAGGCATGTGCTGGCTCTTTGGGGAGACTCCAGCAGCCGTTCTATCCTCAGGAAGGTGTAATCCCTGCTCTGCAACATGCGACCCAGCTCCAGCTCCCTGCCAATGTGCTAACTGCTCCCTCCCAGATACATGGTGGTGCAACAACTGGAGATGCTTGATCTTAAGGTACTGACACTGAAAGGCCACATAAATAGAACATAAAAGAGCTGTTCACCCCAGGAAATGGATTTGAATCCTTTAAACAGGAGGTCTCGGTAGTTACAAAGCCAACCTTCTTCCTCTTGCATGGTAGAGGGAATGTGTTTGCAGGCTGAGCACTCAGTCTGCGCTGGGTCTGGGGGAGGCTGAGGGTCTCATGGTCGCTCAGGCAGTGAGAGGCAGCTTCCGCTGCCACAGCGTTGCCACTGCAGGACATTTTTTGCTGGGTGAGCTACCTCAGGTTGACAGGTTAAAGGTACTTCCCAGCTTCTTTGATTTTTAGCTTTAGTTCAGTTAAGGTCAGTTTGGAGCAGCCCTCCTGGCTCAGGCTTTTCTCCATCTGACCGTGTCCAACAGCAGCTGCCATGAGCAGGGAAGGAGAATGCAGACAGTGTGTAGTCCTGACTCCCCCGAACGCAGTGACTCACGGGGTGACCTAAACCAGAGCAACTTTGTGTTTAGGATCTCTTCAGGCGCTGCCTTCTCCCATCAGCCTCTCTAGTTCTGAAATCATGCCTTCTCTGGCTGCGACAGCAACTGGTGGCCCAGTTCCACATGTTTGTTACAGGTGTGAACAGCTTGATCTTGTTTCCAAGACTGCTGCTGGCTAATTTCAATTAACATCCCATAATTCTCTTATTTTCTTATTAGAGGCAGAAAACACCCATTTCTTTTGATCGGCCATGCCTCTTGTGTTTTCACAGATTACTTCTGTTCCCATATCCCCAGTTGTCTCCACTCTAACCCTCAGCCAGCACCAGAGGAAGCACCAATGTCCTCAGCTTCCCAAAACATCCACAGACAGGGATGACAATCTTATTTTTGTTTGCACCAAATGAACTGGGCTCAGCATCTTTCCCCGTCTTATCAGTATGCCAAAGTCAAAGACAGAGGCCCTTGCTCACAGACCATCTCTACAATAGATCACTCTGACACCAATTCACTTGTTCTTCGTGCAGTAAGTTATAAACTTGCCATTCAGACAGACGTGTAAAAAAAGAAAACTAACACAGCCTCTAAAATCAATGATCCAGTAAATAGAGGACTATAAATAATCAGGAGAAAGGATTTAATTAGCAACAAAACCCACTGGATGCGAATGGCAGCCCCTAGTCTGAAACTGCCTCATGTGGTCTGACTTCTCTGGCAGTCGCTGCCGTGAGCTCTCCTTGTGCCCATAAAGACTTAAGTTGCATTTTGGGAGCTTTTTGCTCTCAACACTATGGTGTGATGATGACTCTTTAGGTCTCTACATCACCACTGCTGAGAGAAGCAGCAAACCCCCGTGAGCCTGGGGTCAATAGGCGATTGGTGCTCCCGTCTGGAGGCAGTGATGCCCCTGCTGCTCTCAGCAGCAGCGGTGCAGGTCATGAGCTGCCCACTCAAAGTGGGCAAAGTGCAGGCAGGATGGCAGAGGTGATGCCTGCCTTGTTTGTGTAGGGTGAGGGGTTTCTGAGCAGCTCCCAGGCACATGCCTGATGCACTCAGCGTGCTTTTAGAAGCTGACATGGAGAAGTTGAGTTGTCTGCAAGGTGACAGTGCTTTGGCTGCTGCTGGCACAGAGGTTTGCTTGTTAAAATCCAGATGTGAATCCAGACCCAGCTGTGACTCACATCGTGCTGGGTGTGATTCCAACCTGTGATAGGCTGTGTATTCCAGGACAGATCCAGTGGATATAGAGTTGTAGAATCGTAGGATGGTTTGGGTTGGAAGGGACTTTAAAGATCATCTAGTGCCTGCCCTGGGACACCTCCCACTGCAGAAGGTTGTTTAAAGCCCTGTCCAACCTGGTCTTGAACACATCCAGTGATGGAGCATCCACAGCTTCCGGGAGGGGATGTGTCTCTGCAGAGCATCAAAGGACTGATGACCAGAACTCCTCTCTTCATTCCTGGCCTTACCACTCCCATTGCACAGACATGGGCTGCATATCTGGGTCTGGAGGAAAGCGAATGGATCTCTGATCATGGTCAGTTAAGGAGCATCTTCATTGCTTTGCCTGCTGGTATCACAGCTTCTTGGTAACAGAGTAGGTGAGGATAGATCAGTAGAGAACCCAAACTGAGGTTAAATTATACCCAGGGTCTATGGTTGGAAGCATCTCTGGCTTGAATTTCGTCCAAGTTTTGCTAGATCCCTAATGCATTCTGGCAGACTACCCTGGAGTCTACAACTCAGGCAGAGCCCCCCCCTTGAAAAGAGATCAATTAATAAAGGAAGCTTTCTGAAAAGCCTCTGTCAGTTCTTCATTTTGCTCCTGTTTGCTTCCTTAGCTGTTGTTCGGTTTTCTCCTCACAAATCCATGTCGGTGAATTCACCCCAGCTTTATAAACGGAAGCATGCCATTGAGCAGTGTCAACCCGAAACTCCTGAATTTTCTGGGAATTACTTCACAGGTCTGAGGTGTGCTGTATCGTGTGTCAGTAAAGAGTAATTTTATTATTGAAAGAATGATTCCATTAGGTCAAACCAGATTGTAAAGATCCCTCTCCTGTGCTTTACTGCCTTTATTGAGTACCCAGCCATATGCCTCTTTAGTATCCACGTGCTATTTGGTTTTATTAATGCTTGCATCTGCTGGTGATTTGAGCAAGGGCCAAAGGTTCAAAATTGAAACTCAAGGACCCTCTAATACTAAAAGATTTTATTAGCCATAAATCTATTATAAAGTGCCTCTGTTGACAATAGGGAATAATATAATCAAACCTCTCTCCCCCCAGTACTGACAGCCCTACTCGGCTGCAAGGATCCACATGAATTAATCTGTCTTGTTAACCGTCCCAGACTAAGTGCCTTTCAGGAGAAGAAAATACTTGAGCAAAATACAAAGAAACATCTGTGTCCTTACAAATACACCCAGCTTTCCATAGGGGCACTTATATAAATAGATGATGCTCCATTCCAGTATGAATCTCCTGGGCCATGTACTTTGTGTCATTGCTGTCTCTGTGGCACAGCGAAGTGCAGAACGTTTCAGGGTAAGACTAGTGGCTGTGTGCTTGCTTTGTGCTGGTTTAAGGAGACAGTGAGATCCCTCTTGTACTCCGTGCAAGGTTGCGTGGGGTTTGGGTCATTGGTTTTGGGTTTTTTTTTCCTACCTTGGGAGAAGGTTTAACTTCAGTCATGGCTTACTTGAGTAAAGTTAGAAAGTTGAAATTAAAAATCCCTAAAACCCATAAGAATCATGAGATCTGTGCCTGTGACCACAGCAAGCAGGGAGTGTCCTCTGCAGAAAGATGCTGCTCCCATAGGTATCTGAAAGACTTTGGGTCTGGGTGGAGCTGAATTTCGTGTTGATCCCATAGCTTGCCAGTCCTGTTTCTACCTCAGCCAGGAGCTCTTCTTTGGGTGACTTCTGCTCTTTTTGTTGCTCACGTGTGTTTCATTATTGCCAAAGGGGCTACTGCAAAAGGAGACTGAGGCTGAACTGGCTAATGCTTTGGGATCTCCATGGGACAGGCTAATTGGTATTTGCACCTAGAGGCTGCTAATTCCTTTTCTTAAAAGACTGTGGTATTGTTCCTACAATGAAGGCTATTCCAGCTTGGACGCTTCCTCCTCTTCCCTGTAAATGTCATGGGAAAATGTTACTTTGCAGTTTACCTGACAGCCCTTCAGAGCTACCATTCAGTGTTAGCAAAACCCCTTTTGTCTTCCCTGTCCCTTCCTTGTGCCGTCTCTATAATCATAATCCCAAACTGGTGCTCACACCCGCATGGTATTTTAGGTGCACGTTGAAATAAAAGTCTAATTGCCACAAAGGAAGCTCTGTCTGTAGTAACAAAAGGAGAAGTGACAAGAGGACTAAATGCCATTCTCGGCTGCTCCTCTCAGCACGGAGAACCTGGCCATTTTGACAGCGCTGTTTTAGATGTGAACCAGCACGTCATTTTAAAAGCTTGCTTTAAGGAATTAAATGAACATGATTCTGTGACAGAAAGCTACCAAAAATAAGATCCCTTTCTCCCTTGCTCCTCAAGTTCTCTGCGGTCAGGCTCTATTTGCTCAGTAGCAGGGACTGAGCAACCCTGAGATGTGATATCTGCCCCTCTTCCCTCTGCATGGGGTTTTCTACCCTATGGCCACCACAGGACCAGTTTGCCAGGAGCAAGAACTGTGATTTTAAACCTTTCCAGTCCTTTTACTCAGCTTTATGTTTCCAGAACAGCTCTGGGAACTCCAGCACAAAAGCAAATGATGAAGGCGTGAGATGCTTTTATAACCCAGAAACATAGACACAGGTGACCTCCTGCTGGCAGTACAGCTGGTCACTCTGGTGGAGCATATGGAAGCAGTAAGTGCATATCCTTTCTCCTTCTACCTTTCCTGCTGTGATTGCGCTCAAGAGAAAAATATTTCATTGTCCAGTAGTAAAAGCTGACATTATTGTCCTGCCTCCATCTGTCCATTAACTCCCTAAAAATTACCTGAGATGGAAAACAACTCTGTGAGTCCACAGCAAATGATGGGTGGAAAGTACACAGGTACCTCCCCAAAAATTTTCTGCAGAGACAGAAGTCCTGGCACCCTGCCTCCATCTGTTTGTAAGCAGGCACAATTGAATTTAAAAGTTTGTCACGTGACTGAGCACTACTGCTCTTACAAAACCCAAGAGTTCTGTATTTCTGGCATGAAACCAAGATCTGGTCTTGAAATGTCATGAGCAATGTACCAAGACCCCATTTCCTCTTGCCTGCTGACACTGCCAGCATCTCGCTGGCTGATCAGTTCTTTTTCTTCACTCTGCAAGACAAAATAGCAATAAACCCCCCCCACAGTTTGGGGTTTGTTTCCTCTGTGCCTCATTTGTATTTCTCCTATATTAAATTTTGTTGGGGCCATTTCACGCATAAACTTTATTTTTCTTTTGTGCTGGAGAAAACCTAGGAAAGGACTTAATGTGACTGCATTCATGAATCTGATTGTGCCAGCAGCCTGTCATCGTTGCTTCTGCAGGGACAATGCAAGCAAGAGAGGGGCGTGTGAAATATGCCAGTCAAAGGGGAGAGATAGACTCGGGCTTTTGTAACATCTGACTGGGCTTCAGAAGGTTTGTGAACCTTGTGATTTCGAGGTAGACAATCTGGGTTTGTTTGCTCAAAGTGATTGCTCCCTGTTAAACGGGAGGTGCCAGTGGCTCATGCCATTCACCTTGGGCTCCTGGGGACACAGAATGGGAAATGAAAGCCTGGAAGTGTTCACAGAGGTGGGTGTGCAAAATTCAAAGCGAGACTCTCTGGAGTTGCATCTGTGGTAGCTACGAGGACACAGGAGGTTCCATGGAAACATAAGGAGAAACTTTTTTATGGTGAGGGTGACAGAGCCTGGGCCAGCCTGCCCAGAGAGGTTGTGGAGTCTCCTGCTCTGGAGAGTTTCCAAAGCCACCTGGACACTTCCTTGTGTGACCTGCTCTAGGTGATCCTGCTCTGGCAGGGGGGTTGGACTAGGTGATCTTTTGAGGTCCTTTCCAACACCAAACATTCTCTGATCCTGTGATACGAAGTCTGGAGCAAGAAAGATTGGGACTTCTGTGGGCAAGGGGAGAAGTGGATGGGGTTGGGTGTGGTGAGGGTATTGGCAGTGTGTTCCGAGCTGGATGTTGGAAGTTAAGACGTGCCTTATGTTTCAATTATTCTATCAGCTTTCAGCCACCCACAAGCTCATGCTTTAAGTACCCTTTTGAGGAGGCCTGAGTGAAATCAGTCCATTGTATTTTAGAGTCACTTACTGCTGGGTTTCTCATGCCAGTGTTATGGTTGGAAAATAAATGGGTTTTCTTTTCCTTTTGCAGAAACTTTCAAGCTTTTTCAGCAATCTTAAATGGAAGAATAGTTTTCAGCCTCATGATAACTTCTCTTTCTAAACCCTGCTTTCCCAGAATTACTCTCGACATGCATCTGAAAGGATAACTAAAAATAAAATATTGACAGTTTTGTCAATATCTTAAAGGTGTTCAGAAACCAATGAACTGAGCTTAAAAGTGAGATTGTTGCTGCTATTGTCAGTGCACCGCAATTCAGTGCACTTCTCAGCAAGACCTAAAAGCTCCTGATCCTTCTCTGTGACTCCCACATAATGCTGTGTGCAGTAGCTGAGGGTCAAGCACTTAAACTTATTTAACAAAGCCTCACTTCAACCACTGACTCAGACTAGGGGAGGAAAGAAGGAACTTTCTGCTCCAGAAACTCTTGAAGCTTTGGTTTGTTTCTTTGCCAAAGAGCAGGCTGTAGACCGGGAGATCTGGAGCTTTTAGCAGAGCAGGAGAGTGGGGAAGAGCAGAAGAAAAGATACAAACTAAATGAGCAGATTTATTAGTTGTGTTCCTGCCATCCAAAGTATCTGAATCTCACTACTTCTACCATCAGCGATTCCCTAGATGTTCTGAGCAGCCTCAGGTTCTTAAGAGAATTTCACAATTTAAAAATCGCTTATGCATAAAAAGGAAAAGAGAAAAAACACTTTAATTTTAACTTATCACAAAACGAAGTAAAAATCACATAGCATCTAGCGCATTCTGCTTTTAGAAGTGTTTCAGTTTTAACTCCTAGTATAACTTATGTTACAATTCCTTAGAAGAAAACTGTAATGTTGGGACAGGTGCTGCCAGCACTCTGTTTTGTCAGCACTAACACGGACACGGTGCAGTTTTTCTCCTCAAAACCCTAAAGTTCCCATGAAAACGTGTGTTTTCTTTAGTTTTTGATGGAGAAAAAAACCTTCTAATAAATCAACTATTTACCTGGGAAAAGATGCCTGATTGTAAGTTGCAGAGAAAAGGGATGATCCATTCTTAGAATCATGGAATTGTTCTGGTTGGAAGAGACCTTGAAGGTCATGGAGGCCAACCTCTAACCCAGCACTGCCAGAGCCACTAACCCATGTCCCTCGGCACCACAGCTCCACACCTTTGAAACCCCTCCAGGGATCACAGGAACTCTACCCCTGCCCTGGGCAGCCTGGGACACCCCTGGACAACCCTTAAGGGGAAGAAATTGTTCCTCAGCTCCAACCAAAACCTTCCCTGGGGCAACTTCTCATTGTTTTCTCATGTCCTGGTGCTTGTTCCCTGTGAGAAGAGACCAACCCCACCTGGCTTCAACCTCCTTGAAAGGAAGTTTCAACCTCCAGCTCCTGGAGGGAGTTGTTGAGAGCCCTTGTATTTGAGGAGCTATAAATACCCATGTACTTTCACTGCTAAGCAATCAGTGCTCCTCCGCTGATCTTTGGAAACCTGCAAAATCCCAAGTCCTTGCTAAATAAAGCACATCTCCAGTGGCTACCTCCCAAGGCTTCCAACCCCAGCAAGGCTTTACAACTTTGGCCAGTTTTGCATCCAGCCCCAGGGAAGGCAGCTCAGTTCCTGGGGCCATGCACTGTTTGTTTTTTCCAAGTGCTTTTTGAGTCCAGTGCTTTTCAGGCAGCTCTATTCAGTTCGGGTTCTTGAGACGGTATCATTTACACATTCCCTGCTTCTTTGGTACTTTGATCTTGTTGGCTGGGTCAGTGATATTTGGAATCATAACATTTTGCTGTGCCTGAAATCAGCCTTTGGCTTTAGTACTTTGCTGAACTTTAGTCTTATGCCACCTGAATGCTCCTTGTCTTTGGGAAGCTTGTGCTCCTCCGCTGATCCCTCACATGACCTCAGAAGCCTCTCCACATGACCCCACCAAGCATACCCACATCCTCCATGTACAACAGGCCAGCAACTCTGGCCCATCTCTTTTTGGAAAAAATGCCCTGAGACCTCTGGATGAAAAATGATTCATAAAATTGTTGTTCTCTGCAGAGCAATAGAATTGAGAGCCTTTCTGTGGAATTTGTAAAGCCAACTACAGCGTTTAATGGCAAATTATGTCTTTACTGCAGGACTCCACAGGCTGGTGTATTACCATCCCCAAAATGCCTGGAATAATCCATTTCTCTAAAAAGCCTCAGGAAACTCAGCGAACTGCATGAAACCCCTACAAACACAAAAATAGTCTTAACTGTTCTCCTTTCATGTATTTTCCAGTAGCACAGGCCTTATTTTCTCTTCTCTGTTGGCCCCTCAGACTAGTCCGCAGCAGCAGGATTCTACTCTTGCTTCGAGACAGTTGCCAAATTGATTGCTCCTCTGCAGTGTGCAGAGTCCCTTGTCACTGTGGCCACTCTCTTGAATCCTGACAGCTGGCTTGGGATGTTGGGCCAAGCTCCAAGAATAAACATTTTCTAAGGCATTAATCTTTATAGTGGTTATCTACAGCAAGTACTTCATCTGGCTTTTGGGAGTCAATCTGGGGTGGAGTTTTCTTGTGTCTCTTGGTGAAGATATTTTCATATAAAATCCATGGTTTCTCTTTAGTTGTGTCAGCCCTGCTCTGTGCACAGACAGAATGAGTAGAGAGGTGGCAATCACTTGACCAGAAGATATTCTGAGACTCTTTGGGGCCAGGTTTGGTCATCAATTTGGCTTATGGCCATGAAGGTGAAAGGATAAGTCGTCTTCTCTTAGGAGGTGCAGAGCAGGTGCTGCTGGCAGGATACAGGTAGGTCCTCTAAGAGGAAGAATTTTGCTTTCATGGTCCTTTGGTTGCAGCAGCCTACCCCAGAACACCCCAGTTAACATCAAGGGCTCCCTGGGACGTATTATCCATCAGCCTAACCCACAATCCTGAATTCACACTGAATTTACAGCCCATCTTTCTTTTGTGCACAAAGAGCTTGTTGCAGCTCTTCCCACCTGAGATACCAAACTGCACATGACTTGCATCCATTTCTTGGTAGGAAATGTGATTTATATGGGATTATAACTCAAAGGGTGGTGCTTGACAGAATGCATCCCCTTGGTCTTCACAGCACTGTCACATCTCTCTCCTCAGCAGCCTCATCCTGTGACTTGTGGGGTGTTCCCTGTTGTGGCTGCTGGCACCACCCTGCCCATCGGGTCCCCAACGGGCCTGCACAGAGTCTGGAAGGCAAAGGGTGGATTTTCAACATCTGCGGTATTGAGTCAGGCACTTCAGCAATTCTTCTTTCTTCCCTCTGGCATAGGAAAGGGAGGGGATCAGAGAAGAAGTGGGAGGAGGATCATCATTTAAGTGCAAACATTAAAGCTGCATTTAGCACCTGTCTAATTTTTAATATGAGCTTAGCCACAACACGATATTAGGCGCTGAGGTAAGTGACAATTTATTCAGCATTTCTAGCTTAGCTGCAGCATGGAGGGTAACTGACTTTTTTGGCACAACAACTGCATTCAAAAATAAAATCACTTCAAGCCAAGCCAATAAAGAGGTGTATATCTGGGGAAATGGAAGGAGGATGCCTCAGGGTTTTCCTCCTGTTTATTAATATGAGGGGAATTTAGAAGCCCAGTGTTTTGAAAGGAACATAGAATCACAGAATGGTGGGGGTTGGAAGGGAGCTCTGAAGATCATCGAGTCCAACCCCCCTGACAGAGCAGGGTCACCCAGGGCAGGCCACATAGGAACAGATCCACGTGGGTCTGGAATCTCTCCAGAGTAGGAGACTCCACAACCTCTCTGGGAATCCTGTTCCAGGCTCTGTCACTCTCACAGTGAAGACGTTTCTCCTCCTGTTGAGGTGGAACTGCCTGGGTTCCAGTTTGTGCCCATTGCCCCTCATCCTGTCCCAGGGCACCAGTGACAAGAGCTTGGCCCCTTCTCCTTGCCCCCCACCCTGCAGATATCTGTAACCATTCCTCAGCTCCCCTCTCAGGACGCTCTTCTCCAGGCTGAACAGCCTCAGTTCTCTCAGCCTGGCCTCCCAGCAGAGGGGTTCCAGCCCTCCCAGCATTGCTGGGGCTCCTCTGGCCCTGCTCC
>VWZY01010924.1:350229-398694 GCA_013399075.1 Chloroceryle aenea
TACAGTATTTCCCTGCTGCTTTTGAACGGAGGAGACCAGAACTGAACACAGCGCTCCAGATGCGGTCTCACTAGTGCAGAGAAATATCTTAGTCTCTGGAACACACATGTCACTTCATTTTTGGAAAGCCAAGAGGACAAAGAGGTGACCCAAAGCTTCATTTTCCAATTAACAGCTGCTATCTAAAAGGAGAGTTCCCAGGTTTCCCCCAGTCCCAGGGCAGCTTCTTCTTACTGCAGCACTCACACAACCAGCTCCTAGCATGATTTTCACTCCGTATGAAACAGTTCTTAGGGACACAGCCTGGCAGGCTTTAGCCCAAGGCAATGGGCCTCTCCGTTTCCCAGCATGAGACCCCACGTCAGCCAGAAAGCCGCTGAGCAGAGGTGCAAAGGCACGGTCGGTATCTGGAAGGAGGGGATTGCTGCGCATCCTTAGCGCAGCAGCCTGGCTCTGCTCGGCTCAGGGCAGCACTAAATCCAGCCCCTTCCCCAGGGCTCGGTGTCTCTCTCTCAGTTACTTCGATAACCCCTCTCCTGCCTCAGTCCATCACTAAGTGGGTCTCTGGGTGCTTGTAGTTGTTGCGCAGAGCAGGTCCGTCTGATTCCTCGAGCCTTAGGGACCGTTTCTCTGTTATCTTCACTCCTGCACATTTGTTGGCACGACAAAGCATCGGGGAGGGGGGAGGGGCGTTTGCCACTTGCTTTGCACAGGAACAGCAGGTGAAACGTGGCCAGGTCCCTGCAGCCACTCCTAGGAGGTCGTCATTTCTTGGAGTCCAGCTTAGATCACAGAGGGGAGAAAAGCACTGATCTCCTGTGCATGGCAGCTTATCTCAGTGCACCACAGGTGAAATTTCTTCCTTATCTGAAAGGCCATTGAAAGACCCACGAGTTGCTTGTTTTGTACAAAACTTTATGCTAGGTTTTGCTCTGTGTGCAGGGCAATTTTCTTTATTTTTATTTTTTTTCTACCTAGTACAGAGAAAACAAGTCCCAGCCCAGGAGCACAAGATAAGTAACCGAATGCCCTTGCACTTTCCAATCCATATAGCTGAGGTTTCAACTGAGCAACCCCAGGCCAAGGTGAATATAGATCTGAAGCAAAGGCGATGCCGCCTGGTTAATAACGTCAATACTCTATAGCCAGCTGGCTGTTAACAGAAGAGTGTTTTTTCAACTAATAGGGGTTTTTCTTCACAGAAGCGTGAGATGCCAAAAGACGGTTGCTGTGCAGTGATGCTCGGTGAGTGTTTTGTGTGGCACAGGAGGCTCTCTGATGATAAAATGCTATTTCCTGCACTCCTCACTGCCCCACTAAAATCTGTGTTTGATTAGCACCTACCACTCATCAGATGTAGGCACCAGAGGTTTGACAGCAGGACTAAGTGACACCTCAGCAGGTGGACATCAGTGCCAGCATGTCAGTGCTGCCCACCCACACCAGGGAGGGCTCGGGAGGTCTGTACTTGCTCCTGCCTTTGTGACTCAGGTGAAAATTGTTCTGCTGCCTCAGCAAAAAAAGCTTCAGGTCAGCACTAGAACAAGAAAGTCACAAACTGGAACCCAGGAAGTTCCACCTCAACATGAGAGAAAACTTCTTTGCTGTGAGGGTGACGGAATCTGGCTGCCCAGAGAGGTTGTGGAGTCTCCTTCTCTGGAGACTTTCCAGCCTCCCCCTGGATCTGTTCCTTTGTGTCCTGTTCTGGGTGATTCTGCTCTGTCAGGGGGGTTGGACTCAATGATCTCCAGAGGTCTCTTTCAACCCCTCCAACCCCTATGATTCTAAACTTCTGTAGTCAAGTCATCCAGGCTCTGTCACTCTCACAATGAAGAAGTTTTTCCTCCCACTGAGGAGGAACTTCCTGGGTTCCAGTTTGTGCCCATTGCCCCTCGTCCTATCCCAGGGCACCACTGACAAGAGCCTGGCCCCTTCTCCTTGCCCCCCACCCTGCAGATATCTGTAAACTATGCTCAGCTCCCCTCTCAGGCTTCTCTCCTCCAGGCTAAACAGCCCCAGGGCTCTCAGCCTTTCCTCACCAGAGAGATGTTCCAGTCCCTTCAGCATCCTCACAGACTGCACTGGACTCTCTCCACTATTTCCCTGTCCCTTTTGAACTGAGGAGCCCCGAATAGGACACATTACTCCAGATGTGGCCTCACTAGTGCAGAGTCGAGGGGGAGATAACCTCTCTCAACCTGCTGGTCACACTCTTCTTTATGTCCCCCAAGGGCCCATTGGCCTCCTTGGCTAATTTTGTAATCCCTGTGGCAGAGCAGGGCAGCAGAACAGTGAGGGATACCTCAGCTCTCCCTGCCACCTCACTTCTCTGGGCTCAGTCATATTCTCACTAGAGGCAGCCGAGCCACATCCATTGCACAGTTTGTTTGCGAGCTTGGCATTTTTCATCATTTAATAACAAGCAGCAAATGGTTTTTCACACTCTTAGAGCAGCCCCATAAAGCACTGCAACGAGCAGCGGCAGTGATTTTACTCAGCACATTTATTGCATCGGTTGTTGAATTGAACTGTTTGTGCATCTTAATCAGAATCCTGCCCTTTACTTTGTTTCTAGGTTGGGGCTGCCTCAGTTTCCTGATGTTTCTGGAGTGAGCGTTGGGTGGGACTTGGTAAAACACAAGTTGTGTGTCTCCAGTTGGCCAACAGTTGGATGGGCACTTGGGACCTTCTGGAGTGAGTGGTGTGAGTTGCTGTCACCAGAGAGAGGGATGGATGTCTTCTGGGTATTGTAGGCATCTCTTTCTATAGCTCTAACCACTAAATAGGGGCACAGATTGATACTCGGGGAGTTCATGTTCCATAAATATGGAAAATAACTATGTATGTGGAAATAACTATAATCCTCCATTTCCATCAACATTTCCTCCTGGGGTCTCTCAGGTTCCCTGTGAGGTCTACAAAGGTCAGCAGGCTGGCAGGATACATGGACTAATTCACCCACTGGTGGGAGAGATTTGTGCTGGAAGAAAGCAAACAGTGAAAGTCAGTGCTGGCGTGGGGTCCTGCTGTGGGACCCCCAGCTCCTGCAGTGAGTCTGAAAAGACATTTCCAAGGGCTGCAGTAACATGGTCCCTACCTCAGTTCATGCTTTCCCACCATCTCTGCAGGGGCTGCCTCTCTGCCTGCTCCTCACGGCTATTTCAGTCTACGGTCCCTCCTGCGGGGCTGGTGTTGGTCTAACTTCAGGATAGAGCAGCCCAAAGAAAATTTAAGGGACATCCAGACAACAAAGCACAGGCTTGTGGAGCATCATTCACCTGCTTCCATCTGGTTTGAGATTCACGCAGCAGCAGGTCTCCTGCTTTATTTGAGCAATGTCCTCTCCCTCTGCTTGTGCCACCCACGTCCTCCCCCCAGCACTGACCCACTCTGGGGTCCCTCCAGCTTTCCAGAGCAGAGCTGCTCAGAGCCCAAGGTGAGCTGCAGGCCAGTTGGGCAACTCCTCTTCTGCCCTCCATGCAGTTACAGCAGTTTCATGCATATCACGAACCTACATCAGCTTATTGAGTACTTAAGCAGTACTCATTGGTAGGGGAGCCACAAAAATGATGAAAAGGTTTGGAGAATTGGGCCTGTGAGAGACGGGCAGGCTCAGGCTGGAGAAAAGATGACTGTACGGAAACAAGAGTGCTTTTTGCAACTGGAGAAGAGGCTGTTAGGGGGCAAGTGGGGAGAAATTATCATCGTTAGTCACTGACAACAATGTGAGAACTAACAGGCTGGGGCTGCGGCAGGGAAACTGCCATTCAAGTGCTAGAAGAAATCTTGTAACTCTAAGCAAAACATGCATTTCAAGTGATGAAAGAGAGTCCCTGACATCCCTCCCTCTGAAGATGCTCAGCACGGGGCAGAACTCTGTTCTCTCTAAAACATAAAACAAATCTTCTCTCAGACATAGAAGACACTGCTCAGCGATGCTGCTACCAACATATGTCCTGACCTGCTGCCCGGCAGCAGAACATATTTGAGGGGGTCCAGCCTGCATGCCCCAAGGCACGGGGTCTCCTTGCTCAAGCTTTGCAGCCGACTTTCTTTGCTACATTTCATCTGCGATGCTTTGCTCCTTGTGGCACGGTGCCTTCTATTTTCATTGCAGAACAAACCTCATTTAAAAGAAACTCCTGCTGCTGAAGTGCTGGCAGGAGGTGCTAAGAGCAGCGAGCACCATGGGTGGTCAATGTAACCCCCTCCTCAGTCAAAACACTTTCCCTCTAACATCCACAAGCCTTCTGGCAACACTGGAGTAACTGGGACCGAGATGTGGGCATTCGGCATGTCCACCCCCACCAAGCTGCATTTGTCACATCGTCCACAGATATTTTTTTGGAGGAGTCTGGGGCCAGCAGCTGAAAAAGCTGCAATGCAAATGCCAGCCAGCCAGCCGGCAACTCCTACGATCCAACTGAACAAAGCTGACAAACTTCATTTTTAGCTCTCGTCTCAAGACCACACACTGCAAAGCAAAAGGAAATTAGTGTCATTAGTGAGGAAACACAATGGGAGGACTCAATCCAGTTGGGATGTAGAGTCTTGGCTCTGAAGTTCAGCTCTCTGGCAGAACTCATCCAACCTGTGTCCTAAAGGAACATTTTATACCTGTCTCCAAAGCAAAGCTACACCTATGCTCGAAAAGAAGCAGCACAGTCCTGCAGAGCATCTGTGTTTCCCTTGGAATAAAGAATTAGGCAGTATAAAGTATTTCTGTAAGGGAATGTGCTACTTACATAGTTACTAATTCATTACTGGTCATCTATTAAATGAGCCAAATGAGATTTATTAACACAGCATTGATCATTTAAGTCTTTGAGCATAAAGCATAATGGAATAGAAGGAGAAGTAATAATTTCTTGCCTGGCTTCTGGTTCCTGTCGTGGGCTCAGAGTGCTGTGCTATGGCTTCAGCTGTTCCTGGAGCTTCACCCCAAACAGACGTGTGAGAGCAGCTGCGGGGAGGGTGGATGATTCTCTGGATTTTTGTTTAAAAGATGAAGTGAGATTCCCTTTGGACTTGGCCTGAAATTACTCTGAAAATCGAACTGGAAAAAAAAAAAAAAAAGTCGAAGCAAGGCTTTAAATAGCTCTGAGGATGAAATTCTTATTTGGACACCAAGACGGGTCTTACCACGTTTGTGCTCAAAGATGCTGCTTTCCCATCTTGCACAGCACTCAAGCTCTGTTCTCGAAGGACCTTGCCTCTTTTTGTCACTCGTTACAAAACGGGGAGTAGAGGCTTTGTGGGGAGCCGGGGCAGGGTCCAGGCTCCAGCCACACGGCAGAAAGCCAAGTCTTTCTGCCAGGCTCTACTATGCGGCACAAGGCAGCTCCTGCCTCCACTAGAGGTTGCCCCAGTGTCGCTTTTTCGGAAGGAAACCTCATATCCCCAGAGGAAATTGTCTAATCACCGCTTTGTACAATTAGACTCAGTCTTTATGAAGCTCTGATCATTTATGTTCGCAAAGCTAAGTTTGTTTCCACTGGAGATAATTCAGCCTCTAGGCAGATGGGGATTTTCGTGGGGTTTCTAATTTTGGATTGGTTTGATGGGGAAGTGCTGCTCTGTTTCCTCTCCCCCCTGCCCTGCAAATTAGTAAGGAATCATAAAGATATCTCTGAGGTGAGGCAGGTCTAGGCCAGTTGCAATGTAGAGTAAAGGCTCTCACCTTCGAGAACCCCGTGGACTTGGACATGTCAGCTAAATCATGTTTGTGAGGATCTCCGTAGCATCTAAATCTTGGGCACTTTACTACATAAAATGACAGACAGGTCCTTAAGAGTCAGGCCATGTCAAAGATGCTCAAAGCTCTCAGCTCCTAATGAAGCTAAACAAGAGTTAAGCTTCATGGGTCTAAATTATGTTAAATGGGACTTACAAGATTAAGTCACAGAGACATGAGAGAGCACAATCCTTCCTTTCTTGCCGTCTAATTCAGCGTGGGGACAGACAACAGAGAGGGGAGTTTGCGCAGCGGGGGCTCTGCTGTGTCTCTAGGAAATGCTCACCAGCAGCATCAGTCATACAGTGACTCACCCCAGGAGTGGGTGAGAAGAGCAGCGGCATCGCCGGGCCAGGTGGGGACAGTGGCAGTGACTTTGGGTAATGGAGCTGTCACAGACAGAGATCTCTGGCAGTACCTGCAGTGAAATGTCATTTTAAGTCTAAGTTGGAGGGGGGCAGGGAGAAAACCCTGAGCACCTCAAGAATAAAAACATCAATTAATCCCCTGTTTTCACTCGTGCGTCAGCGCATTGCTCAGGGGAGCCTCCTCCGCCCCTCACCAGCAATCAGCCTTATCAAAGCATCATTAACCATTGTCAAGTCAAAGACATCTCGATTATAAACGAGTCCTAGCCCAGATGCAGAAGCGTTTTGCCATTCACACTGTCTAGTCCTGACATGAAATGTAGCACAGCATGTATTTCTATCCCAGAGGCTCTGAGCAAGGTGCAGGATTTACCCCTTAACCCCAACTCCCTTGCTCCTGTGTGATCAAATATTTATTTACTGATATTTAACAGAACATAAAATGGTAGAAGAGTAAGTCTGGGAACACCCTTAAAAAGTCATCTACTCCATCTCTCTATCCACAGCAGGATCAATGCTACTTATATTGTCCCTGGCAGATATTTTTCTTATTCTATTCCTCAGTGATGGAAGCAGCACATTCTCCATGGGTATCTTCTTCACTATCCTTAGTGGTATCACTGCTACATGGTGTTTCCATCTGAACCTTTGTCCATGCAATTCAGATAAGCTCCCTCTTGTCCCGTTGATGAAGGATTTTGCATTTACTGGGCAAGAAGCATTGTCACAACTCACCATTGGCATGCACAGGTTTACATTTCACTCCAGTGGAGCTCATGAAAGTCTGCAGCCTGAAACGAGCATTGATTTTTCATAGTGTGTCTGGGTTGGCTTTTTGTTATGCGCCGCGTCTCGCAAAAGTTGAACTAGAAATTGAAATATTTCTCCTAAGTATATTAATAAATCCAGACCTTTTAGCAGTTTGCTGTTGATATTGCTGCTGGACTTACAGATTACTCTGGTTTTTAAAAATGAAATATTTAAGCAGAAACTGAGGGTTTTTTTGGTGGATATTTTAATCACGACACAGGTCTTATGTTTTTTCCAGTCAGAACTTTTTAGATGAAAGTGTTTGACTAACAAAGAGGTCCACAAGAGCAGAGATATGTGGAGTATCACAAGTTTTCACTAAAACTTTCCAAATTTAGGCAGGGAGGAAAGGAGGTCTCTAAGTCCACATTTAGTCACCAAGATAAATAACCTGATTTTAGAAGTACCAGCTGTGCAGGGATTTTCTTTGGGTGACTCCTGTGAGTAAATGCTCAAGAAGATAAATGAAGTTTTCCCAGCCAGCATCTTTCCTGACTTAAGAGAAGCTGTGCACATGAATAGCTCCTCACTGAACGGGTGGAGCTTTTCATGGCTTTTGAGTGTCACTTTTAAAAATAGGGCTGTAAAGGTAAAATCTCCTCACCCCCTTTCCCCACACTCAGTGCAGACCCTTCTGGAGGTTAGGGCAGAGGTTTACCAGCCTTCTCCCCATCCTGGGTTGAACACTGGGACAGAGGGATGGTTTATGCACAAGATACTGTGCTGTTGAGGGAGGAAATCTGTGCCTGTGTCATGAGATGCTGCTTGAGTGAAAACTGGAGTAGGTAAAGCCAAGATATTGAGGCACACCCTAGACAAAGTCCAGAAAACTTCTCATGTCCCATGAGAGCATTCTGAGCTCACCCAAACTTAAAAGCCAAGGAGTGGAGCTCACATACTCATCTTCTACTTACTGTGGCTTTCTGCTATTATCACCAAATCCTCTTCCTTCATAACCATATACCTGTGACAGGAGAATTGCAGGCAAACATTTGCTTGAAAATTTTACCAAAACTACAAAAAAAGAAAAATAAAAAAAACCCAGAAAACTCAGTTATTTCATGTGGCTGGATTCTGGAGTGTGGAAGCATTTGTTGTTATTTATTTGGGTGAAATAAAAACCCATTGACATTGTTTCTTTGCAGTAAAGAAGTGACAGAAATGGTCCAACATACAAAAAACGTATGTTTTCCCATCTGGCTCCTGGGTTTTTCTTCCAAGGTCAGGAATTTATCAGTGTGTGCAGAGATGCTCGTGTTCATCATCAGTGAGAAAAGACAGGATGTGAACAATTTCAGATGCATCCTCTGAGCCTTACACAGACTGTTCCCCCACGAACAGCTTCTTGGAGCCGCGACACACCAGGAGGCTTCTGACAGTAAACCAAACTGTGCCTTCAGAACTGTGCATTCAGAAACCCCATATTTCCAAACTGGGTGTTGTGCAAGACAGCCAGAGCTGGGAGGGTGTAGGAGGGATGGCAGTTTACACTCAGACGATGACAGCTGAGATCATTTGGGGCTGTAATTACGAGGGCTGCAAAAAGGGCTGTGAAGCAGCTGGCCTGCCTTCTGCTGATCTCCAAAGCATGTCCAGGTGGGTGGTTTGTGCTCAACATCTTCCCCACCCAGCCTCTAGTCAGACCAGGATGAGGGTGGTTTTGGTTGGGAACTGGGGTTGCCGGAGTAGGAGCTCTGAGAGTTCTTGGTGGCTTCTGAGGGAATGGGTAGAGAAGATCTGTAAGGGTCTCCATGGCTCAGGGCAGATGCTGGAGGGGCTTACTGTGTCCTCACAACCGATACTGATTCTACAAAAGGTTTCATATATCTCAACAGCATTCACTACAGACTAGGAGGGGGCTATTCCCCTCTTCTACCAGGAGAGAGGAAAGTCTGTCCCTTCCCCTACTTAGCTGCTGGAATTGGGAATCCAAGAGGTTTCATCATAGAAGGCTCAGGGAGGACCACAACCATCTACCGCTCTCAGCAGCCTGGGAGCTGAGTTCGTGACAGTTTATAGTCATGCAAGTTTGGACATCTTTAGACATGAGTTACTTCCTTTTGTCTAGGAAGATCTT
This sequence comes from Chloroceryle aenea, assembly GCA_013399075.1. Lineage (NCBI taxonomy): Eukaryota > Metazoa > Chordata > Aves > Coraciiformes > Cerylidae > Chloroceryle > Chloroceryle aenea. The sequence continues at coordinate 359,219 of VWZY01010924.1, forward strand.
GGAGGGCAGCTCACTGTGGGGGCTCCAGAATTCAGCCTCACAGAAGAACCTTGTAGGAGGTTCAGGCAGCACATAAAACTTTAAAATGCAAGTTAAAATGCTCTCTAGGCTGGAATACTGTGGTGTGCAGAGAACCAGACTGTCAGACACTACAAACTGCAGCACTGAACATGGAGAAAAAAGTCCTCCCTTCTGACTTCAAGTGTCTGTCTTCAGGTTCAATTTGCTGGTTAAACTGTGGCAGGTAGCTTTGCTTTGCAATTAGACACCATGGTTAGAACCGTTTCCATCACAGAGCTGTTTGAGTGTGCCTATCGTTTCCACTGCCACCACACATACCTTTCTGAATGTCTTCTGCCTGATCCTTTCTTTCCATTTCAAGAATGGATTAAAAGATTCCTTTTCAGAAGCCAGAACAAGTTTCCCAGGCTAATGCAGAACCCAGGCAAGTTGTGCTTTCATCAAGGCAGTTCACTCCTCATTGCAACATCTCTTACGCTTATTAAATCAGCCTAGTCTCCTGAGGGATATTTTAAATGGGGGTAAAATACCATATTAAGCAGTCCAGGAACTCATTTCATTTAATTTCATTTGTATTTAGTTCGTTCTTTGTCTCCTCTTTAAGAAAAAAGACAGACAGACTTGGAGGTATTCTAAAGATGCTCCTTTTTTTTTTACCTTTTGCTGACTACAATAATTGAACGAAGCCTTAATGCTCTGCCTTTCTTGGCACTTGCAAAAACTTATCCTCCTTTCTTGCTTTCTTCACCTTTTCTCCTCCTTTCATCTCATGACACAGACACAGTAGCACAGAACTGCAACGTTGTCTCTTGTTCCTAAACTTTGCTGGACTCTGCAAAGTATGTAGTGGAACATGTTTGATGGAATGCTGAAAAACATTAGGGCAAATATTAAAAATAAATCATACTTGTCAAGTGAATGAGCAAAAGACACTATTTGATATATTACCTGGCCTTTTCCTAAGGGAATTACAGCTGTGTACATAATTAATTTGTTGAACTTTTGGACTTAAGAGTTTGGGGTTTTTTTCCCCCAAAGTGCTTCTTGATCATTAGTGCGAATTGCTCAGATCGTACAGTTTATGCATTAAAAAAAATAAAAATTGAAAGGATCTAAGTGTATCTTTAAAGAGCAAAGCAAGAAAAGCAGCTTTTCAAGGTGATTGCTTAAGGAAGGGTAGACTGTGCTGTCGTGCTGTGTGTGTGTCTTACACAGCACCCAGGTCTCTCTGCTACAGGTTTACAAACCTGTTGGTCACTTTGGAGAGAAAGCTGGTAGAGGTGAGTCATCATCTTTGTGGTGCAGTGTGTATTAGACACTAGAGAATCAGCTCAAGAGCTGGATCTACAAGAAATCCTAGTTTATCTCTGTTCTTTCCAGAGCCCCTTACAGACAATGGTCTATCACTGACCCCAGCCTGTCCTTCTGGAGAGGATGCTGCAAAGGCTGTAGCAGGTACAGGTGGTGCAGTGAGATGTGGCTCTGCCTCTTCAACACCCCCTCCCCACCTCTGGAGATTCTCCACTGCTGTGCACTTCCTGAGTGTTTCTACCTGCTGCGTTAGACCCTATCTCCAGGGAAAACACACTAGTACTGATCAGCCCCATCTTCATGTGGCCAGAAATCACAAGTCGGGGAAGAATCCTGTGGCTTTTTAATGGGTCAGCACAGCCTGGAAGAGCCAGAAAAGTGGTAAAGTAGGAGGTGGTGTCATTAGACATCAGCCTCTGGAGATACTTTGCTGACTTTTCTCTGTATCCCCAGAATTGCCATTCAGTCCATCAAGTGCCTCATCTGAATTCAACCGGGGCTGATGGTGCTTATTGGTTTGATGCAAATCAGCCCAAACACTGTTTTCTGTCTTCTTTCCTGTTCAGATTAAAAGTCTCTCTCTTGCACACTCATGAAGGCCTGTTGGTGGACTTTAATAAGCATACATGACCTGGACAGCACAAGAGCTGTCTGAACTTGTAGATCAGGGAGCAAGAGCTGAAACAAGAATGAGCTGAACTGCACTGCGGTGAAAAGACCTGTCTCTTCTGAAGGACTGGAGATTTTTTGTTTCTGGGGCCAGTTGGGCCTGGATTAGCAGCTCATGCTCAATTCTGAATCTCAACAGCTCTCCTGCTCCCTCTCTGACTTGTCCCGCAGCAAGATGCTGTGGGTGCACCTTGCTCTGTGGGGTTCCTATGCCCCCCTGGGGCTTGGTGTGTCTGCAGGGTGATGGGGTGATGGATGGTGCATGTTTCAGCCATTCCAAAGAGCAGTACAAATGCGTAAGGCATTGGCTTGAGAAGCAGGAAGAAAAGATGTGCTGCTCCAGAGTCATTCGGCAGGTCACCTGCTGTTTTGTGCCTCAGTTTTCCCAGGTTTTGCCTATTTAAGCTCTTTGTTTATTCTCTCTCTTTACATGTCTGTGCAGCGCCAAGTACAGAAGGTGCCTGATTTTGCTTCAAGTTCTGAAATGTTTCCATAATGCAGACAGTAACTCTTTGGTGCCAGTGTTTTAATTGCCAGGATCCCTGAGGTTTCTCTGCATACCCCTGGCAGAAGCCAGTGCAGGGGCTGACCTCTCTTCGCTGCCTTGTTCTGCCTGGCAGACACTTTTCAATTATTTTCTCACCATGTTGCTGTTTACATTTTGTACTCACATCCTCTGCAGCATTACCAGTCACTTCCCAGCAGCCTGAAAGCCTCCTAATCTGAAGTATATTTCAGCCTTATCTCTATCAAAGCAGAAGGGTAGAGGAGTCATCCTCATTCCCAGCTGCTTTTCAGGGGCCTGATCCATAAGGAGGCTGAAGCCATCAGCTGCTCATCTCTGCTTTCTCTGGAGTCTGAGTAAGTTGCAGATGATTCTTCTGTCAAGAGCACTGAGGACAAAATGAAACTTTCTCTTTTTTTTTTTTCAGGGCTGCACGTTAATCTCTTCTCAACGTGCTTGGAAATGATTGCGTGTCATGTTTCATTTCAGGCTGTCATTGAGTTTACTCCGTCCCCTTGCAGAGAGTCCTCCTGAGGCAATTTGATGGCTTGCGTGTGTGATCATGGGAAGAGGATCCAGAGGGGCCATATCAAGAACCCTGGACTTGGAAGCATGTTGCGGAAACAATTGGGTTGGGCTCCATTTACAACAGTGCAGACTGGGATTGGGACTCCCTCTGGTACCACAGGGAGAAATTATTTTGAAATTATGTAGGAAGGAGCAGCAGAGCACTTGCTGCTGATGTTGAGCAAACTGATTCACGTTGGCTGAGGGATCAGAAGGGACCTAAGAGAACAAGAAATCAGGTGGGCTCTTCACATCTTTGTGGACAGCCTGGGTGTGTTAGGGAGTTCCCCAGCCTCTCCTCCCAGCAAAGCCCATCACCTCTCCTAAGCCTCTGGCAGCTCTCTGAGCAGACTTAAAAGTTTGTGCTGCCAGGGATGCATTCAGTGAGTCATGGGAAAAACATTCAGCAAGGCAATTAGTGTCAGAGAAAACCAGCAAAGGGTGTCCAGGGCTCTCTGTGCTGCTTTCCCTCTTCTGTCTCTATAAAGGATTATCTCAGCTGCTTCTCATCTTTTCACACTGTGATTCTCTGTGTTCTTCTCTTATATCCTCCACTTGTAAGTGGAAATTAGGGCCTCTTGCTCCTCTTCCCCTTCCCTCTGTACAGATTCTTCTGCTCTCTCCTTGGCTAAATGGATTCTGAGCAATCAGTCCTCAAGGGTTTCAGTGTGGACACAGCCAAGATGGGGTGTGCTGGTGGAAGAGGTGCATGCCTGGCACCAGTGGGTTATAGAAGAGCCATTTCTATTGAATACCAGAGCAAGGCTTTGTGTCCTTGTTTTCTGTCCTCAGGTTTTCCCCAAATCTACAAGTTTTTGTTTATTGCCACCTGGAACATTTGCTGATTTTTTTATTTTTTTTTTTGGTATTGATCAGACTTGGAGTTGCAGAAAAGCCACTGCAAACAAAACCCCCCTGTCAGGCTGACAGTGAGAACTCACTTCTCTTAGGCAGCAGTAAAAGAGAGGTGACAGAGCTGAGTGCACTGATCACACACCTATATATACACACACACAACTGTGTAATTACCAGTATCATTGAAGTGATAGGTGTAAAGCCCTGGTTAGCAATGGAGCAGGATCATTAGCATAAAAATGACAGACACAAAAAATGCCCTGAAATGACAAATACAAGGAAGCCATATGAGATTTGCATGAAATTAGTGCCTCTGTGCAAGATGCTATTTAAATGGCAGGTGACTAGAAAATTTCTTTCCCTTTTAGTGTAAGAGGCTGAAATGTTCATTTTCATGGTAAACAGTAGCTACACATTGATTTCCAGCTTTAAAGCATCTCTGCAAATAGCACTCTCGGTAAGTGGGGCTGGAGGCGCAGAAATCAGAGGACTGGCTTGCCCTACATGTCTCTGAAACTAAGCAGCACAGCTTGAATTTCTTTCATACACTTGTTTAAAAAAAAAAAAAAAAAATCAACACAAAACCCCCAGAAACACAACAACAAAAAAAACCCATCACCACCCCTGCAGCAACACCAACAAGAAAACCAACAGCCCTGCATCTGGGGGTGGCAAATCAATTCGCACACGATTCTTTGGGAAAGTGATCTGATGAATTATTTCAAACCAGAATCACGGGTGAGGAGGAATGTCGGGAGCTTGCAGGGAGCTGAACGTGCCCACTGCCTGCTCCTCATCACTTGGCAGCACCCTGTGCTGAGAGCGGAGGAAGGGGATTGTATCTAACAACTGATGGGGCAGGATTTCTCCCACAGTTTGCAGATCCCATTTTGGATAGGAAACCAAGCAATATCCTAGGCATGGATTAGTGTGTAAGGGTTCATCTGTACCCAGACCCTGCTGGGGCTCTCATTGCCCTCCAAATTCAGCACCTAGTCTGGGGACCCCTCTCAGGCTTAGCACCAGTAGGGATTCCTAGGACCTCCAAGCTCTTACCTTTTTGGCTGTTACTAAGAAAACCCAATAACTCTTGTTCTTGCTGCACCCCTGGGAGCCCTGAGACCTTCACCATTATATTATGTGAAGGTGTCAACCGGAAGAGGAACAGCAGGTTTCTGAGAGGAAAAAGCCTTGTTGTGAAAGTGCAAATGAAAAAGCCATTTTACCCTGGCACTGTGGCAATGTCTGAGGTCCCAGTGCAGAATGGGAGGACACTGGTGAGGGTGTGCAAAGCAGTGGCTGCTGCTGGAGTGGAAGGAGAGAGTTTGTCCCTGATGCTTTCCTGTGTCCCTCAGTAACAACAAGGCTGTTGCTGCCCGGGGGATGGAGAGCTGTAGGATGTATTGCTGCTGGGCATGGCCATCCTCTGGCCATCATAAAGGCAAGCCCCAACCTGAGACCATATCACTTATACCTAAGAACATATGAAAACTGCAGGTTGGTCCATCTGTTAGAAAATAGCTCGTGATGAACGTCACAGGCCAAAGTGCAGTCTGAAGGTGGGTGGCTCAGTATAACCCGCTGAATTCCATCCAGTAAGGTTTACCCCAAGCAGATAAGGCAGCGCAGGATGTGTGTGACAGGGCAGCCATTGAGCTATGCTGCTGTAATTAACTATCACGACGTCCTGATGTGGTGAGGATTTAGGTGAAAGCTTTTGAAAAGCTTGTCCTCTGACTAAGGGAAGCCTGACCCTGTCACACCTCTAAACGGTGCTATTTTTGGAATGCAAAATGTCCCTCGTTTCCCAGACCAGGCCCATCTGAAGCTGGGCATTCGGACAGTGGCACATGAGAAAAAAAGCCTTTTTTTTCTCCCCAGATTGAGCTGGTGGTTGCTCTCTGAGAAGCTGCTGGGGTTTAGTTCGCCCACATAATTTGCGGAGAATTTTTTGAAAGGCTTCATGTGTTGTGAATCAAAAGAAGAAATTCTCCTCTTGGTAATTAAGATGGAACGGGTAATTATTTTTCTCTGTCTGCAAGTTCATTTTCTGAAGAAGGAAGGAGAAAACGGAGCTTCCAAATGCCTTTATTCTTTCCACCACAGAAGTAATCCTCATTTGCACCCACAAATGTTTGCACACACTTTTGGTGTCTTTCCTGGCAGGCTCAGAACCCTTTGAAAACTGAGCCCACCTGATGAGAGCAGGAAAATTGGAGCTGGTGCAGAGCAGAAGATGGGCAGCTGCTCTGCTCTATGTTTCTTCCACAGGTTTCCCCAGGTACTTGATGATTTTTAAGATCAATACCAGGAGAGGCCAAGGGGCAGGGAACTGTTGGAAAACATTTGTAAATGTGGGACTTTCCAGGGGGATCTTATAACTGCCTTCTGCTACCTGAAGGGATCCTACAGGGAAGCTGGAAAGCAACCCTTCACAAGAGTGTCCAGCGACAGGAAGAGGGAAAATGGTTTTAAGCTGAGGGAAAATAGGTTTAGATTGGATCCTAGGAAAAAGTTCTTCACTAGGAGGGTGGTGAGACTCTGGAATAGACTGCCCAGCGGGGCTGTGGCTGCCTCTCCCCAGAGGTGTTCAAGGCCAGGTTGGATGAGGCCCTGAGCAACCTGGTCTAGTTTAGAGGTGTCCCTGCCCAGGGCAGGGGGGTTGGATGAGGTGATCTCTGAGGTCCCTTCCAGCCTCAGCCATTTGATGGTTCTCTGACTTAAAATTGGTGACTATGATCCTGTGACTTAAAATTTGCCCTGGAAGGCAAACAAATTGCCTAAGTCACTTGGCTAATGATCAGAGGACAGAAAGCAGAAGCCTTCGGTACCCAGCCCGTAGAAAGCATCGCTTCCAGCTCGTTATTCTCGGTGTGTCAGAGACATGTTTGACCGCGCTGGTGTCTCTGTTTATTTGCTCATTGTCTGTAGCCTCAGCCCCGCCAACCTGTGTGGCTGTTTGGGCTGCTGTCAATCACATGTCAATTTTTATTTTCCTCGGCTCAAATCAAAGCCAATGTTTTGACAAAAGGTTGGGAGGAAGAGTAGCTGTCAAAGCACTGGAGGTGAGAATAAAAGGCAGAGATCTAAGGAGTGGGGGGAGAAATGGGGTATTTATTATCCATGAAAATGATGTGGCATGGTGAGGAAGATGCAAAGAGAAGAAAAGCACAGTGAGAGCAGCACTGTGAGGTTTGGGGTGGTTTGCTCAGGCCCTTTTGGCAGGTGCAGAAGAGGTGGTGGCCTGGGCTTCAGGCTACAGCAGTGCCAGGGAGGTCTAAGCAGGAGAACAAGGAACGATGACACAAGGTGACCAAGGAAAATCCTTCACAGATCAGATTCAGGGGACATGAGGAGGGTTGTGCCCCCATGGGTATAACTACTGTGCACTGGTCCCCTCTGGCTGGAGCCTTGGTGACCCCCCAAACACAGCTCAGTTTGGGAGCACAGGCTGAGATGGGATGTGTTTGGGTGCTTGTGTATGAACTGATGCACTGATGTGTCACAGGATGGCTTTTCCTGTGTGGCAGGGTACCTCCTTTTACTTGGGTGACACCAGAGCCCAGCTCCATGCTGGTGATGAGCAGATTCTGTGACAGGTTATATACAGGTTATATGCAGGTTAAGCCCCCCGACGCCATACCGGTCTCATGTTGACTTTGGACTCGGGTGGCTTTTCTCCTCATAGGGATTTTTAAACCTGTGTAGGAATTATTTTGCCTGCTCTTGGGACACTGCACAATTTGTCATTCCTTTTTTTTTGTTTTTTTCAGTTGTGAGATGGGATTATTTTTTCCCCATAATTCCCATAAAATTCTGTGGAGACACAGTAGCTTTGGGGATTGCTTGAATCTTTTGGGTTTAATGACTGAAATGTCTCCCTCTTGTTTTACTTTTTAAGACTGTATATCATTTTAATATCAATGCTGAAAAAAAAAAAAGTAAAAAAAAAAAAGGCTACAATAAAAATCACTTCAAATGGAAAATCAAAACAGTCCCACTCTGTGGGTTTTTTCAGATAAAGTGTGATTGAAATCAACATGTTCCTGAGCAACATCTCCCTCCGCAGAAAACGACATTTTTGAGCAGAACATTTTTTCATAAAATGAAGCACTCAGGCTGGGATTCCTGGATAATAACATTAAATGTGAATACTTGGTGGATCTGAACTTAGAGAGGAGACACAAATTATAGCTAGTGTGGACCAATGATTATTCTTTTTTCCTAGGCTAAAAGAAAATAAGCTATAATCATCCAGAGTAGCCAGTCTTCTGCGCAATGTCTTCGTGAACACAGCAGATACAATTAGAAAGCTGTAGCTGTCTCTTGAAAATAGGGGCAATGAACCAAAACAATTGAACAAAAGTAGGTGCCAGTAAGAGCCAAGAGACTACACATTTTTTGGTTCAATGGCCAAATGGAAAAAAAAATACATTTTGTGTTAACCTGAATTGAAATTTTTTCAATTTTTCCAGTGAAGCAAAAAGTTGAAAAAAAAAAATAGCAGATTGCTTTTTTTTATTTTTCTTTCCCCAAGTTTTTCTTATTTTCTCTTCCATTTCTTTTTCAGCTACTTTTAGGGGAAGTTTCAGAGCCTGTTTGATCAATTCCAAGCTAGAGTTTTATATTAGAAAAACCAAGTTTTGCCTGAAAGTATTTTATCTATTGCCAAATGTTATGAGGATAGTCAGGTTAGACCTTCCAGAGATGGGAATTGATGGGTTGTGTTCAGAAAGCAGAGCTGATGATTCTCGGCTGAGAATTACCCCCCTGACCTCGATGGGACCACATTATTTTCTGCCTGTGACTCACCCTGGTGATCCTTCCCCAGTGAAATGCTCCAGGGTGTCCTGGCAGACAGTTCGAGGAGCCTTTGTTCTGGTTACTGGAGTTCTCAATGAGGTGGCTGTTTTTAGAAGAATCTCGTGTGAAAAAGACTGAGGTGCTGGAGTGAGTTCAGAGAAGGGCAGTGAAGCTGGTGAAGGGTCTGGGGAAAATGTCTTAGGAGGAGCAGCTGAGGGAGCTGGGGTTGTTTAGCCTGGAGAAGAAGAGGCTGGGGGGAGACCTTACTGTTCTCTACAGCCACCTGACAGGAGTGTGTAGTGAGGTGGGGGTTGGTCTCTTCTCCCAGATGACTGGTGACAGGATGAGAGGAAATGGGCTGAAGTTGCACCAGGGGAGGTTTAGGTTGGACATACGGAATTTTTTTTTTCCTGAGAGAGTGGTGAGGCCTTGGAACAGCTGCCCAGGGAGGTGGGGGAGTCACCATCCCTGGAGGGGATCAAAAAATGTGTAGACATGACACTTCAGGACGTGGTTTAGTGGTCATAATAATGTTTAACAGACAGTTGGACAATAATGTTTAACAGACAGTTGGACTTGATGATCATGAAGGTTGTATCCAACCTTAATGATTCTGTGATTCTATAATGGAAATGTACAAGACTAGACACCAGGCAATTGTTTAACGCTCATTTGTTTGTTGGTTGGGGTTTTTTTCCTGCAGAAGAAGCAGATTTAGTTACAACAAAATGTTTGGTGAATCCATATTGATGTTACTGAGTCTCCCACTTTAAAATATTCTGAAGCATTTAGAAGCATCTAGCCCAGCTAGACTGTTCACAGAGCTTTGCTGCTTCATTTTTCCTTTGAGGAGTTGTTTTACATTTACTTAATGTGCCATCAAAAGACTAGAAAGCAAAACAAAACATTTATTTTCAGGATCACCATAAACCATATTTAATTTAGAATTCTGAGTGCACCAAACATCCCAAAATACTGATCAAATCCCTGACTAAATTATGCATCTGCTCCTCCTAAAATTATGGAACACCCGGACAGCCAAAAGCAAAACTTGTTTTCCATCCAGATCCGGCCATGGGAATGGACAGGGAGAATTAATTTTGTTTGATTGCTCTGATCCCAGTGCCTAAATCTGCCTGAAGCCCAAACTCAGCTGCAAGGGGGAAAGCTCAAGAAGCCCCCGGAAGTTAATTTCCTCCAAGTCTCGCTTAAAAACCTTGTAGTTTTCCACCACTGCCTCATTGTTAGTACTTAGCTTTCCAATATAAGGCTGGATTTTCTTTCTATCCAAAGAAATACTTGAGCTTTCTGCAAATCCTGTCTGGCTTTGTTCTTGAGTGACTCCATCTCCCTGTGAAGGCCACGATGGCTTCATGGGTCCTGGGAGATGGCGTGTTCCTCACACTCATTGATGGAGAGTTGAGGCAAGGCATGAGGAGCTGCTGTTCAGCCGTGATATTTAGCACTGGATGCCAGTGGAGCAGAGGCAGGTGGTGGCATGACTTTGCTGCAGCCTTTGCTCCTATAATAGGAGTTGTGTGGCTGCAAACATGCCCAGATGCCACTGGAAGGATGAACAGTGCTGATTTTCACAGGAAAATGTGTTTCTCCAACAGGCTTACTGAATTACATTTGCCCAAATCCTCCCCCTCGCCCTGATCTCTTCTTCATCCCAACCTGCTCCACTCCCCCATAGCAATACATGGTTTTCTAGCAGATGATTTTGTAACTGTGATCATTCACCTCGTATACAACTTACATCTGGGTTTATACTAAGTGTTCTGTGTGGCAGGGAACATAACAGCAGACTGACTGTGTGGTAAAAAAACAAAAAAAAACAAAAAAAAACCCCCAAAACACAACATCTTAAACGAATGGCATGTGATGTGCTTTCTTTTCAAGTAAATCAAGCTGTTATCTTTCCAAACTCCTTCTCAGCTTCCTCCCCCTAAATCCTCCAAGCCTACGTCTTTGTGAGTATGATATTCCTTAGGGTACGTAATTATCAGGAAGTTGCATACATAATTTAAACAGAGACCTTCTGATTCTGTGCCTCGATGGGCTGGTGACATTTCCAAGGGAAATTTAGCCGAGCACTGGGGTAAAGTTCCCACTGCTCTTTGACAAGTTTAACAAGGTCTTTATTGTTTGCAAAATAGCCTGACCTTCACTTTATCTTTACCACCAAGGGGTGGGGGGAGAAGAGATAGCTGGGTGATAACAACACTAAATAAAACTAATAAAAATATAGAAAATATACTTTAGGGGAATCTGTGGTATAGAGAAGCCCAGGGACCTGGGTGGTGTCTTCCTCCAAGGCACTTAGAGAAGGGCAGGATAGAAGTTTGGGTCTGACCTGGCAGATGGTCCTGGGTTTCTCTGCTGTGCTGGGAAACATCTGTCCTGATTTAGGTGTCTAAAAATAAGGGATAAACTCCAAGCTAGTTACTCCAACCTCTCTCTGTAGTGAGTGGGGAGGAACCGAGATCTCCAAGGATTGACTCATCTTCCCTAATATTAGTCAAAGCTCTTTCTAGGGTACCTTGGGCGGTGATGAAACACTGATAAATACTGTGTGTAGTTATAATCTGGTGTTTGCTCAGGAAGCTGGGCTCAAGCTAGTGTAAGAAATGAAGTCCAGGACCCCTTTAAATTGAAAGTCCGTCTTTCTTTTGGAATGAGAGACAGGGTTTGGATGAGGACTGAAGTCCAGAGGCAATCATGTGAGACCCAGACTTTCTTGAAAATTCCACCTCATAAAACTCGAGTAACATGGCCGGTGCCTACTCAGGAACTGGGATCCAGCTTATCTTGAAACTTAGTCCAAAATCGCAGCTTGAACTCTGAAACCTAACAAGTCTGGGACTCTGAAGGAGTTTGGAGTTTTTTACATTTTTTAGTAGTTTACCTGATTTCAAGATTTACAGACCAGTTTTGCACTTAATCCTGGCTTGAAGTGGCTTCTTCATACACAGCTGACATTTGGATGGCTTTTAACTTCCCAGTTTTCAGACTGTTTCTTGTTTGTTTTGTTTTCAGAGAGGTTTCCTCTTTACAGTATTTAGCATTTAAATGGAGAATGGAAGCGGGGGGAGGGAGGTGGAGAAACAGCATTTTGGTATCTCACAAACCAGACGCCTGAAACAAATCCTTGCTTCGTGGCCAGCTCTTAGTGAGCAGGGCTGGATAAAGACATGGTGCAAAACTTCTAAGTCCCTTTGCTGCTTAGAACGTGTTTCTGAGATGCTTCGTGGTTTTTGTTGAGAGCCACAGGGTGGGCTAAAGTAGGAAAAAGCAAGTCAGTGCCCAGCAGGAATGCTGAGAGCAGCGGGAGGCATAGAAATGAGGAGGGATGGAAGATGGAGACTTGAAGCTCCAACCAGAGCAGGCAGTTCTGAGCAAGGTGCTGGACTCACATTGGAGCAGTGGGGTGCCAGTCACCAAGAGATATATGTCAAAACCAAAAGGGTGGGTGAGTTGCATCTGCCTTGTTCTATACCTACTGTCATCTGATGTGGTCTTTAATGACATTATGATAATGTTGGGTAGACAGTTGGACTAGATGATCTTGGAGGTCTTTTCCAACCTGAATGATTCTGTGACATGTATAGCAGAATAGAGATCAGGCTTGTGGAGGTGGCGAGCTATGTCATGATGGGAAGCGCTCCAAATATGCTGGAGGACATAGTCTGTGTACCAGGCAAGCAAGACAAATTGGAGAATCATGCTGAAAAAACTGGGCTGTGATTGAATAAGGACAAGCGTCAAGGCTGCACCTAGGATGGGTGATCCATAACTGTGGGATGGAGAACAGCTGCCTTGGCAGATGTGCAGGAAGGACTGGGAAATTTGTAGTTGATGGAAGAGCCACAGCAATGCCAGGCAGAGAAAAAAAAGCTAATGTGTGGGGAAGTGTAAGTACAGTATCAGCCACAGTGCATGTGGGTGATCCTTCCATCAATAAGGCCACACGTGCATCTGGGTTTTAATGCTGTACTTTAAAACCCATCAGCAGGAAGGCATCCAGAGGACAGCAACAGAGACTATCAGCAACCCTCAAAACATGGCATAAAGGTAATATGAATACACAGGAACTGTTTATCCTGAAGAAGAGATGGCAAGATAATCTTCAAAGATGAAGAAAGCAAAGAATAGGGAAGAATTTATTCTTCATACCCCTGGTGAACAAGTGAAGATGAAATGGGCTTAAATTGCAGCAGGAAAGATTCAGGTTAGACTTTAGAAAGCCTGTCTTTAAAGCTCGTATTTTGAAGTGCTGGAGTTGATTGCCCAGGGAAGGTGCAGAGCTTCCACTGCTGAAGGGCTTCAGGAGGTTACACAAATATCTGTCGGGAGAGGTTTCAGCAGCATTTTCTGGCTTGAGGCAGAGGAAAGACCCTCTGACCTCCTGAGGTCCTTTCCTGCCCTTTTTTTTCCTTGCAATTTTAAGTTTCTGCTATTTCCCAGCTCAGTAGGACTCTCGGACAAAGAATTACTGTCAGAAAATAAGCTCTTATCCTTCTGTTTATAAGAGTGAGAGGGAAACCATGGTACTATCAGAATTCCAAATGTAATTTTATTCAGCAGTCATTGCCTGAAACATCAGAAGTTTAAATATGAGTTCAAACCTAGGCATTTTGGTTTTTCAAATTGCCCTAAGTGCAGATGCCCACATGTTGTAAACTGCCCAGGAGAGAGTAACAGGCTTTGTTTAATTTTTGTGCTCTGGTGCATGGTTCAATACCCACAGCATGGTTCAGGTTGAACACATAGAAATGGAGGTTACCCACTTCTAACCTGAGCAAAGAGTGGAGCTGTACCTTACTACTGAGCTACTCAACTCTTTCTGGACTTAAGAAGGTTCTTTATTTTTGTTCTGAGATTCTTTTACATCTCTGTTTATTATACAGAGCTTCTTTCTCTGCTCTCAGTTCCTGACTCAAGCACCAGTGAATAAAAGGCGGCCAGGGCAGGAGCTCTCACAGCTTTGAAACGATGTCCAGTCTGACCTGGAAGGACCGTGGAACTCCAGATGGGATGGGGCTTCCTCCAAAATGTTCACACCCTCCTACAGAACCATGAAGAATTGAGACCTGTTCAGCAGATCCAGAGAAGATGTGATGCTCCAGGTCTTGGTTACTAGACCCTCAACTTTTTAGAGCAAACTATATGAATGCCTATTTTTTTAACCAAGGTGGTGCAGCTGTCAGTTTTTGTGTTTAAAATGACAATAAAACTCATCCCAACAGCACTGGATAAATTCTGTAGAAATACTTGAAATTTAAAATTTGAGATCCATGGGAAACTCTGATTATTTGCCTGAATCTTTCTCTCTGGCTATCAAAGTAAGCTAAAAATAATATAAATGTGATTACAAACACAATGAAGAGTGCACACTGGAAGATTTCAAAAATAATGAAAATTCTGACCCTATTCTTTTGAAGTTGTTGAAGCTGCTGACTCCACTCCTGTTGAGTCATTTTGTTTTGATGAAGTCAGACCCCGTCTTGTTGAGCCTGCAACAGGAGGCTTTACATCTGAAATTCTACATGTTTCCAACAATAAAAGGGATCCTGGAGAAGAAAAGTTTAAAAGGAAACGAAAACAAAACCAGAAAGTTGTAATGAGCCATTCTTGTCTTATCAAAGTACTTTGACGTCTTTGAAACAAAATGAGAAAATGGGAACAAATGGCTTCAAAATTTTGTGCGTCAGAAATGGAACTGCAATTGATGTGTCCCTGTGAAATGTTTAGATCACAGGAAAACTGTGTCTTCTGGTTAAAACTCTTCTGTCAAACCTCTTTAGCCCAACACGAACACTGAGTTGTATTGATAAGCTGGCCCTCGAGGGCTGACACAGCTCTGGAGTGATGGGAGGAATGATAACACCCAGACGTTGCTTTTGTGCAGGAGAAACCCAAATACAGGAGAAAACATGGACCAGCAGAAGTCAGTGAAAGAGCTGGGACACAAGACATACCGGAGTACATACAGAAGAGTGTGTCCAGCAGGTCCAGGGAGNTTCCAGCCCCCACCATTCTGTGATTCTATGAAAGGAAAGGTCAGTGGTACCAAAGATCATGAAGGGACCAGGCTGAGCAAAGCCCCTTGATCTTTTCTGTCTTATGAGCATGGCAGAGAAGGTTCTTGGAGTCATGCACACCGAGGAGCATCCCTCTACCACCAAGGCTGTTGCTTCCCGTGCTGGGTGGTAAGGAGCCCACTATCACTCAAAAATCTCCTAGGAAGGCATTTTTGTCTGTGTATTGGAAGATTGAGCTAAATGCTTGGAGCTATTAGCAGACAATTAAAGCTAATGTTGCAGCCAGCAGAAAGATCCTGGTTAGTCACTTCACTCAATTTAAATCTCTGAAAATTTTCACAGTTCTAATCAAGGAAGAAAAAGGAAAATACATACAGATGTGTGTATATATCAGAGCATTAACTTTCATTGTCAAATCAAGTAAAAAATTGCTGAATGAGGTAAATATGAGGAGAAATGTAATAGACAATTACCACAATATAGCTTGTGGCTTTCATCTCCAAATGGCATTCGCGCAACCCTCATCCCCACACAAATGCACTTTGGGATGTTTTAGGGAAGAAAATAGTCATGTTTGAGATGGATAAAATCTTAAAGGCATGACAAGTCTGCAAAGAAGCAGGTTGTTGGGTGCTGGATTTTAGGCTGGATGATTTATTTGTTGGGGGTCCTTTCCTTTCTTTTTCTGGAGACCAAGTAGAAGAGCATGGCATTAGTCTCAAGAAAGAGAAATATTAGAATAATAAAAGGTAAATGTAAAAATGGGTGGGCATATGGATGGGAAGGTAAGAAGGAGAACATGGGAGTTGTATGTAAGGAAGATTAAAGGTTGCTAAAGGAATAGTGAAGAAGGAAATGCAGCCCAGTGCACGTGAGAGCTCTCTCATTAGACCAGCAGTTAGATGGCTAAAGGGAAGACAGTGTGAGAGAAAACAAAGACATATTCCACGGGCAGCTGACAGATAGGTAGGCAGCCACGGAGTAACATGCTACCTAGTTTAAAGTTTTCTTTTTTTGTGTGTGTAAGCTGTCAAATAAAACAACCTCCCTGCCTGTTTCCAGTAGTTTGGGTTGTGGAGGGCATTATACTTGTTCATGAGGTAAGAGGCTGCGGCACAGCCCTGTTCTTCCAGTGCTTTGGCTCTCGGTGCTTTGGTGTGACATTGCAGCCAGGAAGAAGGGGTCCATGTGGAGGTCTGGCTAGAAAAGGGAGGAGGGCCAGACAAGCAATCAAACAAACACGGTATTTTGACATTCATTGTCTGAACAAGGATGAGGAGCGTTTGTTGCCTGGGGGTCTCTTGGGAGCCTATTTTGAGGCAAGTCAAACCTACAGGATTATCTGATGTTGTCTAGGAGAAAAAATATTGTCAGACTTGACTCCTTTCCCCAAATAAAGCAATTCTGTCCTGCATAGCCTTGAGCGAGATGCTTTAGCAGCTTCTTCACAGAGGTAGTTCTTACTGTGCACAGGTACAGCACCAAGCACACCAGGGTCCCGGTGTTTTCTGACAGCTCAAAATGACAAGTTCCCTTGTCACTGATGATGGTTTCTTTCGCAGCAAGTTGTTTCTGACAGAAGAAAAGGCAGCCAGCCTAATAAGAGCTTTTGCATGTTAAGGCATCTTCTCCAGTGCTTCCCAGCTGTCAGAGCCCAGAAAGCAAGAGCAGAAAGATGGAGCAGTGCTCTCCAGCTGTTCCTGCTGCATCATGAACCAGATGATGGGTTCCTGGAGTAGTGAATCAACACTGTCCACCCAAACCCTCCTTGCCCATCACTGAAATTCCTGGTAATAGCTTTGTCTTTTCAGAGGAGAACCAGGGAAGAGAGCAGCCTGCATCTGCTTGACAATTCAGTGTGCCTCTCTCTCAAGATACTTCCATGCCAGGCATTTTGTCATGAAATTACATCTCAAGGCAGCAAAGAGTTTTCAGTGCTGGTTGTCATTCCCACAGTTGGCTGATCCAAGAACCTGAATGTGGGCAGCAGAACATCCTTCCTGTTCGACACATTGCCCAAATGCTGTCGGCTTTGGCTGGGGCCAGGTATGCCATCAGTACAGTGTGCCTTGGTTAAACTTTAGAAGCCTCTGCGTAGGCTGAAGATCAGAGTCAGAGAGCTACAGGGAGCAGCTGGGATAGGGGCAGTGATTTTGTGAGATGTAGGGGAGCAGGCTGGAAACCAGGTGAATGAGCTGTTTGACTGGTTCTTTGGAAAACACCACCTACGTCTAGTTGTGGGAAAATCAGATGCCACCCCACATTGCAGCCAGGGGCACGGGAAGCTTGCTGGCAAGTCTCTGGTCTTCACAGGAGAGATACTGTTCTTAGCAGCTCTCCTGAGGAGCCGTGGGAGAAGCAGTTTCACTGCATCAGCACTTTTCAAAATGCCAGTGGCAACTGGAATCAAATGCTGCTGTGCTGTAAAAGTCACAGTAGTAGTACGATAATAACAGTAATATTATGATGGAGTAAAGTGCCTACACTAAGACTCTGCACTCATAGGGCACACCTGCTTGAGGAGCTGGTACTGCTGCTTCTCAAGTGCCTTTCTTCAAGATGTTAATGCTGAGGTCCTGTGCATTGTCCTTGGGGAGGTGTGGACAGAGCTCCGGAAGTGGTAAGGATCATTCTGTTTGTTTCCTGTCACCATCCAGCCCAATTAATTTGTATTCTTTAGCCTGACCTTTCCTTCCCTGCCACCAACAGCTTTTTAGCCTCTGTGAACATACTCCCTGCCCCATAGAGATGGTTCCCTATAGCTCTGGGTAAAGGAGATTGTCCCTTCTGCATCATCATCATCCCCCTCTGAAATTCACTGTAATAAGATGTCTGTGACCAGAACTCATCACCCTTCCCCCCTCTTTATACCCACTTCCAGGAAGGGGTCAGCAAATGTCTCACTGATGGTGCTTTCTTACAGCTCAGCTCAGCTCGTGGGCGGTGAGAGCTAGAAAAGAAAAAAACATTAGACTCTGTTTATAAAGCAGGTCGGGGTCATCTCATTTACGAAAAACACCTGGGGAGAGGGACACAAAAAGTATTTCTGTTTGAACTTCCCCAGTAGCTCCCAGGTATCTGGCAAAGCAACAGAGGTGGAGCTAAAGAAACAAAGGAACAAAATCTAAACAGAAAAAAGTGACTAGGAGAAGGTGCAAAGAACTTGTGGCAGTTTTCCTATGTCCTGGTCTGGGAGAAACAGGACAACCAGGGTCCATCCTACAATCTCTACCTGTCAGTCAGCTCTTCCATCTTGCCCAGCGGGAGGTGGAAAAAGAATGGAAGGGATTGCATGTTGGATGAGCAGCAGCAGACACCTTAGCTGGGTTTCAGAAGGTGGCCTGTGCTCAGCACACACCACTTTCTCAACTCATAATTTATTGGAGAGGATGCCAGTGGAAAATAAAACAACACTTTGGTGTGGGTATAAGGCAGCTTTGAAAGGAACACACAGGGGAAATGTGTTTGAATGCGTTTCACAGCATTACGCTGCAAAACCACACACTTCACCAGACAGAAAAAGCACACAGGGCTTTGTAGAGAAAAGGGAAATGGAGCATCCTGCTGACCCATGATGGAAGGACCATACTCAGATGTTAACAAGTGGTCTGGCTTCTCTGCTATTAACCAGGCATTTGAAGGGCAGGATTCATCTATCTGGCATCTGTTCCCAGGTCAGAAAGCTGCTGTTACATGCAAATGTGCCAAGGAGATGGTCAGAAAAGGAGTAAGTACCCAAGAGCTGTAGGAGAAGGGAGGAGGGATCCAGCTGAATGCCAGGAGACGAAATGAACCTCATGTTTTCCAGGCAGAAAGGCTGGCAGATTGAGAAATGGTTCTTATTTACACCTACAAGAGCTGGTGCCAGACACGCAGATGATGGGATGGCTGGGCACAAAGAAGTGAAGTATCGACCAGTGGATTCTTCAAAGATGGGAATAGCAGAGGTCCATCAATCCAAGTCACCAAGGGAAGGAGAGTTATTGTCTTGCACACGCTTTCGCTCATGCACATACGGAGAGACTCACAATTGCTTTGCCAGTTTGGCTCCAGTCTTCCACTGACTCATAATCCAGCTACTCGATCATTTCTAAGTAAAAGGCTGTCGGTGCATCCCACCAGCTTGATCAAAAAAAGGCTTTGGTCCCAGATAATCCCACCAAACCTTCCTGTCTGTGCAGCGCTAAAATCAGGCTGCCTGTGTTCCCTCTGCAGTCAGTGGAGCAGGAGGTGATTTCTCCAGGGAGTGACCGATTCTTTCCTAATAAAGGTGCTGAAGACATGGTGCTGAAGACCTGCCCTTGGCATGTCTGGGTTTCCCTAGAGAGCCTAGCTGGCCAGCTGAGACATGGGCCTGCTTTAGAGCAGTTGATACTGCCCCACAGGTGACAGCAGCAGTCCTCGTTCAAGAAAATATCCTTTTCCTGCTTTTTGCCTTTCAAAGTATCTGCAGAAAAGAGAACTGTTGCTTTAGGGCTATGGTACCATAGATTCTCTTTCTAGGTCTTCCATTGTCGTCTTCTCTTCTGTGTCTCTAGACCCTGCCATAACATGGCTTGATCCCTTTTCCCTTCCCTTCCCTTCTTTTGTCTCCTCCGTTTGGATTAGGTTAATGCAAGGCTTACTCAGTGTAACCACAAAGTCACAGGCTCGCTGTGGATGGCACAGCTTTGCTTTGCTAGGACCTGTGATATTTTCGGAAGGTAGCTGTGAACTGTGCAAGCACAGCAGTGTCTCCTTACCAGTACCACCATCACTGCCCCAGGCCTGCTGTTCTTCTGGGCAGCAAGTCCCCCTTATGCAGTATTTTTCCCCTGTTCTAAGCATAACTGTTACTCCTGTGGGATCAGCATACACATATCCTGAAGGGATGCTGTCCTCATAAAATAGCTCTTTGATATAAAGTTATGGGAGCAGACTGCCCAAAGTCACCTGGCCAGCATGGAGAACTCCCCTGATGCCAGCCAAAGCCACAAGACACCTTGTTTCTTTGATCTATGACACCTTCACTGACAGAGATCTGCAAACTCTACCATAATGCCAAGATCTGAGCTAAGAATGACCCAAAGTGCTACTATTCATGGGTTGCCTCCATTGCCTTCCACTCAGTGAATGTCTTCTGTACTTCACTCAAGCATACAGAGGTTACAGTGGTCCCTAACCCCATGAGGGAACCTGTCCTCAGGCAAAACCTCCATTGGCTCAGTAGTTCAGCAAGGTAGCCACGCTCCACTGCCTGGGGAACACACTGCTGCTGAAGACTTGCTGAGCAAGCCCTACAAAAATTAACACATCTTGCCACGGAGACAATAGGGAATGATTAATGAACACGGCCAAGGAAAGGGGGGGAATCAGGGGAATAGATTTGCTAAATTGACAGCATATAAAATGTTTGTTCCTGCCTGAAACGGCAAGGTTGGCAAACCCTACCATGGGCCAGTAACTTGGGTTAAGTGAAAAGGCCATGAACCCATAAATTGTACATCATCTATATTCAGATGTACAGGCTTGTAGCCTCTCTGGTCCAGTGAGCCCAGTAATGAAAGACTTGAGAGCTACCCAAGACATAAGATCAAGTACCCTGGTTGCTCCAGCTCTGATAAGATTTTAGATGAGGATTTATTTTGTTAATGACGTTTTCAGTGCATACCTCTCCCTCACATACAAGGGTTATTGTGTGTACTTTCTGCAGAAGTGAGAACCTTGAGGGATGTTCAGGAGAGACTTCTATCCCATGAGTAAAACCAGAATAACTGAATAACTGAACAAAGCAATACAGTGTTTGTTGTCAAATCATTTGGCCAAAAGGAAGATACAACATCTTGTAAAACTTGCCCAAAACATTTCTAGTGCTATTTTTATTACATGATATTTTTTCTCAGAAAAGTTAAAAAGGAGGCTGCTGAGGCACATATTTTTTCCCTCTGCTGTGTGTAGCTCAAACGGCTGAAAAACTTTCTGTCAGATCTTTCCCTCCCCATTTTAGGAACAGACATCTTGGCAGTGAGTGCAAGCAGATCTGTGGTGGTGTTAAGCAGGGGAGCTCAGCTGCTAATTTGTTACTGCAGAGTGTTCCACAGTCATGAGGAAAACACTGTCAACACCAAGTCCTCACCACCGCTCACACCTCCTGCATCCCTTCCCCTTCCTGCCTCCAATGGAGGCGGTCCTTGTGATGGATCACAGCCTGTGCTGTGATGGTCCTGACCAGGCTAAAGGCTATGCTGCCTCTTCCTCCCATCCCCATGCTGGATGCTGGTGCTGCTGCCATGTATTTTTATACCTGTTCTCCATGGTACAGGGCCCTGGTGCTGCTCGCTCCTGAAAACAGGACCAGTTCCCCCAGGGATGAAAAATTCAACATGTAAAACCCCCCAGAATTTAAAATGTCTTCCACCAAGCAGATTCTCTCTTGACTTCTGGAGGAATTTCCCCTGGCCACATCTCTCCAGGACATCTGCCTTCACCTAGTGATCATATATTGGGTGAACATTCACAGCCACGAAGAAATGCCTCCTGGAGGTCAGTACTCAGGGACTGGAGGACTATCCCCTTGCATCTCTTCTTGGCAGTGGCTGTCCTCATTCATTAGGTCTGACATCTGCTGTTGATACCCATTATGATAATTAATGAAACATTTCACTGTCTGTGGCTGGCACTGCATCAGCAGTTTCACACTGCTTTGAGATGGGTGTTAGTGGCAGCACAGAGGAGTTCTTCAGGAAGCTCTGATGGATCTAGTTGGAGAGTAGTGGGATTGAAAGATCTCATTGCTGTTTGTGTTACGACACCCTGTGAAAGGGCAGATGAGAAGAAGAAGGACCCTGTAGAGACATGATGGATGGGGCACCTGCACCAAGGCAGCAAAGGGAGGAGCTCTACGAAAATTGTTTAAGGTCTTGCCCCTACCTGTTCCACTTGGTTGTGAGGCATCTTATATAAACTACACAGCCTTAAGTCCTGGGATTTTCAAACAGGGTCATGTTCTGCGTTTTGATTTATCTCTGCATTGGGTGCCCAGATGCTCAGGCATCTTTGAAGGTTCCTCAGGGTGTCTGCCTACACCTCACTGCACAGAAGCACCCTGACAACCAAGCCTTGCAAGGTCAGGAAGTCCAGCTGTTCTTGCAGAGCCGTGAACACTGGATGTGCACAGGAGCTGTTCAAGGCTGTCCTATTTTAGGAAGTGGATTAATCATTCGGTGGGCTAAAGACAGAGAATTCCTTTTCTGCAGTGGAGTATATCCTGAAGTCCCCACAGTGCTTTTGAGAATGCTGCACAACATTCCCTGCAGCTCTGTCAAATCTCCCAACCACTTTTTCCACAGAGAAGGTTCTAGAGGAGACACTGTCTCTTGCCAGCACAACAGTTACTTGTTCCAGGAGCTTAGTAGGGAGCTCTTTCTATGGCAAACACAAAGAGTTGGATTTATGGTCCTTGTGGAGGAGTAGCACATGGTGCAGGACTCCCCTGCATCTCTGTAGAGCCACCTTGTAAAGAAAACAGATTTCAAAACCACACATCATTCCTCTGGACTCATCCTGGTCAGTCTGGTGCTCCTCTTGTGGTTGTTTGACCTTGGCTAGATGCCAGATACCCACCGAGCTGCTCTATCACTCCCCATTCCTCCTCTCACCTGGACCAGGGGGAAGAAAATAAGATGAAGCTCATGGACTAAGACAAAGGCAGTTTAATGAATAGTGAAGCGAGGCCACGTGCGGAAGTGAAAGAAAAGATTTTATTCTCTACTTCCCATCAGCAGGCGCTGCCTGGCCCCTTTTGTAGGAAGCAGGGCTCCAAACATGTAGCAGTTGCTCTGGAGGACAAGTTGATGCCCCTCCTCCTCCTGTTTCCAGCTTTTATTGTTAGGCTTATGTCATATGGTATGGAATATCCCTTTGGTCAGCACCAGGAGGGTTGCTGTGGGGAAAATTAACTCCATCTTAGGCAGACCTAATACACCACTGAAGACAGCCCACTGAACTGCTTTCAGGTCTGTACCTCCCTCTCTGCACTGGGACTGTGGCCCAGTGTGACCACCTCAGGTAGAAACATTTATGCTGTGGACAGTGACAGGGGAAACAAACCCCACACCTGGCCAGAGGTTGTCCTGTGGGACCTGGGTGCAGCAAGGCAGGGCTGTGCATGAGTGCTTGGAGGACAGAGTTCACTTCTTATTAGGTGTCCAGCCCTAGGTGTGGTGCTGTGGTTCCTCTGAAGATGCTCAGCAGTGTGCTGCCGTATATAAATGAAGAGATTAGGAAGGGGGTCCCAAGACATTGAGTGGTTATGAAGCTCCTTCCATGTCTCGTCGAGGCACTTGTGGAGTTCTCAGTTGCAGTCTCCTGAATGTTTGACATTTCATAAGCTGCTTTCTCTTGACAGGCTAAGAGAGATAATTCTGAGTAATTTCCCATGAGAAGTGAGGGAGAGTCATGGGGGTTCTGGGTTTTTTGGAATTGTTTTGGACCATCCTAATGAAAAAAAATGCCTGTAATTTCAGCCTTCTGGCTTCCTTTTAAACTCTCCTGCCCTCAAGACTTTACTGTTGTTTTAAAGTTCTTGTGACCTTTATTTTCTCTATTTAGTTTCCTAAGTAATAAAACCATAAGGAGTAATATGGGATTTGGTTTGTGGGTTTGGGTTTTTTTTCATTTTTTCACTTGAGACAGAACGGTATTTGAAGTCACAAGGTGAATGGAGCAAGATTTAAGCTGAAGAGAGGCTGTAGCAGTCCTGGAGCTGACTGATAGCAAAACAAGCAGTCAGTTATTAGGAGACACAAATCACTCGAAAAGATTAAGTATTGAAAATAATAGCCATGCAAACCTTGAAGGAAGGGATGTCAGAGGCAAAGGTCATTAATTGACTGGTAAGATTTTTGGCTACCAGTTACTGGGGAATTATCTTTCTTCTTTTTTAAGCAAAGGAAAAATATATCTGGTTCTGTTATCAGCGGCAGCAGCGGTGTGAGGGGATCACTGCTCTCAACTGTTCCTGGGTTCAGTGTTAATTCACTATTCCAGCAGATCCAAAGTAATTATTCTTCCTTGCAGTTTTTCTATTTTATGTTATTTATTCATTTGGCATTTCTATAGTGCTCTTGCTCTCCTCCCAAACGTGAAGCAAGATTAAAAATGCTCAGCAATTAAGAACTCTGGGAGATAAATGAAGTGTATTTAATCTCACAAACTGCTTGTATATGCTCATCAAGTGAGGTGGGCAAATGGATCAGGTAGAAGCAGCATCTTCCAATACCCTGTTGGGAAACACAACAAAACCCTTCACTTTACCATCGCACGGGACTAACAAAGTGGCAGACAGCACTAGAAAACACTCTGAGGGCCAGGCTGAATAGGAACTAATGAAACACTTTTTTATTATTATTTTTTGAACTGTGCCTTGCAGTATGAGGCTTGGGAATGGCTCAGGAGTCATAGTGACACGAATGCTCAAGGAGTGTCCCTGTTCTCACAGTGCTGTGAATCACACTCGCCCTGTTCTGCTAAGGAAACGTGGGG
Source organism: Chloroceryle aenea (assembly GCA_013399075.1). Classification (NCBI taxonomy): domain Eukaryota; kingdom Metazoa; phylum Chordata; class Aves; order Coraciiformes; family Cerylidae; genus Chloroceryle; species Chloroceryle aenea. The sequence goes on from VWZY01010924.1 coordinate 383,516, forward strand.
CTAAAGTGATGGGACCTTGCAAAGCTTTACTTACCCTCTGTCCGTTGACACCGTTATACACCCATCGTGTGAAAATCAACACAAATATCTGCGTCCTCCAGACACCTGGAAATTCTTCTAAGGTCTTCTCTTGATTGTTACCTTCTTGTGATGTAAGTCTTTGATTTCTGCATCATTTGTCCAAATAGAGATGATGCCCTTGATCCTTGAGCAAGAAATTCTGCTGTACTCTACCATTAAGGGATACGTTTTTGAAAAGAAAATAGAAACACTAGAGCAGTGTCAGTGTCCATCTACATTAGTACCTTGTGTCACACAGCTCACATCACCAGAAACTCTTAGGTAAAAGAATTTACATTATATGCCAAGTGCACTAGTTAAACTGCTTTAAACTTTTAATCTCGTCAGGCTCAATGCTTTTATGCAGAGCTGAAGTGGCATGTCAGTGGAGTACACCCTGGTTCCAGGGCTTTTGTCTTCTCAGTGGAATTGCAGCAAATGGCATGAATTTTTAGGACATGAGCTGCTCTGTAGGGACTCTCCAGCGGAAGGCCAAGTGTTGTGCTTTCACAGTAGAGTAAGCAGGAGAAAGTTACTGTAAAACACATCAGAAATAACCACATGGAAGAGGAGTACATTTTAAGTTCACCTCTTCCTGTTCTCTGGGTATCAGGCAGCTCAAGGACAAGTGAGATGTATTTGGGCTGCTCTGCTCCTAAATATGAGTGTTTACACAATGATTTAATGCAGTTTAGCTAATCCACTTTAAATCCCCAACCTTAATTAATTGCAATTATTAAATAATGGATTAAATTTCTCAGCACCCTCTGTGTAGATGAACCTGACATGAAAAAATCTTTCAACTATGTTGGGTTCGTTCTGCAAATGACAAACACAAGTTTGAGGAGGGGGGTTGACCAAAAGAAGTCCTCCCAAAGCTCCTTCCAGTCTTGTTAAATTGTCCACACAACTTCTCAGGCCGGCTGTTGCTCATCGTGACTTTGATCCCCTCTCATCACACACAGCAGGTGTTACCTGCCCCGCACTCCTCAAACAATGTTTTCTATTGCTGGTGACAACACACTGACTTCTTCTTTCTCTGGCCTTGGGTTTCATAAGACCTCACATCTTACTCCTGGCTACAATATGTCATTACAAGTGAAGAAAATGATCATCATTTTTCTCCAAAACAGAGTCATGAACAATATGATTATAATTTCATTCTCATTTTTCATTTTGATTCTGCTCAAAGCTTAACCATTTGAATTTTAAAAAATGACTTCTTCCTTCACTCCTCATCTGGGGGACTAAATACTCTACTGGAAAGATGAGAAGAAAACGTAGAGAAAGGAAATAGAAGCCTCAGAAAAAAATCCTTGTTTTATTTCAGTGCAAATCCATTTCAATCTAAATCTATTTTCTTTTGTTTGTATTGAAACTGAAACTAACCCAGACACTTTTATGAAATATTGAAGCACATGGATCACTACAAATATTTTCTCTTCTAAAAATACACACACTGTTTGTAATTCTGTTTTTCATTGGCGAATCCTTCAAATCAAAGAAACTTGCCAGCTCCAGAGAGGCAAGTGTGTGGTAGTTACATATTCAGTTATCATTTCATGCTGTTCAAACATGTGCTAAATACTTCATAGAACAAATAAAAGATAGGCAGAAATGTTTGCCCCAGTGAAAACAGAAAAAAAACCCAGGGATTTAAACCAAATTCTGTTCTGGCGGTGTCGCAAAGTGTTTCCAACCTAAGGTTCCTGTCGGTGTGCACACACTGAGTACAAGCCAATTCCCATCAAAGAGAAGACGATCAAATTGCAGGACTAGGGCCCATCTACTTGACAGTTATTAGTTCTTAGTCTGAAACATAAAGTATTTTCTATCCTCGCTGATACAGATAAAGTTGGTGATTGTGCAAATATTCCTCACTGAAAAAAAAAATAAAAAAAATAAAAAAATCTTGAGGTTGGCTGGAGGGATTTCCTAAATCAAGTAGAACTAATTGAATTGTTTTGCCTGGGAAACATGAAAGCATTTTTGGAAAACTAAAAACAAAACAAAATTAGATTTGTTTGTTTTGAATGAATTGGATGTTCCAGGAATTAATTTATTTTAATTAAAAAACCCCAAACAACTTATCAAGGTGTTGTTTTCTTCTGTCTTCGTCAGCAGTCTTTGAGGACCATCTCTGGAGAGCATTGCTGGCATGGTCAGAGCAGGGCTGGAGATGCTCCACTGTGGTTACACTGCAGGTTGGTGATTGCCTATGAGAGCAGCTTTCTCCTCTCCCACCACAAGGAAACAGCCTTTACCTTTTTTTAATGTATATTATTCTTTGCCACACATCCTTCTTTTGTTTGAACTTCTGCATGATAAAATGTAAAACATCTGAAAATGTTGTTAAGGGAGGAAAAGAAATCAATGTATGTGACCTTCACTTGGCAGCCTTCAAAAGTGGTAAAAAGCATCAGATCCAGGAGGCCTTTAGTGTGTTTAGCTGTGATTTGTAGCTGATCTCCTCAACTCCCAACTTCTCCATGAGTTTCATGCATAATGCAGCAGCAGTTTTGATTGAAGTAAAAAAATCTGCTGACAGAATGTAGTGTCAGGCATCTGGGGAGATGTCTAATTAATTATTATAATTGACATCCACACCAGATGTCTGATATATGACAGTCTCTTTGTTGATGAAAGGTTTTGGTAATTCTGTTTGAACAGCACTTTCAGAACAATATGTTTTCCATTTAGGTCACAGAGAAAAAAAAAAAAGGATTTATTTTTTTCATGAAATTGAATTCTGTTGGATAGCAGCATTCTTTATTTCGTCTTGCCTTCCAACTTCTAACCAGCCTTGAAAATGCTCGGGATGAAGGATGCAATGGAAGAGCATTCATCACAGCGTTGACCAGTGATCAAAAGCACTTAGCTGGGAAGTGCAGGACCTGCCATCATCATTTATTCTCTATAGTCACAAAGAAGAGGAACTGATCTGACACCTGTAACAAAAATAATAATAATAAAAAAGTGAAAACCTCAATCAAAGAGCCATTCTCAAATGGAAAGCCCATATGTTAGGTTATCAAAGCAGGGCAACAGCTTTTGAGTTATTTCAAGTCATTATAATACTTCCAGAGCACTTTGTATTGAGAAGGGACAAAGCCCACTGTAACTTGAACCTTCTGGCCCCAAATTCAAACCAACTCTCAGCCCAGAAACTTTGAGTAGTAAGAAATAGCTTGCCTGGCTTTCTGCCTGATTAATCCATGTTCTTCTGCTTATCATTGCTTTTCTTTTTGGCTTGGTTCTGTTAAGAAAAGGTCTTCTTATGGAGTGTACACTCTGGATAGAAGTAGGAAGTAAAAATCCCTCAGAAAATCCAGTTTTATGGTTTGATGGATCTCAGGAGTTCCATTTCAGAAGATGAGCACTTTGCCTTAGGACATGGTTTCTGCCAACCAGATCTCTGAAATGTTTGAAGTTCATCCACTGCTAATAAACATACTTCAATAACAGAAATTTACCTTTTGCACATGATTTCTTTACTGCACCAGGCAACTGATGATGCTCAGATGATGCTCAAATGCTTCTCATGCTTCATGAGCTGGTAGGACCACCTTCAGCCATCCCAAAAGCTGTCTTAGACAAGAGATGACTTTAAAGAAAGCAGAGAGAACACCTACTTCTTTCCATCGCTTTCAACAGCTTTTTCTCCCAGCATATAGCAGGTCTGTGTGCTTTCAGAGTGGGGAGGAGTAAAGAAAGTTCTGCCTGTGTTTATTCCAGATGTGAGTCAGCTCAGATGCAGGACAAGCAGATTGTCAGGCTAACCCAGGCCTGCACTCTGGTTAATAATCATTAATCATTTTTTAATCCATGCTAATGAAAATTTGTAATCTGGGTGCCTATTTCAGTGTAAAGCTTCTTTAAAGTAACATAAACCTGTTCACAACCTCACTGGTTATTCCATGCTCAATTCAGAGCACAACACCTCTTGACCAAAGTTTTCAAACTATCTGGTGGTTTTGACCTAAGTTCAGTTTAGGAGCAGGGCGTAGTCAGATGAGGGCTTGCAATACACTGGGAGCCACTTAGGAAGTTACCTGCTCTCAGAACTAAATTGCAGCTGCCTTAGCTGGGCCCTCGTCTCTGACTCATCTGTTCTCGTGCAAAGTATGACAGATTGACTTAAATTGCCTGTTAAAGTTCCCTGTCTAGGAGTAACCAAATATACTACATATATTTCAAGGTATTTTGATGCCCAAAGAAGCAGAGAGGCTCTAGTCATCATTTCAAAGTCTGGAAGTGCTAATTTGCATCCTAGATACCCAATTTTCTTTCCAGATGTGGCTCGTGGATGCAGGAAGGTGCAGGCATCTGACCTTACATAGACACCTAAACAAGAAACGATTTTAATGGGAATTCAGGCACTTGGTATGAGGCTTCATTTTACCTTGCTTCAATCATCTGAAAGTTAAATGTCTTTTCTTAGTGATTTGTGGAGAGTCCCCTTATTGTCCCTGAAGAGACATTTATAATTATTATGCTGTATTGTTATAAATGACTGGGGAAGGATCAGGAGCACAAGTCTGGTGAGGAGTAGATGAGGGACCTGAGTTTGTTCAGCCTGGAGAGAAGGAGACTCAGGGGAGCCCTTCTGGCTCTGACAGCTCCTGACAGGAGGCTGGAGCCAGGGTAGGTCAGGCTCTGCTCTCAAGGAACAAGGGACAGGACAGGGGGAACCGGCCTCTAATTGTGCCAAGGGAGGTTTAGGTTGGAGCTGAGGAACAATTTCTTCCCCTTGAGGGTTGTCCAAGCCTGACCCAGGTTTCCCAGGGCAGTGGTGGAGTCCCCGTGATCCCTGGAGGGGTTTCCAAGCTGTGGAGCTGTGGTGCTGAGGGACAGGGGTCAGTGATGCCCTGGCAGTGCTGGGTTAATGGTTGGACTCGAGGATCTTAAAGGTCTCTTCCAACCAGAACTATTCGATGATTCTATGGTGTCCCTGACTCTGTATGGGAGTTAAGTGCCTTGATACCTTTGCATGCTTGTCCCTAAGGGTTTGCATCTCTTCTGGAAATAGGACATAGGCATCTATGATAGCTAAAGTTTCTATATATTAGCCCCTCTGTATTCTGAGGGGCTAAAACAGACCAAAGCTTCACATGAGAACAAAGCCCAAACATGAAACCAAAGCAAGAATTTGCAAACCTCCCAGCTCAAAGATGTTGAAACAGCAGCTTTATGCTGAGTTACTTCTATTTTATTTTTTTTTCTTTATGGATACCCTTACTTGCTTAACAGGATAACGGAAGATAAAGTACTTCCATGGGGGTGTGTTCACTTCTGTTCTCTTTGTAGTGATTCGAAACCTTTCATGCCTGTGATGTTAATGTCACTTTTAATATTGCAAATTTGCTAAGATGCCAAGTGAACAGCATTTAAATAATGTCTTTACAGGACTGACGCAGGAGTGAGCTTTTGGGCAAGGATGGCCGTGGCTATTTCACTGGCATCCTGTAGTCTGCAGCCTCCTGCTTTAATTCCTGATATAAATGTAAATGGTAATTTTAACATTTGAGATACTAACTTGATTTCATCTGATTTTGGCAAGACACGTGCCATGTATTTTACAATTTAAAAAATCAGGTTTGAAAATGTCAGCTTTCAGGAGCAGGGGGGCTGTGTCACTTGCAGCACATGAAGGCATGCGGCAGATCAGGAGAAGGGGGGTGTTTAGAGATGTTTGTATCAGAGAAGGTTGCTGAGCTGAGAGGTAACAGCTCGGCTATAGGGAACTATAGGGAAGCTGGCTGCTCTAATATGAATATTTAAATGAAATGGTGTTAAAGGCTCAGCATGTTCAGTGTCAGGTCTTGGTTGCTCAGTTTGTATGGATCAAGCCTAGGAGGTCTGAGCTCCCAACACAAGCTGCTGGTGGCTGTTCACCACCTCAGTGCCCAGAAAGTACTTGGGCAATGGGGTTCAGTGAACACACACTTTCTCTCAAGGATGTTCTTCACATCCTGTAAAGACACGAACAACCTTCTCAGCCATCTCCAGGGAGGGACTTCAGCTCTCTCTGCTTCTTAATCAGTGAGATACTGATTAACCAACGCACATCTCACAGCCTGTGACACAACCAAAGACCCTCCGAGAACTATAAACAGATATTTTTCAAGACCTGGAGACAAATGGGCAGTGTCTCCATCCCTCCTTGTACATCTGTCTTTCGTCCTGTGCTGTCTGTCCAATCCTCCCTCTCATCTCAGACCCAGGGCTCGCATTTCCAGTTGAATTATGATGGTTATAGACACTACAGGCAGCCAGGCTGAGCTCATCTGCACACACACACACAGCCCTTGCTGGACATCATACTGCAGGCAGATGTTCCAACAGAGCTACATTGCTTTGCATTTTCTGAGCATTGCCTTAGGAACATTTAAGCATTTTGTTTCAGGAGAGAGAGGACTGTGTCATGGTGAGAGAAAGTAAAATATATGCAGCTCTAACAAAACAGTTTGTTTAGTTGTTCATGTTTCAAAGGTCTGGAGGAACATCCCCCAGGCCTGAGTGGGATGGGACTGGGAAGTACAGGAGGTACAAGGGTACCCATCACCCACCCTTCACATCCCACTGATGAGAAAAGGACAAGCAAAGATTCCAAGGGATGCAGAAAGGAGCAGAGAGCTCTTTTCTGAGCACCAGCACAAAGTGTCCCTGTCAGACAGTCACTCCTGTGGACTTTGAGTGTGTAGGCTGCTAATTAAGAAACCAGAGGCCTAAAATCACTTGCTTATATCCTGCAGTTTTTCTCTTGTAAGGATCTCCTGGGGTTCAGTTAGTCAGCACACTGATGGGATTAGAGAGCCCAGGGAGATACCTTCAGAAATACTAGGGAGCTAATTAAGGCAAGCAAGGGGAGCTGGACGGAGAAACAGTTGCACAAATACACAGGCATTCAAAGGCACAGGCAGAAAATGCAAGACAAGGAGAAAAAATGGAGCTTTAAAGAGAGGCAAACGAGAGACACGGTGAAAGAGAGACCTCCTGCAAGGAATAAGAATTATTAGCAGCTTTCTTCTTCACCAGCAGCCATGTTTTCTCTCTAGATTTTGCCCTCAGGAACAGCACGATGGCCATTAGGGAAATTTTTCCTAAAACAACAGGAATCGTTTGCTCACTTCCAGTCATTAACAGCTCTGCTTCTCACACCCAGCTGCAGTGTGTGCCCACAAGGCAGCGGGAACTGGTAATGCTGCCTTTCCTTTTGGTTCCTGAACATTTCTCATTATAAGAACACACTTTGCATAACTTGTTAGAGCACCAGGAAATTGGAAATACTTGGGGTCACATTTTCCTTGATAGCTGTTTGCAACAGGAAACAAATTTTGGTGAAAGGACAAAGTACAAATTACTATGTCTGAGAAACGAGTCAGAGGAAAATAAATTGGTTTGCTGCTTTACAGAAATATCTACCGTGATTCATTCAGCAGCTCTTGCTGTTTGAGTAAGGAAGCTGAGATTGGGAAGCAACCTCTCCTTTGTATCAAAGTTATGGCTTTGCCAGCCGTTCCTCTTCCACTGAGTTGTAAGCCAAAAAGAAATCCCAGTTCACAGGGTCATAGCAGGTGGGCTGTGTCTGTCAGAGCTGTCCTCTGTAGCAATGGGGAGGGCAATGGGGAACAGCCAGCCTTCAATCCATGGGAGAACGGGACTTAAAAGTCCTCGGAGGTTTCTAAGACCTTCTTGAATTGGTGAGAGAGAGCTCCAGAGAGCCCTTCCCACTGCTGCCTCTTAGATTTTGTTTAGTGAATAGCTGAGTCCCACTATTGTCTGTTATCTCCAGGGGCGGGTCTGCCAAAAAGATAAATGTCCTGGCAGCGCTGCTTGCTGCAGCCTCTGTCCAGGCACTGAAACATGATGGAACTGCTCAGGGCTTTCCAATTAGTTCTTAAAAAAAGTGACTGGGGAGGAGGAATGTAGGAATGTTGAGAACTATATAAAAAAAGCATTGTTTGTGCAAATCAAATGCTTGACAAACCAGAAGCACTAGCAGCTGCAGGTGAGGGGGCGATGCTCTTCCTCTCAAGCTGGAACATTACACGAGCCCACAAGAGGGTCCTGAAGTGGTCTCGAGCCTGGTGCCGATGGTGCTATAGGTGAACCTCAGCTCCAGGGAGCAGATGAATTGCCTCACTCAGCTTGCGAAAAAAAAATTACAGGCGTGACTCAGAAATGCAAGTTGAGAGTATTCTCCATGCTGAGAGGGTCCCAGGCAGCAGGGATGATGGAGAGCTGGGAGCAGCAGAAGGTCACTGAAGCAAGCCAAATTTGAGAGGAAGGGTTCACTCTGGAGAGGCTGAGAGAAAACAGCAATCATGGCAGTTAGTGAAATAATAAATAAGCCCTCCATTTTCTTGTGAGAGAAATGGTCACAGCTGAGCAAATGCCTTGCAATGGGCTGTCTGGTGTGAATGATGGATAGAGAGGAGAACAAGGCTAGATGAGGTTTCATGAGGAAAGTAAATACATAAAAGCAGCCACTTGGCTGAAGAGCTGCCATGAGTGGGATACTGGGAGGTAGTTCTCTGAACACGTGCCCCTTAGCAGGAAGAGCTGTACCTGCTTGTAACAAGCCCGTTGAATTACACAGATTCAGGGAGGATAAAACCTTCTGGGTCAACTTTTGTAAATCATTCTGGCCAGAAAAAAAAGAAAAAAAAAAGAGATAGTTGTGCCCTGCCATTTTCAAACTGGGACATTTTGACTGTTTCAGAAAACACTGTTTTCATTTCAGAATGGAGCTAGATGTTCGAAGAATAAAAATAATCACAAAATTCAAGATGAAATGAAGAGGTTTTGTTTTGCAGCAGGCAAATGCTGACAGTCAGCTTTTAGCATTCATGAGGCTTGGAGAGCAGTGGAGGGCTGGAGGAGGTGCTGATTCACACGCAGGGGACACCTATTTGCAATATGACCAAGAATCAACTATATTTGCCCCTGGAATTTTTTCCATGGAATAACGTGGGTTTAAAGGTGGGTGGGCAGAGGAATGGGGAATTAATCCACAAAGGGCTAAAAACATGAATAAAAAAATAAAAGCACAAAATAGTCATCAATAGGCAACTGGAAGCTGAAAATACTTGGGAAAACAAGAAAACAAAGTATTTGCCCTGTTCTTATACACAGCTCTGTGTCCACATTACCCACTTTGAAGATAGAAACCCGGGTTACCTTTGGGCTGACCCATAATAGCTGCTCTTGAGTATTACAGACTGAAACAAAAAATGTTCTTGCTTCATCCCTTTATTTCCAAGCCCAAAGGAAAGCATGAACTGAGGCATGTCTTCTGTTATTCCAGCTCCTGCCATGGTCAGACCTAGTTCCCCTGACCTCGCTTCTTAGCCTCACTGCTTCTTCAAAGTTTCCTCTCTTAGAATAAAACTTATACATGTAGTTTTGTGGGTTTTTTCCTCCCACTGATTCTTTCCTCTTGGACCACCACCTGCATGGTGAGTTATGGGCCATTGCTGGTAGGTGGACGTTCCATCCATGACAGGCCTGTGTCTCAGCAGCCTTTGGGAATGGGAAGCAGCACCACAGTACAGGGACTGGTGGAGGTGAGATCTTCAAAGGAGCTGATTTCCAAACTGGTAATTTTTCATCCAGCCAGGGCTGATTTCCGAACCCCACCATTAGCTCGTGTCCCAAACTGTCCCTAATTTATCAGAATCATCGAGTCATTATGGTTGGAAAGGACCTCTAGGATCATCAAGTCCAACCTTCATCCTAACATCTGTCTATCCACTAGCCCATAGCCTCAAGTGTCACGTCTACTCATTTTTCAAACACCCCAGGGATGGTGACTCCACTACCTCCCTGGGAAGCCTGTTCCAGTGCCTAACCACTCTCTCAGTGAAGAATTTTTTCCTAATACCTAATCTAAACCTCCCCTGATGCAACTTGAGGCAACTCCATCTCCTACAGAATCAGTGAAGTCATTGGTTCAGCAGCCAAACAAAGCCTGCAAGAAAACAAATACATTTCAGAGGAACCCATGAGCAAGACAGAGCTTCTGCTTGCACCTCATCTGCCTGCACCCCATCATCTGCCTGCATCTCATCATCTTCCTGCATCTCATCATCTGCCTGCACCTCGCCTCCATTGCTCTGCTCATCAGGGTATGCAAATAGATAAACCTCCAAGTTGAGATTCAGTGTGTTATCTAAAAATGTTATCTCCCCATCTTTCCCAGTCCCCAGGACCTCATTTGCTGATGACAATACTTTAATGAAAAGCCCTCCTCTTGTTTTTTGTTAAGATTAAAGGACCAGGAAAGAGCGTTGTGTTCTGCTGAAGCACAGACCTGGCTGGGTCAGGTGAAGAGGGAGTGGCAAAACTTCTGAACCCAGACAGCTTCTTATTCTCTTGCCTTTATATCAGACTCCACAATGGAACACTGGAAAGGAGTTTTGAGAAGCTCTTGTGGCCACAACAGAGGATGGATGTCACAATACGGTCTTTAAGTAGACGTAACTGTTGGACTCAGAGTGTGTGGCTCTCACACCAGTAAGGAGAGAAATTCCTCTTAAAGGCAAGGCTATTTCTTAACCTGTTCTCATGCAGAAGTGCTTGCACAGCCCCATTTTCATTATTATTTTGTGTTATCTTCATTCCACCTTCATGGGGTGAGGCTTCCAACCCACTGCCTATAGCTGCAGGACTGCCCTGAGACCCTCACTGATAACTTGGCCTTTTTTTCAAGCCTGTTTGCTGGTGAAGGTCCGCAGTGATGTGAGTAACTCAGAGCTCTGCTTTTGGGCTTCCCTGCTAGGAGAATGTGCACAGTTCAAGCCCTTCTCCCCTTGAAGTCAAGTCTTAGTGATATTCTACCTTAGCCTGGTGGCCATATTGATGCTACAGTGAATGGGGCAACGCAAAGTGGCTTATGACATTTTTCTTTCCTTTGCAAATTTCTTAGTTTCAGACCCTTTCAGGCCACAGGGCATAGAAATCAAGGTTTAGTTTATGACTTGGTTCCTCCCTGTGCTTCTCCAATACCATGGGAGTTCACAGAACAAATCTGTTCAATGAGGCAATTCCAGTCCTCCAGCGGAGGAAATCTATCCCGCTCTCAGGGTTTAAATCAGATCCAATTAGGTACAGCAGTTGTGCTGCCTTTGGTCCCAGACATGGACTTGGTCTAGTGGGAGGTGCCCCTGCCCATGTCAGGGGGGTTTGGAATGAGATGATCTTTAAGGTCCCTTCCTACTCAAAGCGTGCTATGATTCTATGATAAATAAACATATATACACTAATACAAATCAATACATGTTTTTATATGCATCAGGCACACAGGATTTTTGAGACACCAAAGCATCACTCCTCATCCTTACAGAGCAGGGATGATCATAGGCCACAACCACATCAGCCAACCCCCATGCTGGGTTTGCTCAGAGTGCCTCCAGCCTGTTAGGAGGAAAACAGACCAACACGTGTGCAAACACACACACACACTGTGCTCTCTGCTGGGGATTTGACTTTTATTTTTTACCTGTTTGCTTTAATATAAAGTAAAAGGTCATTTTAGAGTAACATTCTGCACTATTCACTGTTTATTCTCAGCTGGAGATGCAGTATCACTCTTATCTGACATTTCCACGACAAATGAAGTTCCTCTGACACCTTTTTAGGATGCACAATGATTAATATCTAACACAACTCTGAAATATAATAAACTCTACCTAACACTTCTCCATCTCCACTGGCAGGGTTTTAATGCATTTCTCCTCAGGGCAGCTCTGTGGTAGGGCAGACCTTCTTAACCTTGTTCTACACATCGGGAGGGGGTTCACAGGTTTCAGAACTTCAAGAGAATTATCTCATTTATCTTGAACAGTCCTCACCTTTAAAAATATCCTTCTCTCCAGCACCTGAATATAGATGGGACTAGAGAAATAGTACACATTGAATAACTCCCCTACTTCTTCTCCTCCTGTCATGTTCACTACATCTCCCCGCTACCCTCTACTGTCAAATTTCTTTGAACGTGGTCAGGAGACACCCAACAATACGATGATCTCAGATGACTCCATTTCCTTAGGAAACCAGCCTGAAAACAGCAGGAAGCATTTCCAAGCTCCAAGCACACAGAAGAAAAGCTCCAGCAGCAGAAGCAAGCAGCGTGAGAGGCGGCAGCAGACCCCCCACGTGTCGCAGCTAAGAGCTGGAAGAAAATGCCAACCAATCTTAGAAAGTGTTTAGAAACTCAGCAGCTTCAAAGACACCTTGGAAAAATGGAAATCCATCTCACTGAAGTGATAAAGGATCTGGCTGAGCAGAGGCCAGGGTGGGGTCCAGGATGGAGGTGTGGCAGGATGTGCTGACAAAGCTGCATCAGCCCTTTATTCTGGTTTATCTCCAGCCTGGATCCAGGTCACACTACAATAAGGAGTCATGGGTAGGGCAGTTGTATGTGGAAGGTTAAATTGTTCTGTTCAGAAAGGAATAACTTATTTTCTCCATCACGCACGTAAACAGCAGGAGACTAAAGTGAGCTAACACGGGGCAGCCCAGCGCAGTGACAGGTAGCGTGGCTGGTCAGAAAAATGTTTCCAAGCAGTGATTCTGGGTCTAAAACAGAGGTCTGTTAGATTGAAAGAACTTTTCAGGGACAATTTCAGTGTTAACACCATTTTCGGTGTGTGGAAAAGCAGAAAATGTGGCCCTGTTTTTCTCACCTCATTTCAGAGAGGTTTTGGCAGTAGTCACAGAATCACAGAATCACAGAATCCTAGGGGTTGGAAGGGACCTCGAANGGCTCATTGCTGCATCTCCACAGCATCCTGATTCCACCTGCCTGACCTGTGTCATTGTGGCTCATTGGTGGTGGCTTCTGGAGCAGAAAAATTTTGCTCATGGTTTGGAGGACACACTCACACTAGTCATGCCCTTCAAAAATGATGGAGCAGTTGCTATCCCCGCAGCCAGATCTGAGCCTCCGTCCCCAAAATGGGCAACTGCTCGAACAAGAGGAGGGAAGGGAGCACAGGAATTGAAGCTGATTCCCCCCTGGATCCATTTGCATGTGCTTGACAGGTTCATGGCTATAAAGTACGTACCCAGGATGCAGTGCAGCAGGGAGGCAAACCCTGCCCCATTGATACCAACCAGAACAATGCTTTTTGCAGTGGTTACTAAAAAATCCCTTGTAAAACAAAAACCAACTACTTGCTCCTGGTGGAGCAGGTTGAGACCTTAAAGGTTTTTCAATGATTCTGGGAAAGAACAGCAAAGGGAGACTTACTGGAAATGTTGATAGGAGCTGGTAGGAAGGAATGTTGCCAGAAAATGGCTTTGAGGAGAAAGTCCTTCAGGCACAGTGGTCCCCAGTGCTGCAGCACAGGGCGATGCAAATGCGGCATCATTATTTAGTCTGGATGGAGACAGAAATCACTTGTCTTACTCTTTTTATTTTTTTTTTCCCACTTTTAGAGGGAATTGGAGGGGTTTTTTACTATACAAATGAGGGTCTGTCTACCATGGGGAGATTCAGAAAAGCTCATCAAGATTAATTCTTAAAATGGATAAATGAAAGCACATTAAACAACCTATGTAGACACACTCATTTGGAATTAAAGGGTTCGTAATTAAGTTTTACTTAATTCACTTTTGAAGTGACTTGAGCCAAATTGAATTAAAGGCCACTTTAATTTTAAATGAAAGTATCCAGACCTGGGTTTAATGTAATTTAACTAATCCACTTGCAATTCACACCACTAGTTAATTTTGGATTAATTTCCCCTTGTAAGCAAACTCATGAACAGTCAGCAGGAACACAACCTTATTTTCCTTTTGCTATCTAGACAGAGAGCCACAGAACTTCTCTTCCCTCAAAACAAGCCTCTGCTCTGTGCAGTTTAACCCCTTTTTATGCAGTTTAACCCCTTTCTCCATGCCTGGGGTGATCCTGACCCAGGGTGTACCAGATGTCTGCTGTGACATCCTCCACTGAAAGGAGGCAGGGATGTTCCTCTGGTAGTTCTTATGAACCACTGCTGATGGCCATCTCTCAAAAACATTCCCTCTTGAAGCATTTTCAAGCTCACTTCCAGGAGGTTTCATACAGAGGTAATAAAATTTAGCAACAGGCTTTGGGAAGAGACCACTGGGGATTATTGGCCTGGCTAGAGGGGGACAGGATCCAGGCAGGCTTTTTGGAGGAGGGAAGATACCAAAGGGCTTTGGCAAACTCAGGAGGGATGTCATGAGCTGCATGGTGGGACTGGAAGCCAAGAAGCTCGGTTTAATTAATGCTATTAAAAAAGCTACAGGAGTCAGATTTAGGTGCCCTGAACTGTGGCAGCAGCATGGGAGTGGTGGTGTTTTTCTGGGTTAATTAAAATAAGGGATCTCTTTGGAGCTTCTGACAATGACAAGTCATTAATAGAGCAACCACAACTGAACAAGCAAGCATGGGGCTGGAAGGGACCTCAAGCATCAGAGGAGAGAAAGTGTTTGCAATGGAGGGCAAAAGTCAGCAGAGCTAATGCAGATGGCAGGTAGCCAACACTTGCTGCTTTTTGTTTGAACTGCCATGGTTCAATTGCAATTCAGTTCATGACAAGTTTCTTAAGGGTTTAGGTAACCCCATGGTAGGGCATGTAAAACCCTGACAGCTTGGGATTCACTCAGAGAAGGGCTGTGCTCCCATCAGTAATAACGGCAGCAATAGCTTTTACTACTGCAGCTTGTGGTGAGCATTATCTGTTTACGCAGTCTTTGAAAAGAAGAAGATGCTTCCAAATAAAGAATCATAAAATCATTGCATGTTTTGGATGGAAAGGGACCTTTCAAGGTCTTCTCATCCAACCCCCTGCAGGGAGCAGGGACATATGAGCAGGTTACTCAGAGCCCTGGCCAACCTCCACTGCAATGATTCCAGGGATGGGGCAGCCACCACCTCCCTGGGTGGCCTGGGCCAGGCTCTCCCCACCCTCAGGGTCAAAATTCTCCTCCTTCTCTCCAGTCTAAATCTCCCTCTTTAATTTGAAATCGTCACCTCTTGTCCTGTTGGAACAGCCCCTGCTCAAAAATCTGTCCCCATCTTTCTTCTAAGCTCTCCCTCTTCTTTTTTTTTTTTTTTTTTTTCCTTGAGAAAGCAATCACCT
>VWZY01010924.1:408144-422470 GCA_013399075.1 Chloroceryle aenea
GGGGGGAGTTTATTAGAGCAAAACCAAGAGAATTGACCCTGAATAGGAAAGCCCAGGAAAAAGTATGATTTGTATTGCAGTGCTTGATGCTGTTGCAGTACCCCATGGGGCACCTGCCTTAATGTGCTGGGGAACCTGTGCCCTTCCTCAGTATGGGTAAGGGCTTTCTGCATGCAAATGGAATAGCCACAGTGACTGGAGATGCTCAGCCCTGTACATGGTGTAGGACGTTTGATAGTCCCCAGGAGAAGCAGGTGGGAAACAGTAGTAAGGGACTGGGGTTTCAAAATGTCAGCAGCTGTTCAACAGCTTTCTCTTGTGAGATGTTTGTACAGCACAGGGAGCTGTGGGACCAGGTGTGAGCTGGAGTGATTCTGGAGTCCCACACCTCGCAGGGACAAGTGCTGACCCTGCAATGTCAGCAAAGCATCTGCAGACCCAAGCCCAGGAGGGGTGGGGGAAGACTTGCTGCAGAGGGTGAGTGCTGACTGGAGACCAGACTCCAGGGCTGGTGGAGTTAAAAGCTGAGTTTTTCTTGCTTTTGGTTTGTAATTTTGTTTTCTTCCATATCTAACCTCCCAGGTCTTAGGAATGTCCTTTTCCTTTGGCAAGGTTGAGGACTCAACCCTGGAGGCTGGCTTTTGTCCTTTTTACTGACACACTCCCGGGTCTGACTCAGTCATTATGTGCAGGTTTGGCCACTCATGATCTCGCATTACCTGCCAAGTCCCAAACACCAAAGCCCTTTTCTTTGCTGCTAGAGATGAAAGAGAAAATCCTCCTGGCCCTTCTCTATGGAAGGGCAGAGGGTGTTGGACACCTGACACAAATCTCACCCTCAGCAGCAGAGGACAACAGCTCACAGATTTGTTATCCCAGTTCTGGAGTCAACTGCAACGAGGCTGGTGGTCCCAGAGCTGCCAATGGCACCTTCTCCCCTGTCAGTTCTGCTGCTGCTTCTGAAGAAAACTCTATGTGAGAATGAAACCTCAGAGCTGTGCTCACAGACCTGCTCTGCATTTGTTCTGATGCTGCGTGTCCTGCTCCCACCACTGGCCTCGGCCACCCGTGTGGCTGCAGTAGCTCTCTCCCCACGCTCCCTGCTCGTGAGCAGTGGTTTATTAGTTGATCCGTGTTGCAGATGGATGGATGGATGGGGGGGTAGAGGGGAGGGAACAGGCGTGCACAGAGGCAGCGATAGCATCTGCTTTGTACCAGGCTGCAAGCAGAGGGGTTATTGTTTGTTAATAGATTGCTTTTGAAAAGCTGCTCGTATGGGACCAGGCGGGCTCCAGAGGTAATTAAAACTCTGTCTATGCAAAAGGCAGGATCTGATTATTTCCTTTCCAGAGCAGGCAGATTAAACCAGGAAGGTTTATTTAACCACTTCTAAGAG
This sequence comes from Chloroceryle aenea, assembly GCA_013399075.1. Lineage (NCBI taxonomy): Eukaryota > Metazoa > Chordata > Aves > Coraciiformes > Cerylidae > Chloroceryle > Chloroceryle aenea. The sequence goes on from VWZY01010924.1 coordinate 409,541, forward strand.
TGCAGGGTTGATTTGAATGGAGTTCATAATGTGGTGTATAACAAATAAAAATCCTCAACTTCTCTTTTTTTTTTAATATATAAAAAAAAAAAAAATAGACAGTTTTTTAAATCATCTTCCACCTTGATTCTTCCTTGGATTTAACCCGTTCCTATAAGACAAATCACATGAGCACCCATAGAGTACTATCGGTCCAAAGCTTGTTTCTTACCTTTTAAACCCAGTTAACTCTCAGAAGTTTTCTGCACCAGGACTCCATCCTCCACCTGAAACTGAAAAGCAAGGGTGGGTTGGTAAAGAGGCTCAGAAATAGTAGCAAAGTCTCCCTATGACCTCCCCTTACTAAAAGGAGTGAAATCGAGTACATTAAAGATAGCCATGGCATTTGAGAACCAGGCTGGCCTCTGTAATCTCAAAGACTAGTTGTTGTGGTGTTCCCCATGGGGTTTAGTCTCTGCACCACTTTTGGCTTTAGGCTCTGCCCATTCTACATATTTCAAAGATCTGACCTTTGTAGATCTTCAGGGAAGGAGACCACAGGGTAGAGATTCATCAATCTATTTATTGTCCGAGGTTTGGGGTATTATTCTTGTAGCTTCCTCATCTGAGGCCTGGCTGAAGCCCTCAAGGGGTTACCTTGGCTTGGAGATGTGGGCAGCAGATCTGGTCAGGTGGGTGAGCACTGGCTTGTAGCTGGAAGGGAATGTATCCCATGGAGAAGCAACAAGGCACAAGGAGACTTTCCTGTATCTGAGAGTGGTTCCCCCAGCACCTTTGAGGTCATGCTTATAGGGGACCTGTAAGAAAGATGGGGATAATCTTGTTGTGACAGGACAAGGGGGGATGGGTTTAAACTGAAAGAGGGAGATTTAGACTGGAGAGAGGGAAGAGATTCTTAGAGACTGAGGGTGGTGAGACCCTGGCCCAGAGAGGTGGTGGCTGCCCCATCCCTGTCCCCATTGCAGGGGAGGTGGCCGGGGCTCTGAGCACCCTGCTCTGGTTGCAGATGGCCCTGCTCCGTGCAGGGGGGGTGGACCAGATGACCTTGGAAGGTCCCTTCCCACCCAAACCAGTCTATGATTCTGTGATCTGCAATTTCTGTTGGTCAGTCTCTGAGGGACAGCTGTGGGGAACTAAGTAGTCTGAAAGACTCAGAGGAACATGGTCAGCAGGAGATGGGGGGAGTAAAAAAAAAATCCAAACCCAAACTAACCCTCTAAGGGGGAAAAAAATAAAATCAGTAGCTTAAGCTGTTTTTTTCTGGCTGCATTCAGAAGCTCAGAGCCCAGGAGGGTTTGCCTGCAAATCCTGGGTGAAGTTGCCAGCTGAGTTTATGCCTAAACAGACCATCTGACTGCGGTGGATTTACGGGGGTGGAATGGAGATCTGAGTGCAGACCTTCATCTCCTGGATACTGAGGCCTGCCAGGAGCAGTAGATTTTTAGCTGAAAACGGTGTGGAAAGCAGGACTGTTTTATGCAGGAACATGTCAGCAGCATCATGACTGCTGCCCCTTCTTCCGTGCCAAGGTCAGTGGGGTTTTTGCATCTCTCAGTGTTGATTCTCCCCTGCTATCAGGTGTATAATGACAGTCTGGGTCAAACAAGTTCCTGAAGTCTTGGTTCTGTTCCTACTGGAAAAAAAATAAATAAATTAGTTTCAAAGCTGTGGGGCAGCTTTGTCAGCAGTGCCAGCAGAAAAGGACCACAGCCTGACCACAATGGGACCATAAACACCCTTTATTCACCTGTGCTCACCCTCCAGGTTGCATAATGAAGATGCCACAAGTCCTAAATCAGGAGTCACCCTTGACAACCCTGTCAATGGTCAAGCAATGGTATGTTCCCCTGTGCAACCTCTTTTTTGTTAGGGCTGGATGCCTTTTCTGAAAGGGGTGACTTGGTGCAGAAATTACAGGGTGAAATGACATGTCCCTTGTTTCCTCACAGATTGAACCAGCTGATTGTAACAGTCCTTCTCTGCTGTAAAATCTGACTAGCATCTGTAATGCGCTTGCCTGCATTTTACGAGTGCACTGGTCTCTTCTCGTCTACTTAAGCCAAGCACTTGTGTACACGCGTACACATATTTTATTGCTGATAGGAAATGAAACCTCAGATTAAAAGACATTAACAAAGATAAAAAGTAACAGAATCTAATTTCAATTGTCCGTGGCAGGAACCCAATTTTCAAACGATAATTACAATAATTAAAAATTCCCTTATCAACAGAGACAAAAATGCTACCCATTGGCAGGCAGAGATGATGAACGAGGCGAGCAAAGACTGCTCAGTGCTGAAATCAATTTTCTAAAGTTCAAACAAGCCTCAGAACAATTCCAGTTTTGTTGTGGCTTTTTCCTCCTGGAGGAGGAAAAGACTTTCCCCGAGTGTATATACATTAACCCCCCTCCCCAGCCTCTTTTACACATAAGGTCACGTTAGCTGGAATAAAAATGTGAACAAAACTATCTTGCTGTATGAGCACAATGTAGGGAAAGTTCAAAACCATATCAGGCCTTCCTAGTTTGGGCTGTACTTCTAATTATGGATTATCTTATTTAGAATTAATGTACACGCTCAGCTTTTGGAGAGTTTGCCAAGGAAGGCTCTCGGAGCTCTTTGTGCTGAGCAGTCATGAGCTTGCTCCCTGATGCCTCCCCCTGCCATTGTCGCTGTTGTACAATGGGGAGTTCACCAACAGAAACCGAAGTCTAATTAAAAACATTCTAGATGGACATCTGGAAAATGAGCTTTTTTTTTTTCTTTTTTTTTCTCTACGAAATCTCAGCTTTCTGTGTATATGCTTTCCAAAGGTGACAGGCTGCAAACTTTGTGACTCAACATTTTATTTTGTGGAATAAAAATATATTGTATGGGTTTGGGTTTGTTTTTTGGTTTTGGTTTGTTGTTTTTTGAGGGGGGGTCCATTTTGTTGGGGGTTTTTTTGTTTGTTTTGGCTTAGTTTTGGTTTATTTTTTTTTGTGTGTGTATGTGGGTTTTTTTCTTCTCTTAAACAGTATTGTGACAGGCCTGGATGCCTATTAGTTTGTGCACAACCAATCAAGCGCAGTGACTCCCTCGGAAAGAAAGATGGGACTTTAAAACCATCTTGTTCTTCAGCCTTAGCATTTCCCAGGGAATCACAGAACAGTTTGGGTTGGAAGGGACCTTAAAAATCACTTCGTTCCAACCCCCCTGCCGTGGGGGACACCTTCCACTAAAGTAGGTGTCCCCATCCCTGTCCAACCTGGTCGTGAACACATACAGTGATGGAGCGTCCACAACTTCTCTGGGCAACCTGTTCCACTGTCTTGCCACCCTCAGAGTGAAGAATTTCTTCCTTATTTCCAATCTAAATCTATTCTCTTCTATTTTCAAGCCATTACCCCTCATCCTATGACTACAGGCCTTTTCAAAAAGTCCCTCCCCAGCTTCCCTGTACCCCCCTTCAGATACAGGTAGGCTGCAAGAGGGTCTCCCCTGAGCCTTNTTTTTTTCTTCTCTTAAACAGTATTGTGACAGGCCTGGATGCCTATTAGTTTGTGCACAACCAATCAAGCGCAGTGACTCCCTCGGAAAGAAAGATGGGACTTTAAAACCATCTTGTTCTTCAGCCTTAGCATTTCCCAGGGAATCACAGAACAGTTTGGGTTGGAAGGGACCTTAAAAATCATTTCGTTCCAACCCCCCTGCCGTGGGGGACACCTTCCACTAAAGTAGGTCTCCCCATCCCTGTCCAACCTGGTCGTGAACACATACAGTGATGGAGCGTCCACAACTTCTCTGGGCAACCTGTTCCACTGTCTTGCCACCCTCAGAGTGAAGAATTTCTTCCTTATTTCCAATCTAAATCTATTCTCTTCTATTTTCAAGCCATTACCCCTCATCCTATGACTACAGGCCTTTTCAAAAAGTCCCTCCCCAGGTTTCCTGTACCCCCCTTCAGATACAGGTAGGCTGCAAGAGGGTCTCCCCTGAGCCTTCTCCAGGCTGAACAGTCTCTCAGCCTGGCCTCACAGGAGAGGTGCTGCTAGCCCCCGATCATCTTCGTAGCCTCCTCTGGATCCATTCCAACTGAGCTTTCCATTCTGCAGGATGCTCAGTCAAAGTCTTCAGGGAAGTTCTCATTTCAGCCTGGTGGAGTTAGTCCCCTTCCTGTCATAAACACTGCATCCAACATGATGTATTTATGAGGAGACAACAATTGTCAGTGCATGGTAAATGCATTAACGTTCATTTAGCAGTTTTAATTGTACCTAATTAGTACAGAGAGTCCCCAAGCTGAAAGTTTGGCTCTGAAAGTCTTTCCAAATGTCTTCATTGTTGTATATTTGACTTCAGGATTTAGGACCAGCTGACTTGATTTTGAGGTTTTTTACTTGTGGGGGCTGGCTTTTCTCATGTTCATCCCCTGATACAGTGAATTCATCCATTCCCCTGGGTAAATGGTTGTGCTAACAGTTCCATGCTGGTTCATCACACAGTTCCTTACTGCTCTTTCTCCTGGTGCCATTGCTGCTAGCTGAAGGGAAATCCTACTGAAAACATCTCGTTCCTTCCTGAATGGTGTATGGTTTATTAGTGTAACTGCTCTGAACCTACAGTGCTTTCATTGTGGGTGGATTCTGTATAAATAGGCTTTTTACTCCTGGGAGAGGCTGTTATTCATGTAGTGACCAATTAGAATTTTATTGATCAGTGCATGCACAGTGATGTGAAGATGGACAGAAAATGGTGATACCCTGGTTGTTTCCTCCCTGGTCTTGAGAAAAGTTGTGAGGTCAGGAGAAGAAGGGAAGGGAGAAGAAAGTTGCTAGATCAAAAATGGGCTAGATTGAACTCCATGCAGATCAATGAAGTGGGACCTTGTTCTGCCAGTGTTTTTTCTTGTTGGGTTTTTCTTTCCCAGTGGATAGCAAGCCTAGAGATGGTAGGATGCATATCAACCATAACTTTCCATCTACTTGGAATCCACCTGGAGAAAAAACTTCTGCAGTGTGTGCCACCAGCTGAGGGCACAGCATTAAGAGGAAGCCAGCAGGAGTGGAGAAGGCTTGAAGCAACCAGAGCTTTCCTAGATGTATTGCTTTTAGTAACTTTTAATTCAAGCTTCCACAAATTATCTCAGAGGTTGGCAAAACCAGGCCTCGGGATAACAGTGGGGCTTGTGCTAGGAAGAAAAAAATTCTGGATGTGGCACTTCAGGACATGGTTTAGCGGTCCTGATAATATTTAGTAGACAGCTGGACTTGATGATCTTGAAGGTCACTTCCAACCTTAATAATAACGATTCCAAGTTCTGCCTTCAGAAAGAAGTGAGGCTCCCATTAATGAGGAAGAGCTTTTATGCCATTCATCAATTTTGATGATTCTTTCCCTGGTAGCAGAGCTCGTACCCCACTGTACCAACAGGGCTTGTATTTGCCTTCCATTAAGGAAGACTGATGGATCTGCAGAGCTGGCCACAGGCAGCAGCAGGCTCTCGGTTGGGTGATGCAGCCAAGACCATCATAAACTTCAGTTACCCTCATCTCTCTTGAGAGAGTCTCGAGTCACTGCAGCCTTAATGCCAGCTTTGAAATGTCCCTGCAGCCCCAAGGTGAGAGGAGGAGCAGTGAGGAGCCCAGGGCTCCAGTTGCTGCCTGGTCTGCTAGCACCGCAGAACTGACGTCTGGGTGGGAGCAGTGCTGTCAGAGGGGGCAGAGCTCAGGGTGACCTCAATTTCTGAGCTCCAGTATTCAATTATTTCTGCAAGGAAAAGAATCTTTCTTATTTAATAATGTCTGAGGCACTCCAAATTATTCATCAGCACAGGAAGGGAGTTGCTGAGATGCACAGAAAGGAAAGGGGGATGATGTTGCAGTCAGAGCCCAGCTGAAGAGACACCTTTGCCTGCTCCACCCAATGCCCCTTCCCAGCAGGAAGGACCCTCTTTCCGGGGGTCTCATCCAGTTGTATGACTTGAAGAAAGATTTTATTTGTGTAGGTATCTTGGGTTTCAGCTAGTGCCTTAATTTTCAGGAAGAGTCTGGGTGATAACTGAACCTGACCCTATTGATGGGTGATGCTACAGGATGAGGTTATATATAGGGTTATGTGTATATATATATCTGGGGCTCTTCCCTGTGGGTGCATTTAACCTGTGTCCAGACTGGCAGTGCCTCTGTTGAGTTTTTTTTCTTGCTCATCTAGAGATTGTCAGTCAGCTGGTTCTGCAGTGAAGACATCTCTGTTGAGTTGCAGAAGCAGCTCTGACCCAAGCTCATTTCTCTTCTTGGAAATAATGAGCATCTGGATTTTTAGGCAGCAAGAGGTGGGGTTTCCACCTGGAGCTCCCCCAGATGGTGTCTGCGTGCAGAGCAGTACTGTGCTGCAAGCTGCTGCTGAATTGGCGTGTGCTGGTCTGAGTGTCCCCTGCCCACACATTGTAAATGGTATTTTTACACTTGAGTCAGAAGGTGAACCTGTGAAATGCTGGAAGCTGTTTTGTGGAAGTTCTGTGCCGTTGTGTTTGAGATGAAAAAGCATCCTTGCTTGCATTTTTAATTGCCAAATTATCATATAAATGTCACATTACGTAGGCTACCAGAGCTCACTGGTATTTCTAATGTTTCCGGGTTTTAATTCCTTGCAAGTCAACCTTTGCAAACCTAATTACAAGGGGAAAAATCATTGATGGCATTTTCTTCACCATGTTTGGAGTTGAAGGGACTTTACTGAGACTTGCAGAAATTTTCAACTGTTATTTTTTCTCTTTCTTGGTAGTGACAGGAGTTCTTCTTGTTGCTTCTCCCTGAGGCCAGATGGATTGCTGTCAGGAGAAACCATGGAGTGGCAACAACAGAACACACCTGCCTATTTGGGTTAGTTGTGCACAATTGTTTCTGAAAAATAACCCAAAAATAAACAGAGAAACCCATGCAGAGCTGAAAACCTTGGGGAGGCTCCATGCAAAACAGCTTTCCACTTCAGCATTGCCTTCAAACCTATTGTAAAAGCAGCTGTCTGAAAAGGATCAAAATCAAAGTGAAATATTTCTGACATGGCAGGGTGTTTTTGACATTTCCAGTGCATCCAGAACCACATGCTTTCAAGTCACTCTAGTATTTCTATTAACACTTACATGCTTGTTGGTGTCCCTCTGCTTCTGTCCACACCAAACCCATGGGGCTGTGGCTCTCAGGAGCTGTGGGGCAGGGCTTTGCACCACCTTTACTCAGGTCTGTGTCAGAGACAAGACATAGCAGTTGGCTGCACTTGTGGTCTGTGGAAATCCTTTGATAACTGTCCCCAGATGTGATGGGAATAGTTGTGCTCCCTTAAGGTCTCTTTCCCAGAGGCCTGGGGCACCTCCTAGCAGTCTTCTTGCATCTCTTCAGTAAGAGTAAATGGCTCAGGTGACTGCAAAAGGAACATGAAATCCTTTCATCCTGAGGAAGTCCAGCTAGCTCTGTCCAGGTCTAGTGGAAAGGACAGCCTTTAGCCCCCCTAATGCTGCTTGGAGTGAGGAGGGATGTCCTTCAGTCCTTGGTGTAAGAGAAAGCAACTGGGGCGATGATCTGGTGGCTGACAGGGCTGGCTTAGCAGCTGAGTTTCAGAACCAAGCTGCTGCTGGAGCAGCAGATATTATTGTCAGCTCTTCAGCATTTTGTCTGAGCATGATCCAATCTCCTGCTTGCAAAGAGGTGGGGAACAGGAAACAGAGGATGTTTTCCCACAATCCTGTAGTGATTGTGGGAACACTAGAAATCATCTCCTGGTGTTCTGGGTGTGTGAGAAATAGCCGCAGGTGGTGCCCAGAATCTTCTGAGGCTGCTGTAGGGTTTTGCCATCAGCTCTGTTTTCTCCTGTTGAAAGCAAAGCCTCATGTTGGTGCTGTTGTGTGCTCATCATCCAGAGCATCTCTCACCAGTGGTAGCTTTGGGGCAGGAGATCCTGATTTCCAAGCTCTTGGTGGAGCATAGGTCCTGCTGTGAGCCCCTCCTTTCCTTGTCCCTTCTGTTTGCAAGTTGGTAGTAGGGCACTGGCCTCTCTAACCTGTTTATGTTGTGGGTTGGTTGGTTGGTTGGTTTGTTTCTTTTGTTTTGTTTTTCTTTTTTTCCCCCAGATTTTTTCTAGCCTGGAGCAGAGGAAACAAACTCATATCCACTAATCCAGACATTTAAGAGTACACAGCCAAGGTTAATAATCCAGTGACACCCGAGTTGCACGTACTGTAAATAATCAACATCTTTCCAAATTGCTGCGGAAAGGTTTAGAACAGGCTAATTACAGAAATATGAAAGGGAAGTGGCCCCATTGATTCAGCACGTTGTTAAACAGAGGCAGTTCCTTCAAAAGACTGGGGCTGACCCTATGATGTGCAAAACTGTGTCTGTTTAAAATACGTGGATGCAATGCAAGGTTTTGGGAACAAAGAACTTATTTCTGCTTTGATATTTTTTCCTTTTTAGTGAAGATTACGTCTGTCAACTTCTTATTCTGAAAGATTTAAACCAGTCCAAACTGCTGACACTGGAATTTCCAGATCGTTTTACTCCGGTTTGTCCTGAGGTCTCTCCAGCCTGTTTGGACATGCAGAGCCTTGACTGCTGGAGAGCTGGGGCTTGATCCTGGACTTCTTAGGCCTTCTGGACACTCTGATCAAGGCTTTTTCTTGTTTGTTTGGGGGTTTGTGTAGCTGGGTTCGCTGGGTTGGGTTTTGTGTGGTTTTGTTGTTGTTGTTGTTGTTTTGGTTGGTTGTTTTTGTTTACCTTTGTGGGGTTTTATTGTTGTTGTTTTTTGATGGTGGTGGGGTTTTTTTGAATGTTTTGGTTTGGTTTTTTTTTTGCTTTCCTTCCCATCTCTTGTTGGAGCCACTGTGATCTCAAATCACTCTGCCTCTGCTTGAATGCACCATGCTTGCTGGGGTGAGAGCAGGGCCTCCCTCCAGCAGAAGGGCTGCCTGTTCACTCTGCCTCTGTCCACACTCAACTGGCCAGACCCTGACATAAATCAGCACAGCACCCGTGTGGAGCAAGTCTTAGAGCCCCAGAGCAGAGCCCAGGAGCTGCTCCATCCTGTGGGACCATGTCAGGGGGCAGGACCCCCACCTATGGAATGTAGTGGGGTGATGGGAGGCTCCCATTGCTCTTGCCTCATCCCTGGAGGTCTCTGCAGGCCAGCAAGCTGGTAAGGGGTTGGGGCTGTGCCCTGGGCTACAAGGGTCTGCCTGGCATCATTCAGGGGTGTAAAATACCCTTGTTAACAAAGCACTTAAGACTGCAGAGCCTGGAGGGAGAAAGCTATGTCTATATATAGCACTAGGCAGGCTAAGAGCTGAGAAAGGGAGTAAGTCTGTTGGAAAATGCCAGCTATTGACTGCTGAGATGTGGTGGACACACAGAGGGTCAGACCTCGACCACTGATTTAAACTGTGACAGCAGGGAGGCATCAGCACTGGTGTACCAGAGTCTTTCCAGACCCCAGAGAAGAGCTTGCTAAAAAAAATATAAATCAGGGGCAGTAGCATCGGGAAGCAAAGGACCCAGCCATTTTCACCCTAGTGTCCCCAGCCTCTGGGTCCAATTGGCACACCCCTGCTGCTGTCGTCGTGTCTTGGCCAGGCTGAGCAGTGCTGGGCCATGTGGGACTGTGCAGCTGCGAGTCTGCCTGCTCAGGCTTCCTGAGACAGTGTCCCTAAATGTGGCTAATTATTGCAAAATGAATAACACATCTTTGTGGAAATCTCATTTATAAAATTGCTGCATTGTATTTTGGGGGTTTTTTTGGGGGGTTGGTTTTTATTTTTGTTTCACTTCCCCCTCTCCCCCACTTCCAAGCAGAATGTGTAACCCTCCAAAAGATGTACTGAGCTTGTGCTCACTTTTCTGGCAGCTGCAGCATGGCGAGGACAGGTAGCTCTGAGGTCCATCTCTTTGATGCGGTGACTCTGCTCCTTCTCTTGAGCCCCCAGAGCTGGAGGTCCCCTTTGCAACCCATCCCTCTACAATGCAGCAAGATGCACATGGTTGCTCTCAGGATTTATACTGGATTAAGGACAGAATGGAGCCCTGACATATCAACCAAGAGCTGAGACATTTTAAGCTGTGTGCAGAGAAAATTAAGGTCTTTGCACTTTCCAGCAACACTCTTGCAAAGAAGCGGAAGGCAAGTGAGGTTCCTCATGGCCCCAGAGCTGCGTGCAAAACTTCACACTCCCTTTGTAGGTTCCATTTTTAACTGTTTGTCATTCAGATATGTTTGTAGCAAATACAGAAAAGCGAGAAACGGGAGAGCCGAGAGAAATAAGCCTTGCAAACGTACACCCCCGCCTTCCTTACTTGAGTCCTTTCTACTCCTTTCCGACTCCACCAGCATCACTGGAGACACATAGCAGTTACACCAGTCTGGGTGAGAGCAAGGGGGCCCAGTCCTCGCAGCCCAACACAGGTTCTTGTAGGGTAACAAAGGAAATGCTCAAACAAGCCACAGAATCTTACGTAAGGCCAAAATTGGAGCCAGGCAGGACAGAAAAACAGAATGTTTTAGCTCATGCCTATTTCTAGTCACATTATTACTGTAAAAGCCTCTTAATTACTGAGAGGAAATTTGCAACAGGCCTTTTGGTGGAATGCTGCATTGTTAGCTGAGCTTGTACACAGGGAGTTACATTATGAGCAATCTGAAACCTATTATAGAAATTTCTTCTTTGAAATAAAGGGAGAAGGAGGTGGGGACAGACAGGGCTTTGTGTGACTGTCCTCTTTCTGCCGTTTGATGGTCTAATGCTGTCAGGGACTTCAGTGCTATTGTTTGAGAAGCAGTGGCATGTGATTGTTGCATTTGCTTCACGGTCTAAGTTTTGATGGGTCCTTTGATGCTGCCAGTGTTCTCCACGCTGACCTGCTTGTCTGCTGCTTCAGCTTCACTTCATTGTGCCCATTGTTCTGTCTTTGTCTGTCCCTGTGCTTCTATGGGGAGCTATGTGGTCAGGGTATGTACCTCCCTAATGACTAGGAGGCCAATCAAGGTCTTAGGAAGAAGATTCTCTCCCCAAAAAGGTTGTCTTGTAACTGTAAGTCCCAAATGTTTCATGTGATACTTATTGGTACCCCCAACACACACCCCAAGATCTACATGGGGGTCTTCCCAGCTGTGTGGGGCAGTTGACACACTGGAGGGAGGGATGCCATCCAGAGGGACCGTGACAGGCTGGAGAGGTGGGCCCATGCCAACCTCATGGAGTTCAACAAGACCAAGTGCAAGGTCCTNNNGGCTGTCGGGGAGTGGTAGGACTGGAGGGAATGGATCAAAGCTAGAGGTGGATCAATTCAGATCGGATTTTAGGAAAAAGTTCTTCACCATGAGGGTGGTGGGACACTGGAACAGGTTGCCCAGAGAGGTGGTGGAAGCCCCATCCCTGGAAGTTTTTAAGGCCAGGCTGGATGGAGCTCTGAGCACCCTGCTCTAGTGGGAGGTGTCTGGGATGATTTCAGAGCACCTCTTCTGCACCTTCATCTTAGCAGCCTCAGCAATGAACTGGCTTTTTTCCCTCCACACAAACGGCTCTGGTGTGGATTCGTGATGGGGTGGGATTTGCATGGGACAGGGCTGGGTCTAAGATAAGGTAACATGGCAAAAATCAGAGCCAGCCGGCTGGGCAGAGCACTCAGGGTGTACTGTAGGAGTCAGGATGAGAGCCTGGTCCAGCCAGGAGGCGAGAGTAGCCCAGATATGAATTGCAAAGAGAATGAAACTTTGATTTTTCTGTCAGCTGGCGTGCTCTGCACTCCTGGCACCCTGCTGATAAGCTTGTCTTAATGGCACCGGGGTACAAAGCTGTATTGACCGCCTTCTCGGGCTGCCTGTCTCAAAGGGAAAAGCTCCACGCTCCCCAAGTTTTATGACTTGGAGCTGTCAGGCACCGCGGGGGGGAGAGGGGGGGAAGCCATGATGGATTCGTTCTTCTCCCTTATCCGGTGGCTACACTGCATCCCCCACAAATCCCAGTATCTGGAAATGCTGCGGGGAAGGCAGAGGAGACAGAGCAAGCCCTGAACAAACTGCTGAGCTCTGCGAGGCTTTGCTGCAAATGACAACAGCACCTCAAAAGGGTCTTTATTTTTCTCTCTCTGCTTGACTCTGGTGTTTTCTCCTTGCCTTTCTCCTGTCCTGTTCCCACACTTAGTTGTTCGTTACTGACATTAACAATTGCTGATTGGGGTCAGAGTTTGCTAGAGCTTCTTTCTGCAGACATTCAGAATATTGCATCTTTGTGTCTCCTTCCTTCATCCCTCTGTACCATTGTCTCCCTTCCCCAAAGCATCATTCGGGGACTTGCCCCACCTCGAGGTACCTTCTCCTGAACCCCAGAGCTGCCCAGCCATGGGAGAAGCTCCTACACAGGGTCCAAGGACAGGCACAGATAGGGAGTGGGGCTGTTCAAGGTTGGATTTGGGCAGCAGGAGAAGCCAGGACTTTTACAAGTGGTAAATGAGGCCAGCTCAGCACTCCATGTTAGAGAACAGCCTGTGTGGATTTAGGTTCCTCCTGTCCATGTTTAAATCTTAAAAGTTTCAAATAGTCAAGGATTGAAGGAGAAAATACTTTGACAGAAATAGGTATAAGAGCAGTGATACCGGGAGCCTTTCAGCACTGCCGTGAACTGGGGAAGTACTGCAGCAAGTGATGGGGCAATGCCCACTCCTGGAGGAAGCAGGCTGGCCCTTGAGGGACTGCAGGACAGGAGACCCAACAGGAGCTAAAACCCTGGGAGCTGATGTCTCTGCACCACAGGCAATCATAGAGTCATAGAATGGTAGAGGTTGGAAGGGACCTCTGGAGCTCGAGGTCCAAGCCCCCTGCCAGAGCAGGGTCACCCAGGGCAGCCCACACAGGAACAGATCCAGGGGGGGCTGGAAAGTCTCCAGAGAAGGAGACTCCACAA
>VWZY01010924.1:422553-433003 GCA_013399075.1 Chloroceryle aenea
TCTCCAGGCTGAACAGCACCAGGGCTCTCAACCTTTCCTCACCAGAGAGATGTTCCAGTCCCTTCAGCATCCCCATAACCTCCATTGGATTCTTTCTGGTGTTTCCCTGTCCCTCTTGAACTGGGGAGACCAAAAGGGGAGGGGGGAATGGGAAAGAAAATGCAGAGCTACAAAAGCCTCTAAAGCTGCTGCTGTGAACACTGAAGTGCCTTTGCAGGTCTCAGCTGAGTTACACAGCTGGGGTTAGATTCATGTTTTTCAGGGCTGGATTTGTGGGCTAAAAATACTCTTTATTTTGAAAACTTTTTTTTTTTTACTCTTGGGGAGATGCATGTGATGTGTGGTTCTCTGTTTTGGGGAGGGTTGCAGGGGCTTGGCAGCTCCTGTACTGCAGCACAAGTTGCTAAATTGCCTAAATCATTCGTGGTCTTTTTACCAGAGGAAGATTGGAAGCAGATTAAACAAATGAGGGTTTGGGATATCAGATACCTGCAAAAAAAACTAGACAAAACAGGAAAATGAAAAGGATGCAATTCTGCAAAATGATGAGTCTCTCTGTCACCTTCACTGAGCTTCCAGGGCACCAAGCTCTTGTTGTCACTGGGGTTTGCATTAGAGAGAGAAAAACCCAAATGAAATCTCACAGGGGTTCGTGGGAATGCTCTCCCCAGCTGAAAAGAGAGGAGATGGCTGCCCTTGGAGCCCTGCTCCACATAGTGTCTGTTGGAAATGGAGGAAAAAACCTCAGAAACATGAGGACTGTTTTTACCATCCAGAAAACAGCTGGTGCACAGCAAGCCCGAGGCTGGAGCTGTGAGGAGGTTCGAGGCATTTGATTCCTATTATGGGGTGGTTTGATATTGCCTGGGGCGATATAAGAAGCCAGTCCCAGATCCAGTGTTGGTCCAGGTCCATCTTTTTGGCTGCCTGGCTCTGTCCTTTATTAAACCCAAGGGGCTCTGAAGCAGTTTTCAAAATTTATCGGCAGGATTTGAGTGGGAAATGTTTTTAATTTGGATTCACTAGCATGAGCTGTGAGATCTTGCATTGACTGTGTCCTGTTAATCACTCTCTAGCCTCTCCTTTTTTTTTAAAAAAAGGGGAAAAAAAAAGTCAGAATATAACCCCAGCAACTCTAACATATGTAAATCCATCTCTGCTGGGTCATTCAGCAAAAAAAACCCCTTAAGCTGAAATGAGAGCCACTTCAAAATCAGACCCTCTTCTTACCCTCAGAATTTCCCCACAGGTTTTATTGTGCACGGAGGGCAAGCTGCTCAGTTTATTACAAATACCCCTAAACACAGCCCAGGAGAGCTCCCTGGGTCCTGCTGCCCCCACCGCCCCTGGGAACCAGCCTCGTGCTGCTGCAACCAGGAACAAATTGCTCACAGGCAACAGTGCCGCGTTGGAGGAGGCAAAGCGAGAGCTCCTGTAAAACAGGGTACATGGGACCTCTGAGAGGAGCTGGTGGGCCAGCTTGGCAGGTGGATGTAAAAGCCACCGGAGCTCATTCGAGTCAAGAGAGCTATCCTGATTTACACCGACAGAGCGTCCGGCCCTTGGCACATGACACCAGATGGTATTTTATAAGCAGTGGAATTATTTAGGAGTGTGGCTATTACTCCAGTACTAATGAATTAGAAATAACTCCTTCAGGAAAGACCTTTTGCTGACTAAGAAACATGTCCCTGAGATAAACTAACTGTTGAGGTTTAAAGGGTCAGCAATTTTTTAAAAATTTATTTTATACCTAGTAAGTTAAAGGGGCCCAGAAATATCCCACTTGCCTCATTAGCAAATATTACCCAATTTTTCTTTCACAGTATAGCAGGGGGGAAGAAAAGCCTATAAAATAAACACCTGGCAGGAGTGCATAATCTGCATAAATTCAAGTGGTTACACTCTTGACAGAAAACCAAACCAAAATGAGACTTCCAAAGCTGGCCCTGAGACCTCAGAGATGATTTATTTCCATGCAGAGGGTGCATGACTGGGATTCCAGAGTAGCTTTGCAGATCCTGGTGGTCCATTCCCCACCACTGGACGAGTCAACGGGACCAGTCCCACCTCTGCAGATCACTGCTACCAGAGCTGAGCAGCAGCATCATATCACAGTTGTAGGTCTCCTCCAGGTCAGCAGGTCCATATGGTGGGAGGTTTGGTGCTCACTGGTCACAGGCATGTGGCACAGGCCTTCATGATGGAGCAGTTGTGATACTTCATGTTGGAGGTGAAGTTTCAGGCCCTGCTGCTGGGTCACAATGCATCTTTTTGGCTTAGAGGTGTCTTGGTATTCTCCTTCTCTGAGTCTTTTGGGGATGACCATCCCCAGTTTGTGCCATTTCTTCATCAGCATCCGGTAGCACAGTGACCAAGCGAGCACACCTACCTGCTGCACTCTTCTGCAAGCCATGGTTTGCTGTGGCCAGACAGGAAAGAGTTACGATAGGGCCAAGACAGGAGGGACAGGGCATGTAACATTTTCTCCCTTGCAGTGTAGCCCTGACAGAAGTTTTCTAGTATTTCACTCACCCTCTGGCACAAGAGCCTTTAGTTTCCTGGGGAAAATGACTTTGCCAAGCAGTTTATGGAGACTGCCATCAAACAATGCCTTGACATAATCTACCACACTGGCCCATTTTCAAGCTTTCTTTTGCCTGGCAGGTGGACACTGTGGATTAGGAGATAGCTCATAGCAGCTCACCTCATCCTGTTCTCTAGAGTCACCAATATTTAGTGTCTTCCAGCCTCAAGACCAGGCCGGAGACCATGATGAAGGTGGAGTTCCCTGACCGCTGGCAGGCTGGCTGTCTCCAGCTTCCTGTATTCCCTTATTTTCCAGCTGAAGGAGAGAAAGGTAGTGGGAGAGATGGAGAAAGGCATACAATTTGGGTCAGGGGGCAGGAGGGGGGAAAACAGATTGATCAGCAAAGTGGGGTAAACCTTGTGAGGTCCTGGAGGAGAAGAGTCTGGGGCAGGTGCCCTGGGCTGGTAGCTCATTGCACAAACTGGTCCTGTATGTGAGATAAAATGCTTTCTGCAGGGAAATGGGTGGGCAGCATAGGACAGAGATGGAAAATGGTGTCCCAGTTGCAGCTGGTGAGGTTCTCTGGGTGATGCAGGAACCTGCAGGCAAGAGCTTTGCTGATGGTTTGCACTGGGCACCTCTTGTGCCAACAGGGTTCCCCCAGAAGGAACTAAAAGCCTTTTCTTTTTCACTGTGTATGTCCACCAGGATGGGGAAGAGTTGAGGGGGACAGTCCTAGAACAGGCTGAGGAGCCCTCACCCTGCCAGGAGCACTCATGGCTTTCTCCAGGCTGTCTCACACAATTACCTGAAAACTGAACCCACTCTGAGATGCTTCAGGGAGGGGAAAAATGCAGAGTGGTTTGTCTCTAAAAGGAGACCAAAAAAACCCACATGTTAGTAAATTTGTAACTCTTGATTAATTTTAGGTGCCCAGCGATGTATTTGCAATAGAGCTGCTCTCAGAATAATAGAAAATCCATGTTCTCAGACATAATTTATTGCTAATTCTTAACAGGGCCATACCCACCCAGGATAGTGTGCCAGGTTGCTTCTCCCCCTTCTTCATCTTGTTTTCTGTTTCTTTCATTCCCTTTCTTTCACCTTTTAACACCAGTGTTTTAAACCACCCCCAGCTGTGCCTTTCCTGCTGACAGTTTTGCCCTAGGAGTGACTGGTTTGTTTTCTCCTCCAAAGCAAAGGTACCATTCAAGGTGTCAGAGTGCAAATCAACGTGTTAACAACCAAAAAATATGACAAATCCATCAGGCTGATGGATTACAGCTGAAGTCTGGACCCTGCATTTAAGATTACGCATCGAGATGGAGGCACATAGACCTTAGAAACCAAAGGCAAGTAGATTGCTTTTTTATTCTTTGGTCTCTAACCAAGAAAGTTGGAGACCAACAGGAGAAGAAAAGAGTGCTGAGATTCTGTCAAAGTTGCAAACTCAGAACTGAACTCCAAAACCCATTGCAGAAAAAAAAATGACAATAAGTTTTTTTTCCAGCACAATTACGAATGATAATTTTGAGATCAAGTCCTGGAGGATCCTGGCACACATGGGGCTTTGGAAGTCACCAAATAGTAAACATCCCTGGGGATCCTCACCCTGGTTTTATGTATTTCCCTGCAAATGCCCCATGGGATGGAGTTCTTTGGGACTGCAGTCACCTGTGGGCCACCCCTCCAGCCACACTGAACACAATACCACTGCTAGATCTCTCACACTGCATCTTTAGTCCTCGTGTTTTCATTCACAGAATCATAGAATCGTTTTGGTTGAAAGAGACCTTGAAGATCATTGAGTCCAGACATTCCCTCGGCACTGCCAGGGCATCACTGACCCCTGGCCCTCAGCACCACAGCTCCACAGCTTGGAAACCCTTCCATGGGTCACGGGGACTCCACCACTGCCCTGGGCAGCCTGGGACAGCCCTGGACAACCCTCAAGGGAAGGAAATTGTTCCTCAGCTCCAACCTCAACCTCCCCTGGGGTAACTTGAGGCCAGTTCCTATTGTCCTGTCACTTGTTCCTTGGGAGCAGATCCCAACCCCCCCTGGCTCCAGCCTCCTGTCAGGAGCTGTCAGAGCCAGAAGGTCTCCCCTGAGCCTCCTTCTCTCCAGGCTGAGCAACTCCATGTCCCTCAGGTGCTCCTCATAAGACTTTTTCCCTAGACCCTCACCAGCTTTGTTGCCCTTCTTTGGATATGCTCCAGCCCCTCAATGTCCCTTCAAGGTAGTGAAGGGCCCAGTTCATCATTGGTCTGTCCTCTAGTTTTCCATCTACCAATGTGAGGATTAATGCAGGGAAAGATTCCTGGCAGCTTCTGTCAAGGATTTCCTCTCTCCCTCATTTGATGATGTCCTCCACTAGGAGCAAACCAATTATTCTTCTGTGGAAAAATTCAAAGGACCGTGACAAGGCTGGACCCAGGGCATGGAGAAAAAGCACTGCTTGCTGGTCTCTTGAAGACCTAGGTGAGAAGATGTAAGCACATGCTCCAGCTCCAGGGTTATTGCCAGGCTCAGGATAATATGATGACAAGGGAAAATGTCCCAAAACAGCATCACAAAACAAAAAGGCCAAAGTGATAATTTGTTAATCCAGCAGCCAGGAGCCTGTGACAACAAGTGCAAAACTCTCCTCACCGAGCACCATTTTGCTGTGAACAGTTTATATTTCATCTTCCAGTCAGAAAAAAAAACATCCTAATTGTGGTTTCTTCAAGGCAGGGAAGGGAAGGAAGGTTTATTTCTTCCCCTCACATCCAGAAATACTTCTTTGAACAAAGACTAGGAAAAATTCATATACAGAAGCTTCATCTTGCAATTAATAATAAAAAATAGTTTAATGTAGCAGTGATTACTGAGTAAAAGAAAACACCCCCTCTGTTCTAACTTCTTTCTGTCATGGTTTGGTCAATTTTCCAGAGGTAATAACCTTGGCTTTCAAGAGCTCTGACTTCCTCTTTTTTACTTTGTCCTTATTTTTTTTTTTTCTGTAATTTCACAGAATCACCTAATGTTAGGGGTTGGAAGGGACCTCCAAAGATCATCAAGTCCAAGTCCAGCTTGACCAAAACTAAGGTAGATCACTCAGAACTGCATCCAGAAAGGTCTTGAAACTCTCCAGAGANGCAGATCGCCTCCTACCCTGTACTGGTGCAGTTTGTTGTTCCTTCCCAGGTGCAGGACTCTACACTTGCTCTTGTTGAACCTCATCAGGTTCCTCTTTGCCCAGCTCTCCAGTCTCTCCAAATCTTGCTGAACGACCACACAGCCTTCAGGTGAATCAGCCAATCCTCCCAGTTTCGTGTCATCAGCAGACTTGCTGAGAAGGCACTCTGTCCTGTCGTTGAGGTCGTTGATAAAGATGTTGAACAGGAGTGGACCCACCACGGATCCCTGGGGGACTCCATCAGTTGCAGGTCTCGAGCTGGACTCTGGAGCACCATTGATCACCACTCTTTGGGCTCTAGTGTGCAGCCAGATTTTAACCCCTCTTGCTGTCCATTCTTCTATCCCACAACTGCTGAGCTTTCTCACGAGGATGTTATGGGAGACTGTGTCAAAAGCCTTGCTGAGATCAAGAGCCTTGCTGAGCTCAAGGTAGACAACATCCACTGGTCTCCCTGCATCTATCCATTCAGTCACAACAAGAATGCTATCTGATTAGTCAAGCTTCACTTCCCCTTGGTAAATCCATGCTGACTACTCCTGATGACCTTCTTCTCTTCCAAGTGTTAGAGATGACCTCTGAAATGAGCCGCTCCATGATTTTCCCATGGATGGAGGGGGGTCTGACTGGTCTGTAATTTCCTGGATCTTCCTTCCTGCCCTTTTTGAAGACTGGAGTGACATTGGCTTTCCTCCAGTCCTCGGGTAACTCTCCTGTTTGCCATAATCTTTCAAAAATAGATGGAGATTGGTGAGGTGATAACATCAACCATCTCTCTCAAGACTCTTGGGTGCCTCCCATCAGGGCCCATGGACTTGTGTCTATTCAATTTGTGTAACTGATCTCTGACCTGCTCTTCATTGACTAGTGGAGAGTCTTCCCTCCTCCAGGCTTCCTCTCTTATAGCCAGGGCCTGGGGGTCACAAGGGCTGGTCTTAGGAGTAAAGACTGAAGCAAGGAAGGTATTCAGCAACTCCACTTTCTCTGCATCCACTGTCATCAGGGCTCCCAGCTCATTCAGCAGAGGGCCCACATTTTCCCTATTCCTCCTTTTACTACTGATACACTTTAAAAAGCTCTTCTTGTTCTCTTTTACTTCCTTTGCCAGTTTGAGTTCTAAGAAGGCTTTGGTCTTTCTTGTTGCCTTCCTACAAACTCTGACAATGTCCCTATAGTTCTCCCAAGTGACAAGTCCTTTCTTTCATGAACTGTAAATTTCTTTCTTGCACAAGGCTTTCTTCAGGAGATTCTTGCTCATCCATGCAAGTCTTTTACCACCTCTACCCCATTTTTGCTCAGAGGAATGCATCTATCTTGGGCTTGAAGGAAGTGGTATTTAAAAATTGAACAGCTCTCTTGGGATCCTTTTCCTTCCAGTGTCTTAGCCCATGGGATTCCTGCAAGTAGGTCTTCGAAGAGTCCAGGGTTAGCCCTGTGGAAGTCCAGGGTTGTATTCCTACTTATTGCCCTGCTTCTTCCTTGTAAAATACTAAACTCCACCATATTGCACATCCCAGTAGGTGGGTATGTGTAATATTAATTGCAGTTTTCACATCACTTGATGGGTCCATATTTGAAAAGCAAAGTAGATAGTGGCTAGCAAATTTGAAATCTCCTGACCTGTGTGTTAGATGCAAACTCTGAAAGTTTACAGGGCTGCTGAGTGATTGTCTATAGATCAACAGCAGATGACCCAAAATAGAGGCATATAACTTCTTTGTGTTTGTTGAGGGATGGAGAAGAAAGAAGTGGGGAACTAGTGGGGAGTTTTTGCCAAACTGTGAAATTCAGTGCTGCAAGATATTCCTGTGGCCCTCAGAGTGCTTCCTCTCCCCCCAGCTGCTCCCTGTCACACGGGAGCTGGGCTTCCTGGATTTTATTCATCACTTGTAAATAGTCCAAGGGGAAAAAAAAGAAAAAAAAAAAAGCCATTATTCTGGTCAGAAAGCGCTTTGGCTGAAAGGCTGCATTTTTTGGTTTTTGTGTCTGGTGTAGTCCACCAATAATAAATAAAACCTGGGGTAATTTCGCTTTAATTATGCTCCCTGGTTTCACTGCTTTGCCACATCCCAGGTGTGCCAGATCCGTCCCCCTGTTCATTTCTACAGAAATGGGCAGCTGATTAGTCACCCTTTGTGCTCTGGTGATGTACAACAGCCCTTTTCTTGTCCCTGCTGCTGGACTTTGGCTCTGCCTCGCCAGGCTGTGCCTTATCCCAGGCTGGAGCAGCTGCTGGGGCCAAGAGAGCCGGGGGGTGTGTGTGTGTGTGGAGAGCAGGCTTGGGGAGAAATCAAGCAGAGATGCTCAGGGTTTTAAGCTGATCCTTCCCTCACTGCAGAAGTTACCAGGTTTTCAACATCAGAACCATTCACAGCAAAGAGTTGATCTCTGCAAATCTCCTCCTTCAAAAGCAGGGAAATGTGAACCATTTGAAATAACCCTTTTGGACCTTTTTGAAGTGAAAATATTCTCTCTGAGGGTCAATGTTAATTTCCGTGTAGATGTTTAGCTAGAAAAGAGAAGGAAAACAGGATGGCTGACATCAAAAGAGCCACCTCTCAGGCGGTCATACGAGTGCTCTGCTCTGACCCAGCTGGGGTGGAGGGGTGGCAGTTGGTTCATATTTTGTTTTCTCTGGTGATGGTGCTTCTCTCTGCAGTGATGGTCTGTCCAGAACCAGGAGAGCTAATCTAGCTGGCAAAGCTGCATGTCTGACCAGAGATGGTGCAAACACCCCCTGTCTCTAGGCAACTCCCTGGAGCAAATAGTGATTTTTTTTTTTATTTTTTTTTTTACACATATCAGGTCTATGACAGTGAATCATTTTGGGGAGGATGGAATATCTTGGATCTATCTGTTGAAGTGAGGAGAGCTATTCCTGGCTATCATTCACATTTTCCAAGAGAAAGGTTTTGCAGTTTCCCTACTTGCAGTTGGCCGCTTGGATCACCTCAGTGCTTTGGGAAGATTTCCAGGTCCCCTCAACAGAGAGCTCTCTGTCCCCAGCTGCGTCACCTTCCCTTCTTGGCTTTGTGAGCTGCCTTGTCACGAAGGAGCGTGGCTGTCATGGTTGTTCACAGATCAAAATCCACTCTTTGATGTAAGCTGGAGTTAGAGCCATGAACTGCATTGAAAATGAGGACTATGACCTTAAACTGACACAAGCAACTGCCCAAAACTCAATGGGGGAATCGGAGCCCAAATCTGATGTCCTTGCAGCAGCCTGAACTGAGGACGAGCAGCAGCTGTAGCACTGGTGGCGGTGTGTATATCAGCTGAATAATTGGAAATTTCCATGTAGGCCATGGAGGAGAGACTTTCTCTGGGGAAAGAACATAAAAAACATGCTGAAAATGCTGCCCAACTGTTGCTCCTGTGGCTTAGACATGAACCCTGAAGTGGATCAGGTTGTCCCACCCTGATGGAGTTAAGCAATGAGAGGGACACCGGTGCTGTTTGTCACAGGGTCCTTTTGCTGCCTCTGGGTTTTTTCAATGTCACACACAATGTCCATAAAGCTCAGGCAGGTGATTTGATTGAGGCTGGGGTGGCTCACATGGGTGGCACACCCCATGAGCACCCTTGTCCATGTGTGCCAGTCTTGGGAAGAGGTTTGTGCTTCATGTTGTGCACATGATGGAGAAAGGTTACCAGAGGGTGACTTGGCATGGGCACCCATTCAGAGGTTTTGTCCATGTCTGCCAGAGTGTTTCTTTTTGTGCACATGAAGGCAGTATATTTTGCATGTGGTGGGAAGATCTGAATGTTAAGCACCAAAAGCTTTATGGAGCTTTTGTCCATAAATAGTCCAAAAAACAGGTGGGAAACCCCAGCTCCAACCCCACTACCAGCTACTTCACCCCATAAACTCAGGGAATACAGATCTGGAAAGAAACTGTTTTACCCCTTGGTGTCTGCCAGTGACTGAGAACTGAGCAAAACTCCAGGATCACTTACAAAGCTCCCCTGGATCCAGTTTCATAGAACCATAGAATCACAGAATGGCTGGAGTTGGAAGGGACTTCAAAGATCACCTCGTTCCAACCCCCCTGCCACGGGCAAGGACACCTCTCACTAGACCAGGTTGCTCAGAGCCTGGTCTTAAACATTTCCAGGGATGAAGCATCCACAGCTTCCCAGGGCACACCAGTCAGTTGTGCCAGTTTCACATCCAAGCCCTTAGTGGGGCAGTGCCAGGACCCACCACCACACTCATTCAGCCTGGATCCAAGACACCATGAATGGCACCTTTCCTTTGTCCAGGGAAGCAAATGGTTTGTATTAGTCAAGGTGTAAGTGCTGTGGGGTGGGAACAGTCTACCACTGTGCATCAGGCCCCAGTACACCCTCTTCCTGCCTGACCCTTCAGGATTGTTGTAAAGAACAGGTTTAGGCTGACAATAGGATGCACCCAAGCTGTGTACTGGGAACTGGTGTCATCCATACCACCCCTTTCCCCCTCTCTGCTCTGTTATTGGTGATTTCAAGGTATTATTATTTCTGCACCTTCATCTAAACAAAATGAGCCTTAAATAAACATAGTGAGCTCCACTGGCTCAGTGGTGCAACACCATGCCTTCAGCAGTCAATTCCCATAAGGAGTCATCTCTTCCCCAGCATGCTGGATATAAACATTAAATTTACATCTCTGGTTAAATAGCAGCTTCTGAGACTCAGGTTTCAGTCTCTAGTGACACTGAACAGAAACATTGCCCTGTTAAAAATGCCTTTTTTTTTTT
>VWZY01010924.1:433036-466615 GCA_013399075.1 Chloroceryle aenea
TTTTTTTCCTGATGAGAAACTATGTTGTGCAGGCGTTTTTATAGGTTCCCACAGAGGTGGTCTCAATGCAGCATTAAATCTTTGCCATGTCAGGCTGAAAAGTCACTAGAGATGATGCTTAAACACCACGGCTGTTCCCCTGCCATTAGAAAAATCCTTCCCTGCTCGATCACCAGTGGGAGATGAGAATTGGTGCACACTGCTCATCAACGGGGAGATAAGATGGTGGAGGGCAGCGACCAGTCGCCAGCACACCTGGGTCCCCTCCCCACCACTGTCTCCCCCCTAAGGCATGACCACGAGCAAGTCATTTTGTCTCTACTCCCACAATCCCTTTTTCTCTCCTCTTGATTGAAATGATGAATGTGCCAGAGCAAGGACTGTCTCCCTGTGGTGCAGAGCACCCGTTCCATGCTGATCACTGGCATAAGACCAGTAACACCAGACAATTCCAAACCCCACGTCATACAGCCGTGCCTGGCCTCCGTCCCCAGTTTGTGGGCAGTGTTAAAAACAAATCAAAACAAAACAAAAAACAACCAAAACCAAAGCAAAAAGATTCTGTTAAAATATAATTGTTTATTGCTTAAACAGAAAAAAAAACCCACGTAGTACTGCAGAATTAAAAGCTCTTATCCACCCCTCCTGTAACTCACCTAGCTTTATGGAGCACATATGGCAGCCTGGCCACCCACTGCGCCGAGATTTCAGCAATCCAGGAGCACGTGGGGGTGGGGAAGTGAATTAAAGATGAAGTGGCAGCTGGAACTGTGAAGTTCCTGGCTTAATATCATTTTCAGCAGCGTTCTGTGCATTAGATAATATGTGCCATGCACATGGTTATTTCCTTGAATTAGATAACAGTAGATAACACAATGATCCTAATCTCCCCCCCGCCCTGCTGCTGGAAACCTGGCATTATGCATCAGAAACGGAGTCCCTGCTTATCTGCTCTGTGATGGCTTCACCGGCAGCTCTCTTTATTTAGATATTGCCAAGATTACTGCAGATGGAAATGAATGTCTGCTGGCAACCAGGGTTGCCTGCAAGGTGTAAGGTTGGAGATAGTCTGCCCCGGTGCTGGTGCCGGAGATGAGCTCCTACCATCTGCAAACTGCAGATGGTCTCAATGGGATTATAAGAAAGGGGGGCAGTGGGGGGCACAACCAAGGCTCTGTCTCCAGACCAAGTGCCTGGAAGAGCAGCGTTGCTGGGAGATCACAGCCCACCGCTGGCTGGCTGTGCAAAGAAGATCTATCTTGTGTTCTTTAGGTGAGAGCCACTTGTCAAGGACCCACTTTAAAGCACTGAAATGCCACAAAGGGATTTGTTGTTTGGTTGTTGTTTTTTTCTTTTCCCCACACCTCACCAGGGATTGTGGCATTGAAGCAGTGCTGTGTCTCATCAAGGGTAGGACCTTTTTGGTGGTCACATGTGTGAGGACACATTCACTGTGCCTGTCCCACCTGGGGTACCGCAACGCCCTGCATCACCCTGTCCCATCACAGGGAGTCTTTGGCAGTGGTGGAAATGGAGAGACCTGCATCGGAGGGTACCAGTTTGCTGCACATCAGCTAAAGGCTACTTGAGCTCAGGCTGTCAAACCACATGGAATGCTGCTGATCTTACAACAGGTCAGGGGCAGGAGGACATTTAACATAAAGGGAAATCCATCTACTGATTGGCAAATGGGGTTCAGACATGCAGTACGTGAGTAACTCACCAGGTTTGCAGAGACAAAACCCAGACTGGCACCTCCTTGCCTTTTGACATAGCCTGGAAGGTGCTGGGCAGGCATGGGAGCTCTGCCCATCATCAGCCCCTTCCCCAGCCAAAAGCAGCTCACTCTCCAGACGAAGGAAGGATTCTATTTGTCTTTCAGAGGCACAAAGGGTAGCAGGATTCTGGTATTTACGTATCGTTTTCCCTGCTGGCATTTAATGGGCGTTTTAGTAGCACAAATAGAAAATGCTGCATATTCATCTTCCATGTCACAGGCATTGAGATGGAGAGGAGTGAAGGGAGAAGCGCCTCAGGCTCATTGTACCAATCTTGTCCTCGGCAGCAATTGCGAAGATGAAGAATAACTTAATTACTGCATTATCATTTTGTCTCCTTTCTTTGCTCTGTGTTGCTCTGCTCCAATGCCTGTGCCCACACTCTGACATGTGAGCGGCGGGCGGGCAAATCGCTGATTAAAACACCCAGTGGACCCCCGATCCCCAACCCTCCGGGAGTGGGAGCGGGGGTAATATGATATGGGCTGCATCGAGGAAGATCATGGAGTGAAATCCATCACGCCATCAGGGTGACTTCATGTTGACCTGCAACACAATCGGCTGGTAACAGGTCAGGGAGCACCTTGGAGAAGAATAAGGAGATCACAGCTACCTCCAAGTTGTAGAGCTGACAAGAGTGTGAGTGCTGAGTTCATTTGAATGAAAAAAAAAGGTGACTGAAGCCAGAAATATTGATTTATTCTCTGCCCCCCCCAACTCAAACATGAGGATGGGGTTTGCTCTGTGTGGGTTTTTCTTTTGAGCTCTGTGGCACGAGCACTTGGCAGCCCCACCTGGGGCCCTATATGATGCATGAGTAGAAAATGTGAAGAAAAAAGGAAAGAAAGATGCCCACAGGGATCTGAGGACAGGGGGAGGCTCTGGGTAAAGCAGTGCTTATGGCCTTGGAGACCAAGACATAACCACAAAGCTCAGCCCTGCACGTTCCCTGTCACGCACAGGGCAGATAAGGGCATAAATAAAACCTGATGTTCCCTGCTTTGCCCTCAACAAGGATCCTGAGTCCTTCTGTTAAGTCACCCTGACTTTGAGTGCTGCAAACCTGCATGGAGCTGCCATGTGGATTTTTTCCCAAATTGCCCTGTAGTGGTTCAGCAAGGTCCAAGCCAGGCGGAGAGACAAGGGCAGCTGTAAGTCAGGGCAAAGCAGTCAGCCAGGAGATGCCAGGGTGACCTGAGTGAAAAACAGTGTTGTTTGACTGTCTCCAGCATTTCTGAGATGTGGACATGACCCAACAGGTTCAACAGCTTGAGCACACTTGTTTCCACAGGATGGAGAGCACCAGAAACACACATGTTTAAAATAACTTCACCAAACCCCGCTGCAAGTTTGCAAGGCGGGGAATAAGCCAAAATCCTCTGGGAACAAGAACCCATCAACATGTCCACAGAGGGACACACTCATGGAAGTGCTTTCAGTGGTCTGGAGCATAGAGATGGAGTCAGATATTAAAGCCAAATATCCTCCTTTTCTTCCACAATGTGTCATTTTCTTTCTGTCCTTAGAGCAATATAATTACTATATGAATTCTTCTAGGGAAGTGTAAGGGAGTGAGCTCTCTGTGGCCAGGAGCCGGGCAGTTGAAGGAGGCAGCAAACCCAGCAGAGTCATAAGCATAAAATGCTTTTTGTCAGTGCCGTTCCCTTGGAGCATCCCGGTTGTTTTAGGTAAATGTTCCATTGCATTTTGAACAAGCAGGTGATGAAACCTTATCTTCACAGTTTGGGGATAAAAAAGAAACAGAGCTGTGCTAAATATGCCCTCAGTGAAGAGCCACTGAAACTGAGGCTCTTAGCAATAAATGTTAAACGGGACAACTATATGAGGTTCTAGTCTGCAGTAATTTGATCAGAAGTATGAGCCTTGGTGAAATATTGGTCTCATTTTGTAGAGTAATGTGAAGCTAAACAAAGCAAACAGGTAGATATATCTGAATTTACAGATGCAAGGATGATGGCAGAGGGGGCCTTGTGGCTTCTTTAGGAATCTCAGGACTTGCCAAGTCTCAGGTGGCAAGGAGAGCAAGGAATGTGGAAAGAGAGTAAATCAGTCTGCTGGCAGGCTGCTCCTGGAGAGCTGCAGCCACAGCAGCTGGGTTTGGAGGAGGCACCTGGTGCTGTGATGCAGAGAAGGGACCTATGGGCAGCGCTGCCCTCCCCTGCATACAAGAGGTGCCTGGGGGACCTGTGAGCTCCTGCACATGAGATGGGACCCTGCTCTGTTGCTGCTTCTGTCCCTGCTCCCTGCTCCCCACTTCAAGAGGGACAGGGAAATACTAGAGAGAGTTCAAGGGAGGCTACGAGGATGCTGAAGGGGCTGGAACATCTCTCTGGTGAGGAAAGGCTGAGAGCCCTGGGGCTGTTCAGCCTGGAGAAGAGCAGCCTGAGGGGGGATCTGAGGNCCATCACCCAGAACTCTGGTGTACATCGTTGGGAGGGTTCAGCATCAGCACCTCCTCATGAACAGCAACAAACAGGAAACAGGAAAACCAATCCTTGTGACAAAACATTGGTAAGAGACAGCCGAGTGTTGTGTCTGGAAGTTAGAACTGGAAGTGTCTTCTGGTAATTAATTGGGGAAGAAAGAGGGAAGGGAAAGGGAAAGGGAAAGGGAAAGGGAAAGGGAAAGANGAAAAAAAAGAAAGTGATGTTGTTCTCTGAGAAATGTGAGTTTGTGAGCTGGGTTCAGCCCTATCACATGCTGCAAGATCAGATGTGGGTGTTTAATTCTGCTGAGACCTCACTAGAGGGGACAGGAAGATCATTTAACCCCTTCCAAGCTGTGACTCCCATTGCAGCTTTCTGTTCAGGCTTGCACAGCAGGAAGGCTCTAGTGACTAATTAGTGTGAGCACCATGTTTGCAAACTGTCACAACAAACACTGCAGTTATAGAAGTAGCACAATGGTATCAACCTGCAGCAGATATTTTTTTTTTTGCCATGCAGACTCATTTCAGAAAAACTGATATTTCTCCCCACCCAACTGGAGAGTTGGACGAGGAGAAATTTAATGAAAAACAACAAGGGCAAGTGTAGAGTCTGGAATCTGGGCAAGAACAGCCTCAGGTACCAGTACAAGCTGGAGACTGAGCTGTTGGAAAGCAAGAGTAGAGGAAATAGACATGGGGGTCCTGGTGGGCAGCAGGGTGACCAGGAGCCAGCAATGGGCCCTTGTGGCCAGGAAGGCCAATGGCATCCTGGGGTGTATGAGAAGGGATGTGGTCAAGAAAGGTTCTCCTCCCCCTCTACTCTGCCCTGGTGAGGCCTCATCTGGAATATCGTGTCCAGTTCTGGGCCCCCCAGTTCAAGAAGGACAGAGTCCAGCAAAGAGCTGCAGAGATGGTGCAGGGAGTGGAACATCTCCCTGCTGAGGGAAGGCTGAGGGAGCTGGGGCTCTTTAGTTTAGAGACTGAGGGGTGACCTCATTAATGTTCATAAACATGTAAAGGGCGAGTGTCAGGAGGATGCAGCCAGGCTCCGCTCAGTCTCAACCAATGATACAAGGGTACAAGGGGCAATGAGTGCAAGCTGGAAGACAGGAGGTTCCATGGAAACATAAGGAGACTTTTTTACAGTGAGGGTGATGGAGCCTGGCCCAGGCTGCCCAGAGAGGTTGTGGAGTCTCCTTCTCTGGAGAAATTCCAGACCCACCTGGATCTGTTCCTGTGTGACCTGCTCTAGGTGACCCTGCTCTGGCAGGGGGTTGGACTAGATGACCTTTCAAGGTCATGTGAAAAATAGCATATGGATAATTTACAGTGTTCTTTGGAAGCATCTGGAAATATACTTGAAAGCTTTGTAAGAAGGGTAGTGAATGTCATGTTGGATTTTACGCAGAAGACATGGAACCTGCAATCAGTCTAACTTGCTTTCTTGAACTCAGAAAGACTGTCCTGCCTTCCAAACACCCAGCCTGCTTCCCTGGGCTCTGTCACAGCGCAGGACACTGAGAAGTGAGATCTATTTTATTTACCCCTTCCTTTCCAGAAGAAAAAAAAAAAAACAACGAAAAAGCCATTGTTGCTCACAGACAAATCCCATGCAGGAGTTAGCATTTTAGCAGTTCTTTTGGGAGAAGACACCTAGGGAGCAGCATGGAAGTCAGCAAACACTGTTTTTCACTGCAAGTATTCCTGCATCCAGATATGTTCAGCATTTGGGCCCATTTAGAAGAGGTGAGATAATGCAATCCAGGCTCTCCACTACTGCACCTCATCCAGCACTCGCTATTAAAAGAACGCTTCCAGGAAGGCATTTAATCTTGATCTGAAGTCTTTCAGGACATGAAGAATGCCCTGCT
This sequence comes from Chloroceryle aenea, assembly GCA_013399075.1. Lineage (NCBI taxonomy): Eukaryota > Metazoa > Chordata > Aves > Coraciiformes > Cerylidae > Chloroceryle > Chloroceryle aenea. The sequence continues at coordinate 439,135 of VWZY01010924.1, forward strand.
TCCCCAAGTCATCTGTTCCACTTTCTCTCCTTTAAATTAATAGCCCGCCAATCCCGGTGACCACCAGCCTCACAGGAGGATTACACTGGGGCTGGTCAGGGAGCAGAGGCAGACCTGGGAGCAGGAGGTGTGTGAGGAGCAAGGCAGGAGCATGTGGGGGTTGTTCATTTAATGCAGAGCCACAGTCGGACACAATTCTGACTTGCTTGCTAGCCAGAGATCACGTATTGCCAGCCCAAGTCCCTGGGCTGCATGTTGCTTTTCCCATACCCCTTCCACCGCGTTTTGTGTTGTTAGATTGTGTGTCGAGTGGGTTTTAATCCACATAAAACAATGAGCAAATGAAAAATACTATGGTATGATGAATATGATTTTACATTGTAGTTACCTCTAGGCACTCTTTCTTATTTCATTGTGATTGTTATAGTTCTTTTACTCGCTTCATAACGAAAAACATTTAATGTAAAAATAAAAGGAGTCGTGATGATTTGGTGAATTGCAGTGCTCAGGGCTTTCCTCACATGTGCTTAAAGATACATATGAACTTTAATGCAAGAGCCTGCAGAAGAAACACCTCATCTAAATCCTATCAAAGGCAGAGGGAGTCTGATCACAGAGAAGAAGACAGTGGAATGCCTTCAGGTGGGGAAAGGAGGGGACACCATTACCCTCGCTTTCTGGGCCAAGCTGGAAATGCCTGCCCAGCCTGGGACATCCAGAAGGTCCAAGCTAGTTTGCAGATGGGGGCTTCTCCTCCAAAATTCACTGTTGATACAAAACAGCCGGTGATGCTGATGCAACCAACACTGTCAGAGAGGCTGCTGCCATCTGTATCCATCAATTCAGCCTTTGTATCCTGCAGTATAAAAATCAAACAGATGTAATTAAGTCTGGTGTGGAGGGCTGAGGTGGGGCCCACGGCTTCAGTGGAAGAGTGACATTAGTCAGTTAGGGGCAGGCTGAGCTCATCCACTCTTACACTCTCACAAGAGGCTCCATCAAGCCTCTTCCACAGATTTCACTCTGTTGGTTGAAAATCCCATTAGGCTTTAGTGGTGTGATTGCAGATGTATTTTAAGCCTTTCAGATACTGTCTGTGGATAACTGAAAGGCTGGGGCCATTAAAGGGTCCTTCAGAGCCAACTTGCAGTATGGAGGGTGAACACGCAGTGGATGATCGATGGAGTCTGGAACTGGCTGAAAACTTCCCAGCAGGATTTTCCCCCAGCTCCGCATGTGCTGCATTGAGCTCCCTGCTGAAGGTTCTCCTGCCCCTCTTCATGCTGTTTCTCTGCACCAAAAAAGGACAAGATTTCTTTTTGCTCTGTGCATCCTTCTGAATAAGATAACAATGTATCTAAGGAAGAAAAAAAGCAGCTTCCCTGTAAAAGCTTAAAGTAGGAGTTGGTCTTTGAGTGGGGCTAGAAAAATATGAGAGTGCAGCAGCCCCTCTCTGGCCACCGGGGAGCAGTTGTCTGCTCTCTGCAGCCCGCAGCTCACGAATCTCAGCAAGCCCTGCTCAGCAAGTGGTCTGTGCTGAGCAGCACTCACCCACAGGGCACGGGGACACAACTGAAACCTGCCCAGGAAAAAACACCCTCTCTGCCATCATCCTGCGAGGAGTTGTTTGCAATAGCAGGAACTGGACTCTAAGCACAGCACAGGGCTGGACATGGGTACAGCAGGGAGTGGGATGGCTGTGGTGGTGGAAGGGGATGTTGTCCCCTCTTCCCTTCACTGCATCAGTAAATAGGCATCACAGAGCAGATTTATTCAGACTTTGAGACTGAATAATAATGCCTTATATTATGGCTAGTGGCCTCCTCAGGGCACGTTCCTGAAAGGACCATGTGGCATTAGTAGCTGCCCAGCACCTCCAGGGAGTGTGAAATCTCCAGGAGGTGTAAGAGCCAGAGAACCTGCCCTGGAGGGAATGGTGCAGTGCTGCTCCTTTAGTGAAAGACCTTCTGTGCACAGATCAGGATCATTTTTCAGCAGAAAGACTTCAACCAGAAAAAGTGGCCTTTTTCAGATCAAAGCTGCTTAGCAGGGACAGTTCTGGAGTTGAAGAATTCATGGTGGGAGCCAGTGCAGGCAGCTCACAGTGATCAGTAACAGGGTCAGTAAAACCTCCCAGGATTTATGTTCCTGGTCTGGACCCTTCCAAGCTGTCCCCAGTCACAAAGTGTCCCAAACACCAGGGGATAGCACTTCCAGAAAAAGTATTTAAAGAGTTCTGGTTTCATCTGTGTGGAGCAGGGCAATGCCTGCGGTGCATTTGGAGCTGGGATAATCCTGCGGTGCATTTGCAGCTGGGACAGACAGTGCCTGTGCCATGAGAGCACAGCGCTGGAGCGCAGGGGTGCACCCGAGGAGGAAGCTGTAGTTTCAAAATTCTAAGAGACCATCACAAGCAATAATAAGCCTAATACAAAGCCAATTATCAACTATTTTTAGAAAGCCTTTGACAGCATCTCCTCTTCAAACCCGAGGATATTTATTCATTCTATTCTAAATCAGCTCACTTACCCTGAGGTTGCTTCACATGTCACAGATGCATAATGTTACCAGTCTAACATCAGCAGTGGCACTTACCCAGGCAGCCTCCTCCCGGTGTTATTGACTGGTGCGGGTTACAGGCAGGTCACGGACTATCAATATTAGCAGTGCCTTTAGTGACAATTAAGCGCTAAGTGTGCATTGGGAAGGATGACACAAGTTTTGGAAATATTCAGCCGCTGAGGGACGTGGGCTCATTCATCCTGGAGCAAGGGCTCAGGGGAGACCTTCTGGCTGGCTCCTGACAGCTCCTGACAGGGGATTGGAGCTGGGGTGGTCAGGCTCTGCTCCCAAAGAGGAAGCAACAGGACAAGAGGAACCGGCTGCAGGTTGCCCCAGGTGAGGTTTAGGTTGGAGCTGAGGAACAATTTCTTCCCCTTGAGGGTTGTCCAGGCCTGGCCCAGGCTGCCCAAGGCAATGGTGGGGTCTCCGTGATCCCTGGAGGGGTTTCAGAGCCCCTCATGGAGATGTGGTGCTGAGGGACATGGGCTTGTGGTGGAATTGGTAGAGTAGGGTTGATGGTTGGACTCGATGTTCTTAAAAGTTCTTTCCAACCAAAACAATTCTGTGATTCTACAAAGGGATCATCAAAGTGAGAAAAAGTCATACGGGACCTGCATAACAAGTGAGATGCGAAGGGTCTGTTGTTTCATCGCTCGGCATGTGCATTCGTGTACAGCAGCTTCCGAGCAGAGTGGCCTTGTCTCATGTCTGATGTGCAGAGGTGTCAACAGGCAGGGGAGGAACTGGCAGTGCAAAGTCAGACTGCTCAGCATTGGCACTAAGAGCTGCTTCCCAGGCAGCTTCACTTCTGAGCTTTCTTCTACTTGCCTCACTCAGGCCAGGACTCGCTAACAAAGTCCTGGAGAGGTGCACAGAGCTGTGTGTGCCGTCCTCTAAACTAAATTTACTCTTTATTTTTAAAAGGTTTAAGGCCCAGGGCTAAATTCAGAGACGATGTTCTACATGGCATAAAGATAAGACTTCCCTTTCTTTCTCTTCCCAGTCACAGGCTATTTTAGGCTGGGAGTTATTTTAACTTACACCTTTTCTTTGGTGCATAAATTACACTTATTTAGATTGCTTTATGCATCAGCAGACAGGGTATAAGAAGTGCCCAGGGAGTCTTAGCAAACCTGAGAGGCTCTAAATCACGCCACCTTAGACAGCACCATCAAATTTGCCCCGTGGCATCCCCGGTTGCTGCGAGCATCATGACTGAAATGGCTAAGATGTGATACGGATGTGGTTATCACCCCTCTCCTGCTTTTCTGGCCCATATGAATAGTCCACAATGTCTTGGCTAGATTCAGAAAGTCTCTGGGAGTTTGTCCCTTGATTTGGTAGGGGTACCAGAGCCCACTGAGGCTGCTGGTAGTTGGGTTGTTGTAGATCTCCTGTACCATCCTGTACTTGGTACCTGTACCTGGTACCAAGGCTGTACCATCACAGAGCTACCATGAGCTTCACAAATACCCTTGCTGAAAAGGGGAGAGAGCTGCTGGGTGTGTAAACCAGTCTGTGACATCTTTCTGCTGGAAAAGAAAGTCTGTAGATACAGCAGATGGTACGAGCAGTGCCAAGCAGGCATCACTAGGTCAGAAGTGCATGGCTGCCTCTGCTCAACAAAAACTACTGGTTATCAGAGCTTTTCACTCCCTGCTTGCGCCAGCAAAGCACAAACCAGACCAGCAGCATCAGTGACCAGGGCTGAATGTGGCTCTGCTGTGGCCTGTGGATGCCTGTCTCTCTGCTGACAAGGAACACAATGCTCAGAAGCTGGTTGCAGCAAGCAGGGAAACCTGATGTGATGCTGCTCTCTGAATGTAAGAGACAGCAGTGCTATGGTAGAAATCAAAGCTGGGGAAGGGTCTAGAGCACGAGTGTGGTGAGGAGAGGTTGAGGGACCTGGGCTTGTTGAGCCTGGAGAGAAGGAGGCTCAGGAGAGACCTTCTGGCTCTCCACAGCTCCCTGACAAGAGGTTGGAACTAGGTTGGGCTCTGATCCCAAGGAGGAAGCAACAGGAACTGGCCACAGGTTACCCCAGGGTAGGTTTAGGTTGGAGCTGAGGAACAATTTCTTCCCCTTGAGGGTTGTCCAGGGCTGGCCCAGGCTGCCCAGGGCAGTGGTGGTGTCCCCGTGATCCCTGGAGAGGTTTTCAAGCTGTGGAGCTGTGGTGCTGAGGGCCAGGGGTCAGTTGGTGCCCTGGCAGTGCTGGACTTAATGATCTTCAAGGTCTCTTTCAACCAAACCGATTCTGTGATTCTATTAAACAGGGCAATGCACTGAATGTGCTTCTTAAAGCCCTGCAGGAGCCACAGGAAGAGAAGGCAGCACTGGAAACACGCTGCTGCATGCTTCACGGTGCAGACTCCCCACGCACTGAACTTGCTGCTGTACCTACCTCGCAGCACATCAGGGNATTTCTTCCCCTTGAGGGTTGTCCAGGCCTGGCCCAGGCTGCCCAGGGCAGTGGTGGTGTCCCCGTGATCCCTGGAGAGGTTTTCAAGCTGTGGAGCTGTGGTGCTGAGGGCCAGGGGTCAGTGGTGCCCTGGCAGTGCTGGACTTAATGATCTTCAAGGTCTCTTTCAACCAAACCGATTCTGTGATTCTATTAAACAGGGCAATGCACTGAATGTGCTTCTTAAAGCCCTGCAGGAGCCACAGGAAGAGAAGGCAGCACTGGAAACACGCTGCTGCATGCTTCACGGTGCAGACTCCCCACGCACTGAACTGTACCTACCTCGCAGCACATCAGGGTGGATAGGCTTGTTAATTAAGGACACACCAGCATGTCATGCTTCTGCTGCAGCTCAGCAGCGACGTTACAGTCCTGGCTTCCCAGCACAGCTGTGCTTTCTGCCGTGCTCTCTTTAGCAGTGGAACAGCTTCAATCCTGCCTTTGAGAAAGTCCCAGTGAGTTTCTCAATCCTGGAAAAATACGTCTGGTTTTAAGGGCACAGGATTGATTATTGCCAGAAGAGACATCGGTTTATTGTTACGGTTCAGCTCAATCTTTGCAGCAGAGATCTCAGGGGTGAGCCTTGTTGGAGGCTTTAGTTCCTACAAACTCTTCTCCTACTGGGCAGGAGATGAGAGAAGCTGAGCATCCTGTACTGGAGCATTCACCTCTAGCTTTTCAATGCGCTTGACAACAAAGCTCATTGTGACCTTGAGCAAGCTAATTAACCTTTCCACTCCTGTAAGAAGGAAAAATAAAAGGAACAAACGACACATTATACCCTTTAGTTTAAGGATCTGTAACCCTGTTTTCCCACCTAGCTGCCCAGGTTACACGCTCCACTTCTCCATACCAGTTAATAAATACTTAACCTCTTCTTTGGAGAGGGCACTGTCCACAGGGAAATCCAGAAACCCACAGCCCTAAGTGTCAGTGAGCAGGAAGCCCTGGACATAACCAGCTCAGGCAATGACCCAGCAAGAGCCTGATCAGTTGCTCATGCTGACATTTTGCAGCCTATGGTGGGATTTATCTTCAAATTCTGATCTCATGGCATGTTGCAAGGCACTCCTGGGCAGTCACAGGGCAGCAGTGCCTGTGCCCACAGCTCGTGGTGATCATGGTAGGGTTGGTGGATTCCCATAGGGCTGCCCCATCACCTGACCCAGACCAGGATGAGGAGGTTCCCATCCCCTCCTGCCCATGCTGGAGTTACCTGCTCTGGGAGCTGACTGATATGGGAACAGATTGGGATAGGTTAAGGTAGATCTCAAGGTGTATTTTAAAATAAGAGGTGCTTTAGGTTTAGAGTTAAGTCACAATGAAAGCAAAACCAGTATGGGTTTTAATGCAGGACACATGTCTGCAAAGAAGCTCGGAGATGATTCCATGCTAAAACCTCCTTTAAAACCCAGTTGCTTTGTGTTTGCTTTTCTTTTACAGAAGCTGGTTAAAATGAAGTTAGCTGAGCCAAATTAATTAATTCTCCCCCTCAATGTGCATCTTACCTTAAGATGAAGATACACGCCCATTCTAAAGGTCTGTCTCGGCCTTTTCCAAGGCAAAACCTCTATTATTCTCCCTTGTTAAAGCTCTGAGGGTTTGACCCCAGGATCAGGATTTGCAGCCTACCCAGTGCCTGGGCTTGTTTAATTCAGTGTGACAATTCCCAGGCTCTCCAACGGACGTTGGATCGAGCCACATTACTACTGGAAGTGCTGCATCAATTCTAATTCTTTTCTGACTGTACACAAGTTTTAATGTTTAATATTTAAACATGAAAGTTCCTTTTGAGACATTTAAAGCGGAATTATTAACAGCCCCGTGTAGAACTGACAGGTTAACAGTGCGACAATTAAAAGGAAAGGTTAAATACATTTTCTTTTCAGACCAACTGCTGTTGCCTAAGACTAATAAATCCACCAGGAGATGGTTTTTACGGAGTGTAAGGGGCTGTGTGTCAGCTTTTATAGGCTCAAGTTTTTCAGAAATCACCACACTTCTCTTTCCAGGCAGCTACAGGTTTCAATCTATATTTAGCAAATGGGGCTTCTTCCAAAGAGTGAGTCAAGTCAGAAGGTAAAAAAAAAAAGGTGGAATATGAAAAAAGCAAAACGTACCAGCTGCAGGATTTTAAAAGTCCAGGCTCACAGTTTGCTCGGCTTTTTTAATTTATCATTATTCTTTGTTGTCACGATGGCTTTGAGAACAGAGGTGCTGGCAAAGAGCAGAAATTCTGGCCAGGTTCTCCAAGGGATCAGTACAGGTACTAAACTCCTGCTTCTCCTTTGGCAAAGAGCTGTCCTCACTGTCTGGCAGGACACAGCCCCAGGCAGAGCAGGGGTTGGATGCCAGCTGGGACACCCAGGCTTCTAATGCCACCCAAAGTAAGGATTTTTCCATATATTTGCAGCTGTCTGATCATATAAATATTAGCTTAATGGTGTTTTTCACAAGCTCTGGAATTACAGGGTGGAATGTGTCAACACAGGGTCAGAGGAAAAAGAGATGAAAGGGTGACCCTTTAAGCACCTAAAGTGAGGTGGCCCTGCTTGAGCAGGGGGTGGGACCAGATGACCTCCGGAGGTCCCTTCCAGCCTCAGCCACTCTGCAATTCTGTGAAAGAGGGGCAAGAGATGTTTGTTGGGATAAATCCACCCATGACCACTGAACGTGAGACCCAAGAACAACCTTCAGCTCCCTGCAAAGCCTCAGCACTGTAGTTGCTGTAAGGTGCAGGGACAGAATGGGATGAGGAGGGTTTGGCTACCTTCTTTCCTACACCCTCCCAGGCATTGTCTTCTGGCCTCTCAGAACTCAAGTCCTACTCAGAATCACCTGTCTTACCATTCTGTCGTTCTTCCGGCGTCTTTTTCAAGCCCCAGGAGTCCTTCCTTGCCTTTGATGGACATTGATTTGACCTCATATTTACAACCGTGAAAGGTCACGTGACTTACAAGTATTGAGGAATATTTACTCACCCTGTGCTCTTAGCATATAAAAAAACCCAACCCTAAAACAGTGTTTTAAATGAGTTACCGACAGCAGGAGCGGATGTTACAGATTATTATAAGCACATCAGTGGAAGGTATTATAAGATGGCTATAAGCCATGGCTATAATCAAATTGGTTTTGATTTATTGGACTCTATAGCAACCCATATAAATTGATTAGCCATTTATTAAAATAGCTATTAATCATGGATGAGCTCTTTGTGCAAATGTAGAGAACTACCTTGGTTACAACCAGGCTGAGAGGTGGAGAAGAAGTCCAGCCTTAAAACTCTGGGGAGAGAGACAAGCTCCTTTTCAGGCTCTTTCTTCTCAGAGTCCCCTCCTCCTCCCCTCTTTTGGGCCGTGCCAGAGCGAATGCAAAGCAAGTGTGGCTCCAGGTGCCACGCTGCCAGCTCTGCCCACAAGGTCCCAGCATCTGCCTGGAGATTTGTGTCCCACACAGACACAGAGCAACATCCCAGGTTAGCCTGGGACAGACGAGGTGGAGGATCGCTCAGCTACAGCTCTGCACAATCACTGGTCATGAAACCAACTTTTGTTGCTGATGATGCTTCAGCAGCCAAGAACAGAGGGTCCCCCTTTTATGGTTCACATATTTCTTTTTTTTTAAAGGTCAGTTTGACGGCATTATAATGGACTTGGGGATACTCTGCTCTCTGTCTCGCCTCTCTCCTGACTGTCAGCCACACACTCTGGTGTCATCCTTTCCGCACGCAATATATCTTAATGCGCCAGTCTGTACTGATCTGCCTCCCTTCCCCGCATCCCCCATGAATATATAACCACCAAATGTGATAGGAAGAAATTACTATTGTAATAAAACGGGTTCATTACATCCTTCCAGTCAGAGGCGTTTAATGAGCACCACGGCTGCCTAATGCTGTTATGTTCCCTTCGAGCCAGCTGCAGATGTAACATGTTTCATCGTATTATTTAATTTATTCTTTGGAGCTGTGGCAGGAAGCAGGCAGGTCCTTCATGCAGTTGAGCACCAGTGGATTAGCCAAGCCATTAAGAAATGCCTTGACCCGCTGCTGCGTGGCAGTGCCCTGGCCATAGTGTGATGGCAATTGGATTTCCAGTGTGAAGCTGCTACTTACCCAGATGGTCCAGGGTATCTGAAGAGCCGGGCTAGACCACAGTATAGACAGCTACTGGGGTGCTCTGGCTAACAGAGCTCAGAACCTTCCGACAGAGGATCATAAAATAGGAGTTTAAAGTTGGGGTGTAGGAAGGAAAGATGAAGGTGGACCAGTGAGAATGGCACTTCTACTTTATGGACACCACAAAAGCTGTCTAAGACCTGCATTTGTTGTGGTGAAGATCTTTCACAGCTCCAGGAGCTTTTAAGCAGGACACAGAGATGCAGCACACAGCAATTTGTGATTTACATATAAAAAGCCTCTTCCAAAATCAGGCCTTAGGGTTGGAAACTCTTCACTGAATGCAGATCGGGATGGATTCCACTGTTTTGGCAGATGAAAATGCTGGAAAAGTTCCAAAAATTATATTTGTTTTGTATTTTCAAAATGAATTTTTCAGATTATATTTTGCAACTGCATTTGTCAGAGTTTGACCTTCTTGAAGAAAACAAAGAAAAAAGCATAAAAGAAATAATTAATAACCTCAATAGGAGCAAAACTCTTCACCTGGAGGGGCAAATAACTGGGTGTTGGATAAAATGTCAAAATATGGGACTTCCTTTCTCTTTTTTTAAACTATCTTTTCCAGTTTGAGTCAAAGCAACTTAACCTCTGAGCACCTTGGCCCTATCCCCACCCCTCCAAGAACCCATCAGACTGGGATGCACTCACAGTTTCCCCTGGAAAACAATGCTGGTAATGTCTATCACATCCAGGGTGTCCTGTGCCTCCCTCTGAGCATCTAGCCACTCTGGCAGGTCCTACAAGACAGTCACCACCCTGGGCATCTGCTCCTGTTCTCATTTTGACTTCCTGACCAGTAGGTCAAGGGAGGTCATCCTCTGTCCACTGTTCTGCCCTGGTGCAGACACATCTGAAATACTGTGTCCAGTTCTGGGCTCCCCTGCTCAAGAGAGACAGGGAACTAGAGGAGAGAGTCCAGTGGAGGGCAATAAAGGTGGCTGGTGGACTGGAGCTTCTCTTTTATGAGGAAAGGTTGAGAGAACTGAGACTATTTAGCCNAAATGACCATGAGATTCTCTGTTCCTTGATTGGTGTGGGACAACTGCTATTGCCTAATTATGAGCACCAGCTAATTCAGGATGCTGTCAGGTTTCCAGGGTTCCATGCACCTGGAGAAGCTTTTTTGTCCCCAAAAGCCACTGGCAGCCACACGTGCTCAGCCCATCTCCACACATTGCAGCCCCGAGCCTCAGTCCCTGGCTGCGTTAGTTTAAAACCCCCGCAGAGGATGAACACAACCATCTGCCCCAATTCCCTGCGGCACATTTTATCAGAGCGGGGTTTTCTTCACGAGGATATTATCCCTCAATATTTCCTGTTGTTTTTCACCCAGCTTGTTTATGGCAAATAGACCCTTGAGATACAGTCCTATTGTCCAAGAAAGCTTTAATGATCTCGGAGTCATTGTGTTGGCATCAGTTTAATTCCAGCTGCTGTAAACTGGCAAGCTGGTGAGAAGAGATGTTTATGGGATCTCCGGCTATTTTGCTGGGATGTGCTCTGCTAACTCAGACTTGCAGGGCCTCGCAGGGCCATTAATTAAAGGCACTCTGTAATGGTTTCACTGCTCATCTTGCAGGCACAAGAGAGGTGAGCCGTGGGAAAAATAACCCTGCCCTACATTTGGGCTTCTTTCTTTGGAGATGCCACTATTTCCAGGCTGGGATCTGTGAAATCCCTTCTTGCACTGGATTTTATGGCAGTGTTTTTATCTCTGAGTGTTGGTGGCTTTGCCTGGCAGATAAGCCTGCCTCGCTGGGAGCGCAGCATCGCTGCCGATAGCCCAGCTGCTCGAGAGGTTGGAGCAGCTGGATAACCCAGTTGTCTTAAGCAATGGCAGGTGCTTTAATCGGGGCTGGACATGAGAATGGGGAGGCTGGAAGGGGCTGTATGCAGCTGGATGGTTGCTGGCCCATCGTTAAGCTGGGAGCATTTACTGTGGCACAAAACACATCTTGCCCAATTCTAATGAGCTATACATGCCAGTCCTTGAATGCTTCCAGGCTTCTCAGAAGCCTTGTCCACTCAGGGAGTCTCTGGAAAATTAATCTGAATTAAGCAAAAACCTGAATTTCCCATGGATTTGCTAAACTGCATTAATCCCCAATGTGAATTATGGTAGATGGATTTAAGATTACATTAATTTTAAGAACACTCCTGTGTGTGTTTGAGGAATGTGTTAACCATGTTAATCATTGTGGACATCTCCCTGCAGACAAACCTGAGTGGGGAGCTGGGAGTGAGGGGGATGCAGGAGCCCGCTGCTCATTACAAAATGTCAGAGTCCTCTGGGCAAAAGGGCAGTGGTTTTCCCACCCTGACAAGCCATAAGAGAAGGAAACACGGGACCCCTGGCAGTGGGCCATGCCTATCATCAGGCCCAGGTCTGGACTCAAAAGGTCCCCCCCAGGAGCAGAGCACCCTCGGTCCTTTCCCCATGCTGCAGACAGTGGTGTAGCTCTGTCGCAGCCTCAGGATGAGCAATGCAGAGGATTTGCCATGAGAACTACCTCCCCTAGTCCTAATCCGTGTCACTTAAAGGACAGCGGGGAACCAAATCTGACAGCTGTTTTGGTTTACCCCAGTGCAGAAATTTCCATGTGAAATACTCAGGGCTTTTAAGCCCTGTTTATGCCCCAAAGTCGAAGCAGCATTAACTCCCCGAGTGAAGAAAACAGCCTTACTGCCATCAATGCACTTATGCGGGGAAGAGGAATGAGCTGTGTTACTGGAAACGACTTTATACCTTCGAACCAAATCCACACTTGCCTTTGTGCTGAGCTGACTAATAAGCAGTTAATATGCAGTCCCATCAGCACCAGGAATAACAAAGCCCAGTTTCCTTAAGATCTGCATTTCATGCTTGATTGCCAGTTCCAATCAAATCTTTTCCTGCTGTTTGAATGTTTTTTTTCCAAATTCTTTACCCCTGATGTGGAGTCTTTGATGTCTGATAAGGTAGAAGTCCATGCTATGGCCTGACGTGCAGAGAAGAGATGCAGATTTGGAGCACTTAAAGATTTTTCTCTCCTCTACCTGACTAATGCTTTCACAGTGTGTTTAAAAACTTAATTGTATGTGAGACTGCTTTCCTCCTCCATCCAATCTTCTTGAACCTGCCAATGGGTTCAAAAATTATTAAGGTCAGAATAAACACGCAGAAACGCGCACACATTCATTACATGATCATATGAGATTAATTTTCTCAGGCAAGTAGGCTAAAAATATCCCACATGCTCAGAAGAGGCAATTATACCAGTGTAAAAACTCTGTAGGGTCGTGCTGGCTTCCTCCACTTGCTCTGCAGTTTGAAATGGTGTCCTGATAAATCCAGAGTGTCTCCGCCCACCCCACCACCCCACACACCTCCCGCAGCCAACAAGCATCTTCCACCCAGAAAAGGGGAAATTACTGAATTATTAACTTCCATTTGCATAGAGCTCAGTCCTACCTCTCTGTGCCAAGAATGGGCAAGGATGCACCAAACCCCAGAGGTTGCCCGGGGAGATGTCCTCTTAGATCATCTCCTCACCCCTCTGGAACAAAACACTTCTGTCAGGCTGGTTTTTGAAAGCAAAGTTGTCTAATGATGATAGACAGTTCCAGATCATTGCCTGCAAATCCATGTCCCAGGGAGCTGGCATTTCTCACCAGGACACCAAGAGGCTTTGCAAGTGATTGGCACGAAGCAAACGCAACACTGACTCACGGGCAGATGGAGCTCAGTCAGTCCCTTCATCCCCCAGCCCTCCCCGCTGCACTCACACCTCAACGGGGTAAGAGGTCTCCATCCAAATGAAGACAACCAAAGCACTACAAAGGCAAACAAAGCACTTCTTTTCAGGAAGGGCAAAACTATGCAAGTTGGACCTGGACTCATGGGACTACCTGACTGTGGAGGAAAGCCCACAAGCATGGTGGAAGTGTCCCCATTCCCAAAAGCCATAGAGAAGCAAGCAATTATAATTATTTTTAACCACACTAAGCTGCCTCACTGACAATTTTTGAGTGTCCAGGCTTTCCTGTCCCTTCTGCCACATAGTCAAGAGTGAGAACAGGAGCTAACAGAAGAGTGACACCTTCATTTCACACACCTCATTTCCAGGCAGAAGACTTATCTTTGCCCAGTAACCTTGATGAAGCCTTTGAAGGACATTCAATGAATGGAGTTACTTCTTTCACCAGAGGGCTTTGTGCTGCAGTTGAAAGGTCTCTTGGGAGACAGTCCTTCTTACCAAGCACAACTAACTCTTTTCTAGGTCCTAAAGTGGTAAGTTCTCCATCAGGGGTCAAAGCAAACTTACAGTTTGGAGCTGCTGCAACACAAATAACTATCCTGGCTCTTTAGTGCCATTTCCTCTTGGGTAGTCCCAGGAAGAGTAATTAACCCTTTCTGATAACCCACTTTCCCTTCCCATATGTCTCTTGGGCACTTTTAAGCACATCATTTGCTGGCTGGCTGCACAAGGAACTTTTCTAGTTGCCTGGAAGAAGCCAGTTAGGGAGTCTTGTCTGTTAGCGGGGCATATTCAGAGTTCAAACAAAGCAAATGATAAAAATAAAAAAAAATTAAAACTCTGCAGCAGAGCTATGGGCAAGATTAAAAAATTGGGCAGGTTGATTATAACCTGTCATAGTTACAAACTAATGAAATTCCTCTGATAGGGCACGAAGGGCCCCAAACCTCCCTGAGACAAGTTTTGAGGCCTTTCATCTGAACTTTGAACTTTGATCATCTGCTGATGAGTTTCTGCTGCACTCCCATCAGCTGAAGACAGGCTCATTTCCATCCACCAGCACGGCACCCAGCCAGGAGAACTGAGCTGTTGACAAGTGAACTGGTAGGCGAAGGTCGGTGCGACAGCCGCGGTGGGTCAGTGCCGGGCACGCTATTTCTGATGCCGTGCATCCCTGTTAGAGATGCTGTTCAGAGTGCAGGCTTAGCCACCCTTTGCATTTTACTGAGCTGTGCAAGTTCACTGCCTCTGGGGGAACCTGTCCCCATGGCTCTGAAAACGCCGCATCTTCGAAAAGGTTCAGAAAAGCCTCACAGGCACTATTTAAGGAAGTTAAAGCTTAAACTCTGATCTTTTTCTAGGGAAATTCCATAAATTGTGTGATTTCTGAATCTTTTCTTCTAAGAATGAAGGCTAGAAGGGGTCCTCTGGCTTTGTCTGTTTATTGGCAAGGGATTTTTGCCAGACAGCTGGATCAGTTCATGTGATTATATGGTTTAATACGATGGAGGATCCTTGTGTGTGTGTAGTGTGGGTAGGATCTGAATTTTTGAAAAAAATGTAAGTTGGGTCCATCTCAAAGAACCCCAAGACCACCAACCCTGTACCCTTCAGATCCTCTATAGTCAAGGAGTTCTTTTCATTCTGAAGTGAATGTAATCCAATGCATCCTATTGCCACCAGACCTCACAGTAGTGACCTCAACAAGCAGGGAAGCACTTGGAGGCCACAAGAGTTTCTCCTCTGACAATCCCTACTGACACTACAGCATCAATCCTTCAGTTTATGATCATATACAAACCCCCTGTGGATACAGGCCAGCTCCCTTAGTGTCTTTCCCAGCATCCCTTACTTTCTCCTTTAAATGTTTGGGAGTAATAATTTATGTGCAGAATGCAAGAACTAATTAGCATGTCTTCTGCTTTCTGAGAGGGAGCAAAAACCATAGCGAATGACATTCCAGCAAAAATGGGGTCAGCTCGGATTAAACTCTCTTCCCATTTATCTTTGGTCTTTAGCATTAAATTTACCATACATATTAGAAACAAATTTTAATTTTCCACAGCATTGGGCAATGCCTTTTCCTTAAAGCCTAGAAGAACATTCATTAGCATCCTCTCCCTCCAGTTCAGTATGACTGTCTCCTCATTTGCACATAAATGTGAAGTTTGCTGCCTGGGCAAGCTTGCCTGAATGACATCAAAGTTCCTGTATCAATACACAACACACACAAATACACAAACAAAACTCCCACCCACACTCACGTACCTGACCTTTGCTATTCTTGTTTTAAAGTAGTCCCCAAAAGCATGTGCAGGTGGGAACACCAGAGCTTGAGGAGAGACCTCTAGAAACAGAAGTGAATGCATCAGTTGAACTTCCTATATCTAATAAAAGTAGATATCCCACCTTAAATTCAATAACCTGCTCACTCCCAAACTGGATGAAGGACACTTAGACCTAAAATATACACAGAATACTCCTAAGTCATTGTGAAGATGACGAAGCCTCTCCCAGGCTGCCCAGAGAGGTTGTGGAGTCTCCTTCTCTGGAGAGATTCCAAACCAGCCTGGATCTGTTCCTGTGTGGGCTGCCCTGGGTGACCCTGCTCTGGCAGGGGGGTTGGACTCGATGATCTCCAGAGGTCCCTTCCAACCCCTACCCTTCTATGATTTTATGAGTCTTATTCCGTGTCTGTTCAAAGGTGTTCATCATACGCAGTTTCAGTTATTTTAAGGTAGACAGTCCTGCCTGGATTGTCAGTGGGCAGACAGACACATACCAAGCATGCGATTCACATGGGCTGCTTTAGGTAACCACAACAGGTTGAGATGGTCCACACCTTGAACATGCTGCTCTCTCTCCAAGTAGAAGAGGGCTCTGACAGCCATGGAGACAACAATACAGCAGACTTCTGATGAAGTGAGATGAATTTCATGGCCATCCCACTACAAACTACTACGTTTTTAATAAGCAGCTGTTGCCTTTTGTATCACTGCACCTTGAAGTGGGGATCTGGGCCATAGAGAAACATTCTCTGTGTGTACATGGAAGATAGTGGCACTTGCCTATCCCCAGGCTGGCTATGAGGATGAATACATCACAAGGAGCTAGATGCTCCGATACTACGGTGATTAGGTGCTATCTCAGCACACCAGAGAGATAAGAGCCTACAAAGTACAGATGGCATTTCAGCTACAAATCCCTGGCCCCGTGGGCAGAGGCAAACTGTGTAAAATGAAAGCTGCCTGCTAGGTTCATGTAACCCTCCATTTCTGAGTTCGGCTCCAGACAATTTTTTCCTGATGTAATATCCCTGTACGTAGGAAGTCCCCACTGCAGTGAAGGGACAGCTGCTATGACACGAAGGGTGGGTTTTCCAAAAGGCTAAACCAGCCGTAGCTGTTCCAGCCCCTGCTGACATTTAACAATGTGTTGACCCTCTCAACAACAGTCAAATGTTTCTCCTCCTGACTCTTATGAGGACAGTCTTTTCCTGACTCTTGACTCTCCTGTGGGGACAGGCTGAGGTGTCTGTTCAGCCTGGAGAAGAGAAGGCTCTGGAGAGACCTTCCTGCAGCTTTTCAGTACATGAAGGGGTGGTGTAGGAAAGCTGGAGAGGGACATGTCATAAGGACATGTAGTGATAGGACAAGGACCAATGGAGGTAGAGCAGGGTAGATTTAGATTGGACATCAGGAAGATCTTCACTCTGAGGGTGGTGAGACACTGGAAGGGGTTACCCAGAGAAGCTGTGGATGCCTCATCCCTGGAAGTGTTTTAAGACCAAGTTTGATGAGGCTCTGAGCAACCTGCTCTAGTGGAGGTGTCCCTGCCCATGGCAGGGGGATTGGAATTCATGATCTTTAAGGTCCCCTCCAACTCAAGCCATTCTATGATTCCATAATTCAGCAGTACTAAAGCAAACAGGAAAATGACAACAGGTTCTTACCTGGAGCTACCAGGGTGACAAGTCTTTCCCAGTGGATTGCAATGAACTCCACCAGCAGTGACATGCCTGCACAGGATAAAACACAGTGTCAGTATCTCTTATCCTAATTTAACTCCCAAGCCTCCTGTACATGAGTAAAAGTGAAAAGAGGTCTAAACACTGGGTGCCAAACGCCCTGATTCTTCCCTTGTAGCAGTGAGACAGGAACACAGAAGAATGATTAGAGGGTTAGATGGTGCTGTAGATTTGGAAAGAGAGAAGCCTGGGAGGAGATAGCAGATAGATTAGATAAGCAGCCACGTGCAGAGCTGATAGATAGTGAGGGAGTGTGGTTTGCCTTTACCAGCTCTCTTTTAAATATTGATCTGGAAGCTTTCTTGGATCTGTATCAGTGAGCTCTGATTTACGTTCCCATCTCTGACTGCCTGTGTTCTTCTCCCAGTGGAAAATCAAAGGGCTTGTACCTACAAATACCCGTTTTCCACTTGGCCAGCTGTCTGGCAAATGCGAGCACCACTGCATGCCAGCTGTGCACAGATGTCCACAGGCTTCGCCATCTGCAAAGCGTGGGACGATGCAGAATCCCTGCACTGCACAGCAGGTGGAGCGGGTGGAGGACAGGCAGAGAGTAATCCTGATACCCTTAAAGGAAGACTTGAAAAATTTGTCTTCAACCACTGTCCTTTGATCTTTCTTTAGCTCATGGTTCCATCTGAGGAATGTTGTTTAACTTCTTTTATGTGCCATTTCTGCAGGCCTACCTGAACGTGAGGAACTGAGTTTTTCTTATGACTTCAAAGCCAGGTTTAATGACTGCAGCACAGCTGTGGCACTCCAGGTACAAGACATCCTGTCTCAGGGATTGTCAGGGAATAATAAAAGCATACATGGGAGAGACATGTTGCGAGTCACCTGCGCTGTAAAAAAAAAAAGTGCCTGCTGCTCTCAGGATTGACTTCTCTTCATCGAACTCAGAATAATTCTCTGAATTGCAATGCTTTCATAGCTGAAGGGAAGGAATGGGTAGGAAAAAAAATGTTCCCTGAAGATAAAAAGTGTAAGAGTCTATTTTATTTTCCACTTTCCACATCAGTAATGAAAAGTTATCCTCCAGGGACAGCAAGCAACACGCTTGACTCTCTCTCTTACACATCAACAGCACAAAGTATCCCTGAACGTCGAGGCTGTGATACAAAGCGCAGGCAGATCAGAGCTGGGGCAAGCAGGGGAAGCAGGGGCAAGGCAGAGGCTGCTTCCAGCCCGAGGCTATCTGAGCTCCCGACTGACAAGTGTTACCACTCAGGTCATGCCTTGAAGTCATGTCTACAAAGGCAAATGGAGGCAGAGTGGCTCTGTTAGGACACCCACGCCCCACCCCACCAGTTTGTTGTTTTGTTGGGGTTTTTGTAATAACTAAATAAAGACAGAGAAAAGAAAGGAAATGGCACAAAAATCCAGGCAGAAGCTGACAAACAAGGGAACATTTCTTTTTGAAACCAAAAAATGAATGATGTACAAATAAGGCTTCCTGCTGATTGCTGATACTAGAGTTGACCAGGATCTCAAACACCTCAAGGAAATGGGGTTTGTTCACTTGACTTCTTCATCTGCCTAATCCTTTTATCCCTGTTTCCCCCTTTTACACCAGCTTCTCCCCCAGGTCTCAGTCTGTAGTGACTTTATACCCTTCTGAAAAAAATTAGCCCACTCTAGTACCCCAGTAGTGACTTGGCTATTGCTCCAGTTTCTCCTAAGCACCCAGTTAGGCAAAAAAATCTTCAATTTGCCTTCTAGACCGGGCACATTAAATGTCAGGGTACAGGACAAAGACGTGATGGGCTATGCCAAGGTCATGCAGGGACTCTGTTACCTCTGAGGACCAAGGTCCTTCTCTACAGGCAAAGATGACTTCATGATTCATGACCATTAAGTCCACCTCTCTAGCCATCTTCAGACCTTATTCCCTCTAGTTGTACAATGATTGTCTCCAAAATGTTTTTTCCAGAAAGGGCGATGCTCACCTGCTCATTGTCAGCGTCCAGACCAGGGAACAACAGCAGCACCACACTCTTGGCCTCAGCAAAGTGGGGACATGCCTCCATCTTTTTGCAAGAGTCTGACTTTGGATGCACCGTCTTCACCACAGCCCGCCCCATGGTCTCCTTTTTGTTCCCTGATTGCTATTTTTCAGCCCAATGGGTCCCAGAATCACAGTGACACACCATTAGCAACCTTGTGCTACTTGCTAAATGCCAGTAAATTCACCAGAAGAAGCAGGCAATCATTCTGGGCAGCTTAATCTTTGACTGCTTAAATTAAGATCTTTTACAAGAGCTTTATTTTCAAGGAAAGAGTGATCAGCTTGTCCTGAAAATGAGATTCTTTTAAAGTGTTTCATCTGCATTACCCGCTTTTGACAAGTTTGACATGATGGAAGTCCTGTTTGAGTATGTACTTAGAGGGCTTGGTGTAAATTCTGGGCAGGCTTCTCAGGGAATGGATTTTCAAGTTACTCCACAGTCAGTCACTGAAGGGACCCCCCTCTTGTGATTTCTGCAAGCAAATAAAACCTGAATTTGTCTTTACATTCCCATCCCTGTGTTTTTCTCTGCAACTAAATGCTGCTTTTTTTTTGCTTTTTTTTTTCTTTGTTTTTTATGGCTGCGTCTAACGCCTCAGTGTGAAATACGTCATTCTAAAGCAGCAGTGATGGTTTCACACGTATCCTTGGAGTCACCAACTAGCCAAGAAGCTGTCACACCAGTCAAGCCACTTGCTCGGGACTTGTTAACTGCAAAAGCAATCACATCCTATTTTATCAAGGTGGAAGAGAAAGTTGATGCCTTTGTGTTCAGTTAGGAAATAACAGAATTAACAATAATAGCTATCTTGGTGAATAACAATAACGGGCACCCCGCAAACAGCCTATCGGGAAACACCAGCCAGGTGGAAAATGCAAGTAACAAGCGTTTTACATATTCCAATTTGTTCTTCCATTTTACTCTGTTTAATAAGAGACAGAAAGTGCTCTATGTGTAGAATAGAAAAGAGAAATTGGCCTGCAGTGGTGCCTTTCCCAGTGTGCACCACTAACAGGCCCATGATGGATGGAGCTGCTCCAGTGTCCCAGCAGGCATGACAGTTACTGTCACCAGTCACAACTAAAACAAATGTGATTAGTAGTGAGGGTACCACCACCTTTCACTCTTATTCACTTGGTTCCCTTTTAAATAATGAGAATCTTAATTTCTTGCTTGACTTGGGCTGGTCTTGATTGTACTTAGGATAATTCTAGCACAGAGCTAGAGGACCACCTTGTGCAAATCTTAACCATAGGGACACTGATTCCTCGAGGAGAAAGCTGTGGATTGCTCCTAAGCAATCACTGTTGCACAGCCAGGACCCTCACTCCATCCTGGATACATAAATTATCTGTGTCCTTTTTCTTTCTTTTTTCTTTTTTTTTTTTTTCTCCTCCTGAATTAAAAAAAAAAAGCTGCAGCACCAAGTTCAAAATGTTGGTATTATTTATTATACCTAAGTAGGGGGTATAGCTTATTTTATTGCAGTATGAATAATAAGTAACAGATGTGACGCAAATTGCTGGCACTCCAAAAGCTGCATCAAGACTGTTGTCCTCCAAACATCCCAGTCTAGGGGAGCACACTGCAAAAAAAAGGATGGCAGATCTGGAAGTGAAGGGAGAAGGGGAGGAAGGAAAGAGTCAAGAAGCCCAAGTACTGTGCTCCTGCCAGTCCCGTCTTGTTGCTGAGATATTCCCATGCTACAACCCCTGGTGGGGCTTGCCCAACGTCTCCAGAGAGCCCAGCAAGGTTTCTGGTTATCCATCCCCGTGCCCCACGCTGGGTGATGGGGCATAAAGAGTCTTGCCCAGTGTGGAAGTGGGAAAGCTGCAATAGATCATCAACGTAGGGAGAAGAGGACTGCAGGAGAGAAGAGAAAGCGAGAGCGTAGCGCTGCCTGCTCCAGCACTAAATCCCTCTCCCCACCGATTGTGTCAAGAACCAGAAGTCTATCACTTCAGCCTAATGGAGCATCATCAACTTACCTCAATGAGGCACTTAATCGAAAGAGCATTTATACCACTTGGATTGCCAGCCGCACTTTATGACAGCTCTTTGCGCAAGAGATGTCATTGTGCATTTACTTCTTTGTTAGACTAGATTGGAGTTATCAGCGGTTGAGTAAACCCTGCCACTCGCAGGAACACCCTGCATACGTTTGCAGGACAGAAAGAAACAGAAAAGGAAAAAAAAAACAGAGCTGGTAGAGACAGGCATGACTTTCTTTGGTGATAAGGGTGGATTCAACAAAGCCATTCTCCAGCAAGACAAGACTATTTGGGCTGTATCTTTAGCTGGGGCCATCCCCATGGTGGGCTGCGTTCACACCACCATCAGTGGTACCTGTGTTTAGGCAGAAAATAATTCATTCCGTACTTACCATGCAGGACGGGACATGATTGCTTGATTGCTTAGGCAGGGAGGTTGGGCTGGATGTTCTTTAGACATCCCTTCCAACCCCTAACATTGAGCAGGCCTGTGATCTGTCATGATTCTTGATGCAGCCAACAGAGGTATCTGATTTGCCATATAATTTGGTGAATTTGGCTCTTGTTTCTTACCATGGGCTGTACAACAACCATAGCTGACAGCTCTTAATAGTAGGTTTCTAATGTCCTCATGAGTCTTTAGGGCTGCACCATTAGTAAGTGTCCCATCCACCTGCAACACTGCAGTAGATGATCTGTATACAAACACCACCATCTGAATTCAACACCAACCTCAGAAACATCCCCCACACAACACAGGCTGCCATTCAAAATATGGTATAAATACCTTCATTCAAAGAAGGGGAAGGAAAAAACCTCACAACAGGAGAAAGCCAGCTACAGGATAATGCCATAATCCCGGCATGGTGGGGGTTGGAAGAGAGGTATGGAAATCATCTGGTCCAACCCACGCTGCTCCAGCAGGGTCACCCAGAGCAGGGGGCCCAGGATCACATTGTCTGGGTGGGTTTGGAATCTCTCCAGAGACAAGTGGCAAGGTGTAAAACCAGGCAGGGAATGGGGATCTCGTTTCCTCAGCACAGTGGCAAGGGAGGGAGGGAGGGGTGAAGTGTGCCTGGTGGCCCAGGGAAAAGCTGGTGGCAGGACAGCAGTTTTCACACTAACCCGCAGGGGGTTTATTTGCCTCTGTTGAAATCTGGTGTGTAATTAACTGATCTCAGATAACATTTGCCTTGTCAGGATAGAATTCAGATCTTATCTTGTCTGACAGCAGCTTTTATGGTCTTAATTCTGGGAAAGAAAGAGGGAAGCTGTAATTGTGGAAACCCTATTTAATTTGAGGATTCTGTTATCTTGTCACACAGGCTGAGATTTCACTAATAGATTCTGACTCCGGGAGAATTATATGCTCAAATAGATGAGATTTTAACAGACAAGATCCCATTGATATTTATGTGAAAATACAGTAAAGCTGCACTGAGTGTTAGAAACGTGGGTCTGCTTTGGAAACCTGCTAAAGCTGCTGGAGACCAAAGGACCCTACCAAGAGCCATGTCCTCCCAGGGTGGCCCAGGACCCACTAAACCATATGGAGAGTGGTCCGGGAAGTTTTGATGGGTCTGAGGGAGCCTTTGCCTCTGACTTACTGACAGAGACCAGAGAGCAAGGAGCTGTAAATGGAAGTCATGAAGGCCTCAGGTAAAGTGTCCAAGACATCAGCTGTGACTTGGTCATCCTAGCCAAGGTCTCACCATACTTTTGGTTTAATCTTGGATTCTTTTTTACATGTTCTCGTAGAAATCCTCTCTTCTAATGTGCAAAGGGAGTTTTTGCCACCTTAAAATGAGGATAAAATTGTGAAAACATGCCCTGCCAGAGGAGGACGAGGCAAGGCTGTGGTGAGCACAGACCAATGCCACTACTGCCACCCACCCCAGGCTGGAGAGATGGCCCTCAGAGGATAAATCCTGTAAAGAGCTACTTGTAACCATCACAAATACATGAATCCCATCTACCACCTGCATGTCCACCCCAGGCGCAGCTTCTTCCAGATCCCCATGACCCATTAGCAGAGCTGAAGGAGGTCACATGGAGGGGCATTGGCCACCACCACCAGACTCGGTATCACCTCCTTCTTTGACCAGAGCAGCTATGATGGATCCCTGATGTGAATCTAACTTGGGTTTATAACCAGTTATTTGTCTAGAAGAACAAATGCCCACAGAGTATCCACAATACCCTTCACAACCACGTCCGCTAACGGACAATCAATTATTTCTATTTATGACAAAATCCGCAAGCTCTAGACTACAGAAACCCACTGTGCCTTCATCAAGGCTATTGATTATCGTGCAGTTCGTTAACAACTATTCTTAAGAGACTTCCCTCTCTCTCCAGTCCAGCCTCACTCCAGCACAAATCTCTCAGAAACGGACTATTTGGGTGTGTTGTGTGTGCACGTGCCCTGTGCAAGGCTTTCAAAGACCCTGCTTGCACTTGGAAAATATTTGCCTGGAAACCGAGCTAGTGATAAAGCTGCCTGTGCTCGCTATCAGCCAGGAGCATGAAGCAGATGTCTGCTCCACAGCACCGAAAGACTTAGGTCCAAGAGCATAATCCAGCCATGCTGGATTTACCCCAACATTTTTTATCTTCCTTGCTGGTTTTCCACCACCCACACCCCCAGCCCCCGTGTAAGATAAGAGAAATATTAATAAATAAATAAATACATAAATAAATAAGTGTGCAAATAGCCTGGTTAGTAGATAGTGGGAGTGAAGGGAGGGGGGGTTGTCATTATTATTTATTTCTTTACAGACGATTAATTCTTATCGGTGATGGCAGCTGTCAGCAAGACAAATGAGACACCCCATTAACACCTGATTCCCCAGGAATTCTGCACAGATGAATGATGATGTTTTGGGGAAGCACCCGTTTGGTTTGTTTCAGGTCCCTGAGGTCCTGGCTATCTATCTTGCTTCCCCAGGAGCACTCCAAAGCAGGGGTGACAAGGGGCAGCCCTGCCTCTCCTGCCCTCTCTCTCTGCCCTCAAGAAGAGAGAAGGTTGAAATCTCCCTGCCCTTGGACAGCAAATGGGGATGTGAGAGCATGTGCTGGTTGGTTTTGTGCTGTGCTGTCTCTGAGTAAGGGCTTTGCAGCAGCAACAGAGTATGTGAGGGTCTGAGCTCTGACAAAGCCTGACTGAGACTAGATGGAGCCCAGCTCAAAAGCTGCACTCGTCTGAATGTCACCCAGAACTTCCCACCAAAGCTGGTTCTCATGACTGAATTTTGGGTGTTATTCCAGCCCAAAGGGCTTCTGAAGCCCTGGAGTGCCAGAGAAAAGGAGAGGACAGATGCCACCAGAACAGTCCTGTAAGTCCTGCTCTGTCCTAAGCCCTTTTAAGCCCTTCCTCCCCGCAGCACCTTGTGGACAGGGGAGGGTGCTCCTCAGCACCTGGGCAAAGAGGGTGTATTCTGCACATGACATAGAGGTGGTTCTTTTAAACAGTCCCTCTCCAGGGCTGTCTTCTCCTGTCTTACAGAGGGACATAGTAGGTGAGCCCGGTGTCCAAGGACAGGTCATGAAGGGAAGAAGCAGATGGGAAGAAATGAATTTTTTTTATTAAATACCTGTGTTCCTGAAACATTTACACCCAGACAGAGTGATCAGTTTTCCCACTGCCATCACAAAAGTGCTGTAAAGCCTCAGGTCCATACAAGCGTCATGTCACACGCTCCTGTCTCAGCAGAAACCCGACCATCTGCTCACAGGCCAGATCAGAAGACATCACAGCTGCTCCCAGTCAGGCTGACACTGGAAAAGTCTGGGATCAGGGAACACACAGCAAGAAGGCTGGAATGGGCAGAGGTTTTCACCCCAAGTACTGGGATTGACACCACAGAGCCTTCAATGAGTAGGGAAATGGAGCTCTGACTGCAAGGGGCAGTGTCCATGTTCTGTGCGCATCTAGGTGGGCCATTGAGCTCAGTAGGTCACACCACCAGCTCATGCTCCCTGTTTGTCACTGCAGCTCATCAACTTGGCCTCTATTCAAGCAAAGAGATAACGGTGCCCCCCTTTCCTGGGCAACCACAGAACTGAAGCAGATGCCCAGGTCTTACCTGGCTACTGAAGTGCTCCTCTGGCCATGCCAGAGGTGACATGTGTGACGTTGTCTTCAGCAACAGGGATGTCAGCACTGCTGGAAAGCACTGCAGGGTGGCTGCTGCTTTCACCTCCCTGTTGCTTGTGACAGTGGAGTGGGTGACAAGCAGCGGGTGACACACCGGTGAGAATGGCAGAGAGAGATTTCATTATGCAGAACAAGTCCCACAGGCTGTGCTTCACCCACAAGTCATAACCTTCCCCTCCTGCCACCATCCTTTTTGGAGATGGCAGGGAATACATCTCTGTGAGTTAGAGCAGGAGGAGCAGGGACAGAGGGATGTTGCAGTCCCTGCTGGGAAGTGGGAAGTTGTCAGGATGGGCTCTTCAATGGTTACAGACTTTGTTTTGATTCTGCCCCCCTGCTCTGAGTCTGGTTAGAAATGGCACCTACTGGAAAACGGCTCTAGGGCCTTTCTTCCATAAGCAGTGTGGATTGTTTTTAACTGCAGTGTAGCCCAGTTTCTCTTACAAGAAGAAAGGAAGGAGTGGAGCTCAGGCCTGGGAAGAGGACAGGGTTCTGCAAAGGGAAGGATGCTCACAGCACCTGTGCTATGCCTCATGCTGACTACACCTGTTAGGAACTGGTCTCTGCTATTCCCTCACCCACCTGGAGGGTGCCAGGAGGCCATGGATGGATGATGCCTGGCTGTCCTGCTAGACAGACAGCCTTTGTGACAACTGCAGCAGAGATACCTCAAGGACTTTGTGCCATTGGAGCAGATTTGATCCAGGCAGCTGTCTCATTTCAGATATCTGCTATTGGGCACATGCTTGTCCAAGCATAGACACAAATAACCAGAGCATGGAGGGGCTCCAGGCTTGACCAACAGCATAGTAAGAACTTCCGACCTTCCCGAGCACTTGATCTGTTTTCTCCTTCAGGGCTGTGCCACAGGACTTCTCTCCTTGCAGCTGTCCTATGAGGAGCCTGACAGCCCTTAGCAATGGGTTATTATGGTTTGTTGGCCTTCAGGGACCTGGGCATAAAGTACCATCTCAAAACCATGTGCATCCCATCCTATGGATGAGGATGCTGGGCTGAGCTGGACCTCAAATTAATCTGTATTATTTTTCTAATTCCCTATGTGTCAATGGGTACCAGATTCCCTTATCCAGCTCTGAAAATCCTGAAGTCCACAACTCAGCCTATTTACACATGTTCCTATTTCTCCATCAAATCCACCTCACGCCAAGAATTAGGTTTTGGGTTAATCATTCACTTTATGCCATACTGAATCAGTCCAATTTCTTCTCTGAATCTCTAATTAGAAGACAAATATTCATCTTATTCACCTAGGTGCTATAAAGATTAACAACTTTGTGGTTGTTTGCTAAGTGCTCTCAGAGGTTTGCTTAAAATGTGTTGTAAAAGTCCATCTTAATCTGTACTAAGATCTTACATCCAGAGCCTTGCAGATGGTGGTCAGAAAGTTGATGTCTCTTGGTACAACATAAGCATTGCTGTAGCACAGAGCCCTCTCCTGCTGCACTGTGCTGAGATACCACTAATGCTGCTGGTGAACTGTTGTCTCAAGACAATTTGGGGACCATATCTTCATACAGTCTCCCAAAAGGGCAGCCTCCCATCTTCTCCACAGCCTGCTCAGCAGACAGCGTTGCCTCAATGCTCCCTCCTATCTCCAAGTTACCAGGGACATGCCCATCCTGGCTGTCTTGACAAGAGTGCTGGTGGATGAAAGTGCTGCTGCACTTTTCCTGGAGCCAAGGCTTCAGACGCTACTGCTTTTGAAGGAGCCAGGTAGTCCCTGTGGGCAGGGCACCTGCAGACTCAGCTCCTTTCTTCCTTCTTTCCTTCTCACTTTGGTTTTCCATGGCTCCAGGAAGGAAGTAATGATGCTTCCCTTTATTGGGGTAACCTTTTGGAAACTCTAAAAAGAACAGAAAATTAAAAAAAAGTGCTGCAAGCACTTGTTCATAGAATCACAGAATTTCTGAGGCTGGAATAGACCTCCAAGATTATCAAGTCCAGTCTATGACCCATGCACTCAGCACCATAGAATCATAGAATCTTAGAATAGATTGGGTTGGAAAAGACCTCCAAGATCATCGAGTCCAACCCCTGATCCAACTCCAATTACTATATCATGGCACTAAGGGCCATGTCCAATCTCTTTTTAAAAACCTCCAGGGATGGTGAATCCACCACCTCTCTGGGCAGGCCGTTCCAATGCCTGATTACCCTCTCGGTAAAGAATTTCTTCCTAACATCTAACCTAAACTTCCCCTGGCAGAGCTTGAGCCCATGTCCCCTTGTCCTGTTGTTGGTTGCCTGGGAGAAGAGGCCAACCCCCACCTGGCTATAACTTCCCTTCAGGTAGTTGAAGAGAGTGATGAGGTCACCTCTAAGCCTTCTCTTCTCCAGACTAAA